>OX451739.1:1481527643-1482026131 GCA_948472305.1 Vicia faba | reverse complement strand
ATTATTATTATTATTATTATTATTATTATTATTATTATTATTATATTATTATTATTATTATTATTATTATTATTATTATTCTTATTATTATTATTATTATTATTATTATTATTTATTATTATTCTTATTATTATTCTTATTATTAGTATTATTCTTATTATTATTATTATTATTCTTATTTCTTTCTTCTCTTCTTCTTCTTCTTCTTCTTCTTCTTATTATTATTATTATTATTATTATTATTATTATTATTATTATTATTATTATTATTATTATTATTATTATTATTATTATTATTATTATTATTATTATTATTATGATTATTTTATTTATTCTTATTCTTATTCTTATTATTATTATTATTATTATTATTATTATTATTATTATTATTATTATTCTATTATTATTATTATTATTATTATTATTATTATTATTATTATTATATTATTATTATTCTTATTATTATTATTATTATTATTATTATTATTATTATTATTATTCTATTATTCTTATTCTTATTCTTATTCTATTATTATTATTATTATTATTATTATTATTATTATATTATTATTATTATTCTTATTATTATTATTATTATTCTTATTATTATTATTATTATTATTATTATTCTATTATTATTATTATTATTATTATTATTATTATTCTATTATTATTATTATTATTATTATTAATTATTATTATTCTTATTATTCTATTATTATTATTCTTATTATTATTATTATTATTATTTATTATTATTATTATTATTATTATTCTTATTATTATTATTATTATTATTATTATTATATTATTCTATTATTATTATTATTATTATATTATTATTATTATTATTATTATTCTATTATTATTATAATTATTCTTATTATTATTCTTATTATTATATTATATTATTATTATTAATTATTATTATTATTATTATTATTATTATTCTTATTCTTATTATTCTTATTATTATTCTTATTATTCTTATTATTATTATTATTCTTATTATTATTATTCTTCTTCTTCTTCTTCTTCTTCTTCTTATTATTATTATTATTATTATTATTATTTTATTATTATTATTATTATTATTATTATATTATTATTATTATTATTATTATTATTATTATCATTATTCTTATTCTATTATTATTATCTTATTATTATTATTATTATTATTATTATTATTCTTATTATTATTATTATTATTAATATTATTATTATTATTCTATTATTATTATTATTATTATTATTCTATTATTATTATTATTATTATTATTATTATTATTATTATTATTATTATTATATATTTTATCTTATAAACTAATTTAATTTGACTCCATACGTTACACGTTGTAATAGGTAGTAATTTTCTTAAAATAATTACACAATTTATTTATTCTTAAAATTGATCAAAGTCAATATATAAATAACACAATTAGGGTAAATAACACAGAAAGCCTAAAGCCCTATTCTCATATAAGTTCTCTGTTTCGCAATATAGCAGAATTAGGGTTTAGTTTCTTCAGAAGCAACCATGGAGAAGCTCGAGCAAGTCCAATGTTTCGGCCGCAAGAAGAACGCAGTCGCCGTCACCTACTGCAAGCGCGGTCGTGGATTGATCAAGATCAACGGCACCTCCATCGAGTTGGTCCAGCCAGAGATCCTTCGCTTCAAGGCCTTCGAACCAATCCTCTTGTTGGGAAAGAGCCGATTCGCCGGAGTGGACATGCGCATCCGTGTTAAGGGAGGTGGTCACACCTCTCAGATTTACGCCATCAGGCAGAGCATTGCTAAGGCGCTTGTTGCTTTCTACCAGAAGTATGTGGATGAGCAGAGCAAAAAGGAGATCAAGGATCTCCTTTGTGCTTACGATAGGACTTTGCTTGTGGCTGATCCTAGGCGTTGTGAGCCCAAGAAGTTTGGTGGGCGTGGTGCTCGTGCAAGGTTCCAGAAATCTTATCGTTAAGTTTTTTATTTATTTAGGAAGAAAGTGTTTTCGGTTCATGTTTTTGGTTTGAATTGTTGTTTTAGTTGAACTTTTTTATTTAGGCTTTTATATCTTATAAGAATCATATAAGTGCGTGTTTGGATTGGGTGATCTTTACAATTTTTTCATTCCATCTGGTTCTGATTTCATTCTATTTTTTCTTTAATCAATCCAAACTATGAAACGTGATGGTGAACCAAACATTCGCCTGTATGAATTTGAGGTACAATGTAGTGGCTATTTGGTGTTCAATGTTGATAGTACTTCATAGCACAACATAAGCAAGTGGTAATAACTGATGGATGATTTCTTTTGTTATATTTTCGGCATCCCACAAGAACTGTATTATAAACCAAACTTAGTACACATATATTTATGAACGCGTCTAATATGAAAACTCAACAAAGCAAATACTATCTGCAACACAACCTCTCATAGAATGGCTTCAGCTTATTTCCCTTCTCAATCATGCCTTGCCTAATAATTTTCTTCCTTTACTCCTCCCTTTCTTTCTTCTTGTAAACAGTCTCCTCAGAAAATCAAAACCTCCATATTTCCTATGCGCTACAATTGCTAGATTTCTTGTGCCATTGCTTCTATCATTTTGCTCTGACCCTTTAACCATGACATAAGGAGTTTGCAAACCACTTTCTTTTTCAGATTCAACAAGCAGAGATCTTTGTGCATCTTCACCACTTTCACTTTCTTTCATTTTTGACATCATCCTAAGCATAGCATATGGTTCTGTAGTGAAGATCGTTTGATCAAGTTCTTTTGAGATGGAATGTCCATAGAACATGTTGTGGAGGCAACCTTATCTAAAACTGCTGTTACACTAGATGAAGCAAGTTCCTTGAGTTGCTTCCCAATGTTGATGATACTTTCTTGGCACTCTGCTAACTTCGATGAAGCTGTCGTGATCTTCCAACCCTGATTTTTCCATTGAGATTTGATGAATAAGTGTTAACTTCAAACGAAAATATAAATGAAATTGATAATACCGACTATTGATATGACATAGGATGATAGCAACATGCCATACAATATCTATTATTATTAGGAGTCAATGATAACTGCCCGCGAAATAAAGCATAGAAATTTCTTACAGTTTGATACATCTTTTCCACTTCGCATTTGCCATTTCTCGGAGAATCCTTCTTTGCGATGCTGTTACCATGCTTACAAAATCAGATTCTTCACCAGCAAAAGAAAAGAAAATTGCAAAGTGCTTGAAATCGAAAAAGGGTGAAAGGTGTTAGGAAGTTTTTTTTCTTCCTGTTTACCTTTCCAGCTATAGTTGAAGCTCAAGACATGCTGCTTCTAATTCCTCGCACGAACTCTTTTTATTCTCAAATTCAAATTCTAACGACGAAAACTTCTGATAGATGTTATTTAATTTTGCTAGAGCCATTGTAAGTTGCATGTCAAGATCTTCGTTTATCATCATCTGTTTTTCAATCTGCTCTTCAACCATGTCTTTCGATTCTTTCAATGTCGCTATTTCTGATTCTAAAACTGCGATGCTATTTTGCCTTATCAAACAAGGTCTTAATCCAATAATCTCACAAATTATTACAATGAACAAGCTAACTGCAAGTGACTCACAAACAACCTCTAAGACACACAAGTCTTAGACTTCTTAAAGATTTTGACCAATCGGTCCTTTAAGGCACAATCTAACAACAATTTGAATAAGGTTTTGTTTAAAATATATTTGCTTCTACATAAACTGATAGTAAACGAAAACCAAAAATATTAATTACAAAAGTCAAAAGATAACATCAGATAGAAAAATGAAACACAAAGGAAACAAACAAAGAAATCCTAAGGTTCAAAGTAAAAGGAAAAATAAAGCCTAAAAGTCTAGGGTCCAAAAGAAGACAACATTGGAGCAGACAACTTGTTTAGAATCAACTGTAGCATGTTTTGAACTGACTCATTGACAACCTTCTGTTCAACCAAACTCTCTCTGAAAATTTGTTGCTTTTCTCTGATTTCATCAATTTCTCTTTTTAGACGCATAATAATGGGATCAAAATATGAGACAACCAGAGCCTCTTGCCTTGATCTTTCTCATTCTTCAGCCTCTTGAGTCAATCTTGCAGCTTCAGCAGTTCTGGCTTCTTCCTCATCTTTGAGTCTCACTTATTCAGCTTCTCTAAGCGCTTTAGCTTCAACATCTCGTTGCTTAACAACAAGGAGTTCAAAGACCCTGATCCTTTCTCTGGATTCCTCTTGTATCAGTAAAAATGTTGAGACTAAGTCATTAAATTGACTCGCACATATCAAAATAAATCGCCACCGCGCTATATTGTTTCCAAAAGAAATGAGAAAAGAGCGAGTAAACCCAAAAAAGAGGGGGAGAGAATCTAGGTATGGGGGTTTGTTATGCAAAGAGAAGGTATTAGCACCCTAAACATCTAAGATATTTCGCGGGAACCTCTTTGAAAATTTATGTATTTTGGCTATAAAAGGTGTATACAAAAATAGATGGTGGAGATGAGAAAAGATGTATTTTTTTACAATTTTGCATCCGCCGCGGTTGCAAACTTTTAGTGCCTACGTACCACCTTATATGCAATAGGGGATCAGAGTACTCGTAGTTCACCTTAAAAATTTCAAAACACAAATGTGTTGGTTAATTTTAATAGAAAAGACATCATCGTCATATCCTAGTGAAAGAACATACTTACTACCTACAGTTATGAGAAAGGAGAATTTGCATCATCTCAAAGTAGAGGATATAGCTTGGATTTTAAAATCAACAAAGCCTCACTCAACACCCAAGTGAAAAATATCTCACTTTACTACATATCGTAGAAGTATAGCAGCTCACATCACTACAAGAATCGATAAGGGTCTAACCTTTTGAGAAAAGTTTTAAAGTAAAAGGGTCAAAATGGAAAAAAATGGTTTGATTTAGGTTAATTGACTTTTAGTATTTTCACAACAAATGTCAAAGTATAATTAAATTGATTAAAGTTTGATTAAGATTTTTTTTTGAAAATACATGGACCTAAGTCCAAGTTTATTATGAGAGCGGTTCAAGTTAGAAAATAAGAAGAGTTTTGAAAAGGAGGGATACAATTTTTGAAATTAAAGAAGATGAGAGGAGATGAAGGGACTATCCTAAAGCATAAGGTAAAAGCCAAGGAAAAGAACGATCTAACCACCAAGAAGCCAACACTTGACATATGAAGTCAATATAGAATTCTCATCCTTTGGATTGAAACCAAGCAAGTAAAAATACTAAACCTCTGAAAAATACCAAGCTTCAGATGTATTAAGTCTTCACAAAAATTGGGCAGAGTAACAACTGTATACACAAGTGCACACAAAGAAAATCAACCCAATATCTTGGGGTAAACCCCAAGAACTTCAGACAAAATAACAGCTGAGTCACAAGGTCCCAAATGTATCAATGCTTCTAATCCTAAGTCCAAGAGGCCCGCAACTCCATAATGCCAAGGATAGTGACCAATAGTCCAAGTCACCTTAATGTTTTTTAATGGTCAATTTGGTTATTAATTATTTTTAAAAAGAAAAGAAAGGCTCAAGTGAGCAAAATAAAAATGACATAAAAATAAATGCTCAAGTAAGCAAAGATAAAAAAATGGCATGGAATGTAAATGCTAAAATAAATGGTACATAAAAATAAAAACATAAAATAAAAGGCATAAAGTAAAAGCATAAAGTAAAGTCAATTGTCATTGAATTAGAAGTTAGGGGTTATTTGAATGACCATCTTGAAGTTTGCATCTGAGAACTCATTAGAAGATTGATAAAATCAAAACCTCTCAACAACAAGTTTCACTTACTTTTTTGTAAAGTATATCATTCATTTCAAATGCTCAAGGCAACCACATATGATCAACGACGTTTAAATGATTCACTTAGACCAAAATTTATGAAGTTCATTAGAGGATTGATATGATCAAAGCCTCCTAACAATGAACTTCAAAGTTATTGGATCCAAGGTTTCAAATTAAACATACTTGGGCTTGAAAATAAAGGTTTGGGCCACAAATGATTACTTTTCGAATCGGGACAAATATAGTACTATGTTAATCAATCGTAAGTAGACTTATGTAGAAGTCACACCTATTTTGAGACCGATCAATAGCAATCTATGTACTAACATGTTAGAGAAATGATATGTAGATCATATTCCAACAACATGTAGCACAAGTAAGAAAGAGATAAGATGTATCAGATGAAATTAGGATTTCAAATGTCATAAACATCATTCATCCATTTTGATGGATTTGATTTTTCAACCTATCAACACCCAAGATCTAACGAGGTTAAGGAACTTGTGCAAAAATAAGAACCAAATGAAAATAATAAAATAAAATTTAATAAAACAATATTTAAAATGATTAATAAATTTGAAATAATTAGTGAAATACACAAAGTATGTTAAAATACCAAATAAAAACTCTAAAAAAAATCAGAAGTCAAGCAAGAGTCAACAAGTGTTGACAAAAAATTTCAGATTTTTTTAAAAGTAAAAAACTATTTTTAAAATTTAAAGAAATAAGAAAAACAAGCCAAAACTTGTGAAAAATAGTAAAATAAAAAATAAAAATAAAATGAGGTCACCAATATTTGTCAAACGGTCATTGGATCCTTCCATAAAATTTTCAGAATTTTAAAATGGAGAAAATAATTTTTAAACAATTAAAACAAGTCAAATAAAGTGAAAAATCTTAAAAAATATCAAACCACAAAATAAAATTGTGAAAAAATAAAAATCAAAAAGGGGAAAATCAAAAGTATTTTTAAGAATGTTTCAGAATTTTAGGAGTTGAAATAAATTTTTTATGAAATTTTGAAGTTAAAACAATTAAAATATAAAAATAAAAAAATAAAAAAAGTCAAAAAGATGTAGACCGTTGGATCAATGTTAAAACGTGTTAGTGTTAGCTCCTAAATTCGACACCCACAACATATTGGTCTTATTGGCTAAAAATAGATTGAAGAAACCTAAAGTTGCCAACACTTCGACCAGAAGAGCCTATGAAAGAGGTTGTGTCGAAGTCATCCTTGCTAAGAAGGAGAAAACACTTAGAGAATTTTCTAAGTTAAAGTTGGTCTTCGACCAAGAAGTATTTGTAGTCTTCGACCGAGAGGATCCTACGGTCTTCGACTAAAAGATCCTTGTAACAGCAAGCAAGTGAATTTTGAATCTGAAGAAAGGAGGGAAAGGAAATTCACTTGGCAGTTGAGGAAAGCAACGTGGCATGAAGATAGAAGTCGAAGCACATGTAGAGAACAATTATCCTCATCCTGGAACGAGGCGACTGTTCGACGCTTACTTAGTTTTAGTATAAATATAGGAATTTCATGTAGATTTCCGCGTGTTCAACTTATTAGTACAAGTCACTCATTCATATCCGAGTACCCGCTGTGAGAGAAAAAATATTGAGAATGTACGTTTGAAACACCACCTTTTATTTCAATCAAAGTCTTTACAGTTCCTTTACATTCCTTGCCGTTTATATTCCTGCGCAAACTTTATCATTACTGCAAATTTACTTTATTCTGCCATTTACTTGCACTTTTTAAGCATTTTTCAACCGTTATCCTTGAACTCTTCTCAACCCTTTCTACTTACCTTTTACTTGCACTTTTATCAAGTTTTTTTCCCGCACCTTGCCTTTGCTCTTACTTTCCCTCTCAACCCTTTTCACTTAAACTCACTTGCTTATATAAAAAACTCAGCATATGTCCTAGGATCAATCTGATCGATCCTGCAAGTCATCAAAATAACCCTCTTTGGAAGATCAATGGTTGTTTACCAATTTTCACGGTAAACAAATTGGCACATCCGGTGGGACGTTGCTGAAGTCTTTTATGTTTTTTATAAACTTTGATAAAAATAGTTTTTATCATAAATGCTTCAAGTGATTTCTTTTCTTTCAAAGATTGTTGTATGTTATTAAGAAGTGGCAAAACAACCACAAATGAATACGTACCTAAGAAAAGAAATAGTACAATGGCTAATCAGTCTAGTGGAGAAATGCCTCCACCAATTTATGACATTGAAACTAGGGTTATACCCATAATTAGTGAACCTTTTCCATCAACGGCTGGTTCGACACTAGCAGTAACGATTACACAAACAAGACTGATACTTTCTTATGTAGGTCCTATGGGTCCACCAGGAACACCCCCACCAAGGGAAAATCCAGGAGTTCAACCCTATATCCCTCCAGGATTTTCGACAACATGGATGGGTCGAGACCAATCCTATGGCATGCCAACTACTGAAATGGAAAGCCTTATGAATGTTGCGTCCATATTTTCAGACCCTTTAGTGAGTGCATCTTCGCCATTACAGGGATCTGGAACTGGTACGAAAAATTTGGGTAGGAACCAATTCTTAGGAGGAACATCCCATACGATACCCAGCCTTACAAATGCTTCTACAGCAATTATGAGACAACCAATGGATGAAAGTAACCATGACATGGTGCAAATGTTGGCCCAAACTTTGAGTATAGTGCTAAACCCTTTGATACAAAATACCACCCAGTCGAATCAGAAAATGACAGCGCAAATGACACGCATGGCTGAATTTTTTGGGGTTCCCCAACCTATTCGACAACCCCAAAGAGAGATGATAAGAAGAAATCAAGGTGTAGTCTTAGAGGATGACATGACCATTAACCAAAACCCAAGATTGAGAGCTTTCGATCTCTTAAGGATACAGAAGAAAAGAGTGGAGAAATCTTATAATAAGAGAGTGAAACCCAAGATGTTCCTGCCTGAAGATTTGGTGTGGAAAGTAATTCTCCCAATGGATCAAAAGGATAGGAACATGGGAAAATGGTCTCCTAAACGAGAAGGACCTTTCAATATTATCCAGGTATTTTCTGGTGGTGCCTATGAGATCAAAGAGTTAAATGAAGATAAAAGACTCTTGAGAGTGAATGGTAAACACTTAAAAAAGTATAGACCTGCACTTCAAGAGGTCAAAATAGTCAGCGCTTAATCTTAGTTGAAGTATACAACCAAAATGGAAGATGCATTAAAATTAGCCAAAATGGCTCCAAGTCATTACATAAACATCATTTTACAAACAAGAAATCTAAATAAAAATGGAAGATTGGCTTTGATTTGGAGATATTTGATCTTCTGGAGTTCTAAGCGCCTTTCACACAGAGCCCTCGACTGATGGAGATTCTCGATCTTTGCATCCAAGGCTTGAGTCTATTCAGCATATTTCAATCCATTGTTAAGCTCCTCTTGGCTCTCAGAATCGTTGCTGACGGCAAGAAGCTCTTCTTTGCGCTTTCCATTTGCGGAAATCTTGGCCTCCAATTATTTGATCTAAGCTTTCATGCTGGTTGTACTTTGGTCAATCTCTTGGACCTCATTTTTCCTAGCTTCTCGTTCCTTCGATAGCTCATTTAGCTTCGAAGCTGACTTAGTAGCATCAACCCAGGAGAGCCTACACGGCCATTGACCTCTTTAATTTTACGATTGAGAGTCCTTCGATGATTGTAATCAGCTGAAGCCTGATCAATGATTGAAGTCAAATCCAGAATGATGCTAGC
This sequence comes from Vicia faba, assembly GCA_948472305.1. Classification (NCBI taxonomy): domain Eukaryota; kingdom Viridiplantae; phylum Streptophyta; class Magnoliopsida; order Fabales; family Fabaceae; genus Vicia; species Vicia faba. The sequence goes on along the minus strand of OX451739.1, from coordinate 1,482,016,576 downwards.
TATATCAGGAGAGGCAACAAGAAGGTCGACAACTTTTAAATAATTCTTCAGAAAGGAAGGGGCAGTAGGTTCTCCCTCCAAGGTCAACATCAAATCTCTCTTAAAAAGTTGATCCTTGACTTTCTGAAGCGCCTCTTCAAGGGGAGAGGCCAAAGTAGATTTTACAGATGCAATCAAAGCATCATGGCTTTGATCAGAGGAACTTTCTCTGCCTTCGAGAATGACATTCAAATAGCCAAGAGGGTTATTCCATTTAAGAAGCACCAAGTCCTCTTTAGTACGGGATCCTGTTGAAGTAACTCTTTCATTGGTAACACGAGCCATATTTTCTCCGACTGATAGATCCTGTAGATGGACATGGACACCTTCAACATTTGCAGGATTTCTCTCCCCCTCTGCAGAGTTTCCTCTTCCAGCAGATGCATGATTGTTTTCATTTTGATTTCCTCCATATGGTGTGCCCTCCATTTCTGTTTCGACTTCATCGTCAGCAACTTCTTCTTGTTCTCCCTGCTCATCATCGGTAACCTGTGGAGTCCTGAGATTCACGTGTGGCAAGTCATAATCTTCCTTACTAGAGACTTATTTATTTGGATCCCCAATGACTGTAGTTTTATGTTCAGAAGTATGGTTCACCTCACTGTCTGAAGTTACAAAAGACCCTTTCGATGAAGAAGGCCTGTAAGTGGGATTGCCTTCACTGCTTAGTAAGGTGACAAAATCTTCTACAGGTACAGGAACCTGTTTGGAAGTGCCAGCAATATCCTAGGGATTGAGAGGTTGTTATTATAATTATTGCAAAACTAATTCAAGGAATAATCTTAGATGGTCGAAATTATTACCTGGGGTGGAACTTCAGAGGGCTTGAATTGTCGCTCTCGCTCAGATCATTCATTCTAGCAGCTATTTCTTGTTCATTAGGCTCTTGAATGATGATAGGAGTAGGTTTAGGCCTGGTAGCCATAATCTTAATCTTGGTTTTCGGGCGAGGTTCAGAAATGGGAGTTGACTTTTTCTGTCTCTTGAGAGGGATATGAGGTGTGTCTTCATCATCACTAGAGAGTGTGACTTCATGGACTTTCCTCTTTGTTGGCATAGATTTCTTGGTGGCCTAAAAAGAAAAGAGTCAAAAACGTCAGCATTAGTGATGTGTTAAAGGGAGTTTGAGGGCGAAAAGTATTTACCTGTAGTGGAGGTTTTGCATTAGGGTCTCCTCCCTTTGTGCTTTCAACGACTTTCTTGACAGTGGTTCTCTTGACGGCTAGAAAATAAGCAAACATGAGCCAGATATCAAATGATTAAATCAAAAGAAAAATAAGGCATTTGCTTTAAATAATAAAGAGCACCTTTCTTGATCTTATCAGAGACCAACATAAACTCCTCTTGAAGATGGTTAGCAAAGTCTTTTGCGTCGAAGAACTCTTCGTTGTAGTATTGCTTCCACCAGCCTTCAAAGATGGGATAACACATAAAGTTGAGTTTGAAGTCGAACAAGGTTAGTATGGTTCAACCAACGTACCTACCAATTTGCTTGGTAGCAGCCTCCTCCGAATAGTTAGCATTATAATATAACAAAGAATCTTCTCGGGTATAGATTGGGTTTAGGAGTGATTGAATTATACCAAACTGGCGAGAAACAAGGTTTGGTTGATAAGCAATCGAGCTTAGTTGATTCTTCGAACTTTTGAATCTCAGTGGCATAATTCTTGGGCGAAGAAAAGACTCCCAAATAGCCACATACTCTTCGACACAATCCTCATCATCAGTCGAGGGATATGGTCGAGTAAACCATACCAGACCAACCTTTCAATTAGAAAAGGGAGCCATGGTCGAAACGAATTCCTTACACTTCACAAACATCACTATGAAGCTGGTAAATGCTTTCTGAAATTTTTGAACTTCATTTGTTGGAGTCAACAGAGCCAACCTGGTGCCTTCAACCCTCCTGTTAAGGATCTCTGGGGATTTCTCATTGGTTTTATTCTTCCGGGGAAGAGATGATTCGAACGTGGCATTGAGCCAAAGTTGGAGAAGCCAGAAAGGGCCAGAAAGGAGAAAACTGTCTCTATCACCTATAACTTTAAGTTGAGTCACACCATTACTGATGGATTCATAAAGGTTGGCCAAAATTAATTCAGCCAAACAAAGATTGTAGCCATGATGAATTTGAGTAGCAAGAGTGAGCATTTTCTTCATCACTTGGAGTGACTTGGTACAGAAGACAAAACGAGACAACCACAAAGCCAAAAAAGCTATGTGTTCCACTTCAGAAACAGTGTTGCTGGATTTGTCATGAAAATGGTTGATGAAAGTAGTATATGTAGGTTTTGTAGCCAAAAACCTAATGGTATCCTCAGACATATCCTCTGGATCGAAGTAGTCACCAGTTGGTCGAAGACCAGTGATGGATGCTATGTCGAAGAGAGTAGAGCCTATAAAAGAGGTTGTGTCTATGTCATCCTTGCTTGCAAAGAAGGAGAAAACACTTAGAGAATTTTCTAAGTTAAATTTGGTCTTTGACCAAGAAGTTTTTGTAGTCTTCGACCGAGAGGATCCTGTGGTCTTTGACTAAAAGATCCTTGTATCAGCAAGCAAGTGAATTTTGAATCTGAAGAAAGGAGGGAAAGGCAGTTCACTTGGCAGTTGAGGAAAGCAACGTGGCATGAAGATAAAAGTCAAAGCACTTGAAGAGAACACTTGTCCTCATCCTGGAACGAGGCAACTATTCAACGGTTACTTAGTTTTAGTATAAATATAGGAATTTCATATAGATTTCCGTGTGTTCAACATATTAGTACAAGTCACTCAATCATATCCGAGTACCCGCTGTGAGAGAAAAGATATTGAGAATGTACGTTTGAAACACCATATTTTATTTCAATCAAAGTCTTTACAATTTCTTTACATTCCTTACCGTTTATATTCCTGCACAAACTTTATCATTACTGCAAATTTACTTTATTCTGCCCTTTACTTGCACTTTTTAGCATTTTTCAACCTTTATCCTTGAACTCTTCTCAACCCTTTCTACTTACCTTTTACTTGCACTTTTATCAAGTTTTTTGCCTACACCTTGCCTTTGCTCTTACTTTCCCTCTCAACCCTTTTCACTTAAACTAACTCGCTTATATAAACAACTCAGCATATGTCCTAGGATCAATCTGATCGATCCTGCAAGTCACCAAAATAACCCTTTTTGGAAGATCAATGGTTGTTTACCAATTTTCACGGTAAACAATTAGTAATCAAATCCAACGGATCTAGTGTGCTATGCATGATATGAACAATAGTGAATAAACCACCAGATCATTTATTTAAAAAATATTTTGAAAAAAATAGGTGGCACAATATGATTGGTTGAAGGGAAGACATGTCTTCATTTTCAACCACCAGTCCTGCGTAAATTATAGGTTCCACAAACTATAAAATTAAAAGCTCAGACCGGTGCCATTCGCTTCGTCTCTTCAAGACGATTTCAAAGGTACCATCGCGAAAAATTTATATAAACTGTAGCTCAGTCGATTTGAAGAAAACCAGAAGAAAAAAGTTGGAAAGGGATTTGAAAATTCATAAGCAAAACTCACTTCCAGTTAAAAACAAACGATACGATAAGCTTCAGAGTGATGAGAGATACATTGTAGTAAGAAGTTTGGAGATAATTGATAAAGGAATCTACTGTTGAAGTTCAAATTCAAAGCTCTGAAACTTAACTTGGCTAGCACGATTTAGGACACTTCAAGGTTTAGTTCTTCTTCTGTTTGCTTCAATGAAGTTCAAGGATGAAGAATCAACAAATAAATTAGATTGAAAAAGGTTGTATAACCAAATTTGAAGTTGCATAATTATGAGTTATGGAGAGAGTTTGGCAGAGGTTCTTTGGCTCTCTAAATATTTTCTAATAAGTGGGATATCATCCTCTATTTATAGGTAAGTGAAGGATGATGAGAAACGAGATGAATTGTGAGCAAAAATGGTAAACCAAGCCAGTTGTGATCATGCCAAACGTGTGACTTGAAATGTCTCTAAACGACCTCATATCAAGTGCAATTCTTGTAAAAAAGCATCTGGACAATTAGTTAAACATGTTTAGCAACTAAACCTTGAGTAATTTGACTTGTAATCCAAGTTTACTCGTGTTAAAAAATTCTGACTTGAAGCAAAAACAGATTCCATGAAGCCAACTTCAACAATGTGTAGCTCACTACTTAGGGACCTTTACGGGATGATTATTAAAGTATTTGAAAGACAAGGTTACAATCTTTACAATGTGCCAAGAAAGGCAGCATTTGGATGCTTGAGGGAAAAGTTATGATCAATTGAATTTATGAAAAACACACGAATGTTTTGTACTTAGAAAAATTCTAAGTGTTGAACTTCAAAATTATCTATAATGTTCTTCAAAATTACATGACTTTTCACTCAAAATTTGATCTTGATATCTGAAGATGACATGAAGTAGACATCTTGAATTTAAGTGTGGAATTGAGATCACTCAATAAAAATTGAAAGAGTTATAGTCTTTGGAAGATGATGAACAAACTTGGGGAAATTCATAAAATACCTATAATCTTTTCAATTCTTCAACAACCTTCCAAGCATTTTCAAGTTTTGCACATAAAAACAAAGTTGTAATAGACATCCCAAATATTATTGTGGAAATAGAATGGGCTCAAGGAAATAAAAATTGACCAAGTTATGATCATTTGAAGTCAAACCCTAAAATTCAAAGGCTCTTCATGTAAACTTGTAATCTTTCTCAATCATTAGCGATCTTCCATTCAAAATTAGTCTTAGATTTCTGAAGAGAGCTTGTTAAATTACCTTTAAAGAGAATCATGGCTTTGGAGTCACTCAAAGATCTCAAAAAATGAGTAAGATATGGTCCTTAGAAGTCAACAAATCCTATCTCAAAGAGAAGTTGTTGTATATGATGATAATAATCTGTAGCAAAAAGAACCAACTCAAAATGATGAAAATTGAGAGAGTTATGCACATGTGATCACTGAATCAAGCACTTTCTCAATTAGGTCAAACTTATTGAACCAAACTCGAATATTTTTTTGAAATTTCTTGGTAAAATAAAGCACGATGAATCACAATAGTCCTTGAGATGATGTTGTCTTGAAGCACACTCAAAGGTGGAGCTTAAGTCTTAATGAAACTTGTTGAAGAAGACATGAAAATAAACACATGAACCTATGAATTTTCTTGAAGAATTCCACCACCAACCTTGAGAAGAACTTGACCTAAATAAAGTGAGAGAACTCTTTGGACCACAAATATTTGATATCATATACATAGCCTTGAAACTTGATCTCTTGCAATCCATTGAAGAAACATTTGACTCAGGGCCACCTCTCAAACCCTAAGTTAGATGGTGAGATGAATGCAATTGTGATCACCTACAATATAAACATTCAAAGAAACATATATACATCTTGATGTTAGTTAAAAGAACACATGTTTAAGATACAAAATTCAAGGTGATTGGTGATTCCTCAAGAGAAAAACTTAAAAATAGGGTGAAGTAGAAAGGGAGAACCAACCCTAATGCGTGTTCTTAATGTATTAATAAAGATGAGATGATGAGAAATCTTAGGGGCAAAAATTGGGGTATAACAGCTGCCCTTATTTAAGTGTCTTCTATCCGGAGATATGGAGGTTAAAATATTCATCTCAACGCGATTGAAGATACTTAAATATAAAAAAACTCTATTTTTGGCCCAAAGATGCCATGAAATGCTTATGATTATGACTGTACAAGATGAACTCCACAGGGGAAACAAGACATCACTTGGAAAAGCAAGAAGTTAAACTGACGGGACCAAAAAGAGAGTTCGACCAGGAAAATAAGCTGGGGTATAACACGACTCTAGGGATGATCATAAATATGTAAATCCAAAACCACGATTAAAGAACCCAAATGCATAGTAGGACTTCAACAACGAAAACTCTTAACAATGCAAGAAACAAACTAACAAGGAGGTAACCAAAATAAAGAGTTACTAACTCAACCGAAGGAAAGAAATTCAACTCTATTGGAGGGAAATCAACTTCGTTGGGGAAAAGAAAACTCAACTCTACTGGGGTAAGGCCCAAAGAGGAGACAAAGTATCATCAACTCAATAAATGTGGAAAAAGCAATGGATAACAATGGTCGACAAATAACTGTGAACTATCCACTCAGAGAGGAGATATCAAAAAGAGAGTAACATCAACTCAAAGAGGATTGACAAACCGAAAGATACAAATAGAAATGATATAAGTACTTATGATTGGAAACAAATCAACTCTATTAGAGCGACGTGAATCTCAACAACAATCTGTCTCTTGTATCGAAGATACTACCATCCATCGGAGTAAAACATCTCGACAACAAACTATCTCCCGCAATGAAGAGACTACCATCCATTAGAGTACAAATCTCAAAAATGAACTATCTCCATAATGAAGAGACTACCATCCATCGGAGTACAAATCTCAACAACGAACTATCTCCTGTAATGAAGAGACTACCATCCATCGGAGTACAAATCTCAACAATGAACTATCTCCTATAATGAAGAGACTACCATCCATCAGAGTACCAATATCAACAATGAACTATCTCCCATTATGAAGAGACTACCATCCACCAGAGTATAGATCTCAACAACGAACTATCTCCCATAACAAAGAGACTACCATCCATCAGAGTACAAACATCTCAACAACGATCTATCTCCCATAATAAAGAGACTACCATCCGTCAGAGTACAAATCTCAACAACAAACTATCTCCCATAATGAAGAGACTACCATTCATTGGATTACTGATCTCAACAACAAACAACCACCCATAACAAAGAGACTACCATCCATCAGAGTAAAAATCTCAGCAATAAACTATCTCCCATAATAAAGAGACTGCCATCTATCAAAGTACAAATCTCAACAATGAACTATCTCCTGTAGTGAAGAGACTACCATCCACCGGAGTACAAAATATCTCAACAACGAACTATCTCCCATAATGAAGAGACTACCATCCATAGGAGTACAAATCTCAACAACGAACTATCTCCCATAATAAATAGACTACCATCCATCGGAGTACAAATCTCAACAACTAACTATCTCCCGTAATGAGACTACCATCCATCGGAGTACATATCTCAACAACGAACTATCTCCAATAATGAAGAGACTACCATCTATCAGAGTACAAATATCAACAACGAACTGTCTCCATAATGAAGAGACTACCATCCATCGGAGTACATATCTCAATAACGAACTATCTCCTGCAATGAAGAGACTACCGTCAATCGGAGTACATATCTCAACAATGAACTATCTCCCATAATGAAGAGACTACCATCCATCAGAGTACAAACATCTCAACAATGAACTATCTCTCGTGACAAAGAGACTACCATCCATCTGAGTTATCTTCTCCAGGAACTAACAGACTTACCGGGGAAACACAGGTTGCTCAAATAAAGAGTCTGCCACTTGCTGTTATGAGAAGGAATTATAATAATTCTATTGGGAAATGAATTTTGACTTCCTGGGGAAATGCCAATACATTCCTATTGAGGAGACAAAGTATTCATGTGCAAAATAAATTCACATTCTCAATCTAGAGCAAGCTGCCTAGAAAGGTCAAAATAACATTGTTGCCAGGGACAAAATTTTTGAATCAGGAACAAACCGAAGCGAAAGAGTCAACTAAGACACCATCCAATGAGGAGTAAACTTAAATGGGAAACAAATTTCACTCAAATAATGAGTTGGGTAGGAAAGATAAAGCAAAATTCTTCCACGAGGAATAACTAAGTGGGGAAATTACAAGGATATACACTTTCTGCTCAAGGTTGGCACTCTATTGGAGAGAGGGTAACATAAATTTGCAAAGAGGATAATATGCCAACAAAAGCATCAATGAACGGAAATGAGCAATTTATTTCGATTTTTCAGCTATGTATGATGTATGTATGAATGTATGAATGTTATTATGTATATGCTGACAAAACAGACATACTGCATCGGGGATAACCAGATAAAACCAACTCAGGTAAGTGTGATACGGTGGCAGAACCGAATGTTATACTAGTTTGCGTTTTGTATTCACAAATGTTGCGGTAAGCAAGAGTCGCCACCGACTTTTATTTCATCCAACAAAGGAAAAGGAAAAAGAACAAAAAAAAACCTTTTTTCGAGATATTTCTGAGTAAGGGGGGGGGGGGGGTAAATTATAGAAAGGGAAGGTGTTAGCACCCTTTCTATCCATGGTTTTCCACTGGCTCTTAGGTACTTGCTCATTTTTGAAATTGCTTGTGTGTGTTTGTTTTGAAAAGTTTTGTTTTACTTCGTGATAACCCTTGTATCGGTCCTCAAGAGTGTGACGAAGTTGTTTTGAAAAGTGTTTGTGTGAAAATTTTTTATTTTGAGAAAGTACTTAAGATTTCTACCTACTCAAAAAAAGTCTGTTCGTTTTCATTTCCTTTAGACAGTGCTATCCTACTATTAAGGAGTAGGTAGCTCCATCGTTGGATTTTTAAAGGGACGTTCGAAGGGACGAAATGGTCTCTGAAGGCAACAAGTAAAGATGCCTTAGCATTTTGAAGGGACTATCGTCATAAGATTAATTCGTAGGCAACTCGAGGGACAAGTAGGGACTATGATCTTTATGACGATTTTGAATTGCGGGTCATTGCTAAGGTATCCCTATGTTCGAGGGACACGACCATTATTTCCGAGGCAACCAAGCGGGGCAAACCCTAGGAGTGAGCATGTGCAAGTGTACTTGATTCAGTTATTTTTGTCTTTTTTATTAAGTGACCTAACGTTTTAATTTACAGTCTTATCATACATACCTAATTATTAACAATTAATATATAAAGTGCGAGAATTGTAAATCTACGCTATTACATGACGTTTTGACAGATACAAAAATATTTTGACTGAAAATAAAAATGCGGAAATTAATATCCTAATTAATCTATTACAAACTTGAAACAGTTACAATAATTCGAAAATAAATAAAAACGTGCGCGAAGAATTAAGACGAGAATGAGAAAAGATATTTTTGGATTTTCTTGAGAAAAGTGATTAATCTCGTAAATTAACCTAATTTCTATTTAATTTTAATTATATAAAAAAATATTTAAGTTAACCTAACTTTCTATTAAATTTTAATTACAAAAAAAAAGGTATTTAAGTTAACCTAATTAACTAATTAATTAATGCAAGTAAATATTTTATAAAAAACTAAACCTAATATTTTTTGTAATTTTCTGATTTTATGATTTAATAAAAAAATCATTTTTTTTGTGAAAATAATTAGAATAACAAATTAAAAAAACAAATAAAGAAAATAAAAAGAAAAAAAGAAACGGGCCTGATGTAGTTAGCACTCCAGGGGTGTGTGTGCTGAATTTGGAAAAGCCCATTTTTATTGGCCCAATTGCCCAACGCCTAATTCAGTGAGGCTTTCTTCTGAGGGTCCACCATGTTCTGTGCTTGCTGGACGCTAGATCTGATCAAGGGACAATCTGATGGGTGAGACTTGGAGGTGCATGGTGGATGTATTTGGATGCTATGTATTGGAACCTGCAGGAAATGTTAGAAAAAATATAAAAGCACACACCTGGGATCAAACCCAGGATGTGTACTTCACAGGCCCTTCCCCTTGCCATCTGCGCTACTAAGTTATTCATTTATATAATAACACACAAATAATAAAAGGGAAACTAGCATTAGATCCAGTTCATAAAAAAATGAACGCGTTGGCAATGCAGGTCAGCCAATCAAAACATGTCAAATTGACACGCAGGTTCCCCGACCGGAGTCAACATTCAACGATGCTAGAGAGAGTCTCCGGTCATCTTCTCCGAGAAGGTGAAAATCCCAAAACCTGCAAAAACATGGAATTTAAAAGGCGCAAAAGACCCTACTCCCCCTGAATTTTCCTAGGAATCCAAATATGGGGTTAGTTTGGCCTGAAGGTCCCTAGATCAAGAGTATTGCAAGCTTTAGTTCGTGATGCCCTAGCCATGACATCACGTGATTTAAGCCTTGAAACTCTAATACGAAGCGTCCAACCTATCCTAAAAGGGGTCCTGAATACAAATCAACACATCAAACATGTCAACACTGCTTGAATTAACAATTTCAAATTTAATAAACCTTGCTAACCGGTGACCCTTAGTTGTTGCAACCTGGAATGCTTCAAGCTTCAAGATTGAAAGGGATAGACTCCTGAGATTCTCAGAAGCGTGATGGAGTGCTTAGATCTCACTAAGGGGGACTGGATCGAGTCTTTGAGAGGTTCACCACTTTTGGAATTTTTTTTGAAACTTTTCCTCTCGATTTCCAGGCCAGCTGCACGTATGTATCTGCCTCTTTAGGGTTGGAATCTCTTCCTTATGTATGAGGCAAGATCTAGGTTAACATATATGGAGAGAATCCAAAAGAATAATGGATTTTTAAAATTGCTTCCAAACTTTCCATTTTGAATATTCTCTTCCTTTTCCATGGCTTGCACGATTTCTTGGCCATAATCAACATATATTGTCATTCATTAAATGGAAAACCATCCCAAAACATTTTTATATCATTTATTTAATTTAATTTGGCTTTTTAATGATTAAAAATCAAAATAAATAAAATAAATGAGAAGATAAAGCATGGATGGGTTTATGGGTCGTGGACCATATTGAGAACAAGTTCCAAACTTTGAAAATTAGGCCCATTTAGAAAAAAAAATCAAATATGATCAATATTTGCCTTATGCAATTTTCAAAAAATGGTCAACTTTGACAATGCATATCTCTCTCAAATTTGACCCTAAGAGGGTGTTCTTGGAATTTTTAGGAAGCTTAGGATGTCCAATAAGCAACCTCTTTGGTTTCATCTCAATTGGGTCTTCCATGTTCATGTAAGAAGCTTTGACCCAAAAGGTGTTTTTGTTGACTTTTGAAAAGGACCTATAATGTCTGAATTTATATATTTTCATGAGTGCATTTCTTGAACTTGAGGGATGAATATGAGTTGTAGGGAATTGAATTCTCTTCAAAATGAGCCTTGGATGAGAAATTTCTGATAAAGTATGAGAAAGTTATGCCTGGTCAAAGTTTGGTTGACTTTTCCTAAGAAACCCTAATTTAGTAACTTTTGAGTTTTAATGAATTAGGAGCATTCCTTGGGGAATCATGATCAAATATTGATCAAATGATGGATATAACTTCAAAATGTTGACGTTGACAAAAAATCTTGAAGTTTGACTGTATGTGGACCACAATTGACTTTTGACCTAATACAATTGATTTTCAAGCATCTGAGCAGTTGACTGGGAAAACTTCTTGTGCAAGGCATGAAACTTGGCAAGGATGGTCTTGAGAACATATTAGGACTATGGAGAGCATATGAGTCCTTTGGGACTTACCCACCTTGATGAAAAAGGAAACCCTAGTTGGAGGTTCATTGCTTTATGAGAGAGTTTGTCTGGTCAACTCTTGGGCATCTTTGAGAAAGTTGAGTATCTTTGAGTAAAATGGGAGGGAAAATTTTGGGGTACAACAATTACCCTTGTTCAATCTTCTTAAGCCTGAGGATGTAGATTGGCTGGTCTGCCTTTCGTGATCTGAAGGTGGAAGATGATTGAACACTAGAGTGCCCAGAAATTTGCACTCGCATGAAGTAACACTGATCGGTAATATCGGGAATGGGCTTACAGATGCCATTTGGGAGTCGACAGAGAGTCGTCAGAGATGGGCTTAAAGATTCCATCTAGAAAGATATCAGTCGCATGATATTTCTTTGCGAGAATTCCTGCACCTACCGTTGAGGAGGACTTTGCCGGGGAATGTTGATTTATGTCCCGGGAAGTAGAGTCTAGGAGCTTCGGTTGTCCATTACTCTACTGGAGAGTTAACTCTTGAGAAGGCGGAAGTGAACTGCATATCTGGTCAGGGTCCAGGATGCACAGCGACTTACTGGGGAATTGTGAAGTTGACCGTATCTGGTCGGGTCCAGGTCTTATAGTGTTTGTAAACTGTTGTCTGGAGATAAAAGAGAAGGAACCTAGATGGTAGGGCTATAAGAAGGAACTTGGATAATAGGTTTACTTCGAGATGAAAGCATGTATGGTAGGGCTATGAGAAGGAACCTGGATAGTATGGTTACTTCGAGATGAAAGCCTGGATAGTAGGGCTATGAGAAGGAACCTGGGTCGTAGGGTTAATTCGAGATAAAAGCCTGGATGGTAGGGCTATGAGAAGGAACCTGGATAGTAGGGTTACTTCAAGATGAAAGCCTGGATAGTAGGGCTATGAGAAGGAACCTGGGTCGTAGGGTTACTTCGAGATGAAATCCTGGATAGTAGGGCTATGAGAAGGAACCTGGGTCATAGGGTTACTTCGAGATGAAAGCCTGAATAGTAGGGCTATGAGAAGGAACCTGGGTCATAGGGTTACCTCGAGATAAAAGCCTGGATAGTAGGGCTATGAGAAGGAACCTGGGTCGTAGGGTTACTTCGAGATGAAATCTTGGATGGGCTATGAGAAGGAACCTGGGTCGTAGGGTTACTTCGAGATGAAAGCCTGGATAGTAGGGCTATGAGAAGGAACCTGGGTAGTAGGGTTACTTCGAGATGAAAGCCTGGATAGTAGGGCTATGATAAGGAACCTGGATAGTAGGGTTACTTCGAGATGAAAGCCTGGATAGTAGGGCTATGAGAAGGAACCTGGATAGTAGGGTTACTTCGGGATGAGAGCCTGGATAATAGGGCTATGAGAAGGAACCTAGATAGTAGGGTTACTTCGGGATGAGAGCCTGGATAGTAGGACTATGAGAAGGAACCTGGATAGTAGGGTTACTTCGGGATGAGAGCCTAGATAGTAGGGCTATGAGAAGGAACCTAGATAGTAGGGTTACTTCGAGATGAAAGCCTGGATAATAGGGCTATGAGAAGGAATCTGGATAGTAGGGTTACTTCATTTGGTCACTTGGCTTAGTTGACCCGTTTGGTTTCGAGAACTGATTTTTCATTAGCTGTCTGCAGATATGACATGTATAACAGTTGGAACTGTTGGTGATAATTGTCTTTCTTGAAAAGATAACAGGGTTAACTATATGCGATGCATGGAATGTTGTTGTGAGATGATGTTCTCAAAATAAATGAGATTATGTTGTATGTGATATGTATGCGCATGTTATGATGTATGAACATGAAATGCTATTGTGATATGTCCGAGTCTGGGAAAATAAATCCCTGACTGCTGCTGGGGAGTATAGCATTCCCGACTATTATAGAGGATTGCGGTCCTTTTACTTCCGCTGGGAATGGTGAACGAAAATGACTACACTGGAAAATTACTCCTTGTTGTTTGTGACTATTCTTCCAGGGAAAGACTCTGTTTGAGAATAGCTTTGCGGGGGAAAAGCTCTGTTGGAAGGTGAATTTCCGTGGCTGAAGTAATAAGCTCTGTTGGGGATTGAGCTTCTGTATGCAGAGAAATAAACTCTGCTTGGGGAGATAAAAATCATGATGATCTGCTCGCGATTATGGAATTCAGCTGGGGGAAATAGCTGTCAAGTTTCTGAAAGACCCTGGCTGGGAGATTACTTCATGTTTTGGGAAAGCTGGTATCAATGCTTTGATTACCTTTACTCTGTGGGGAGTGTAGATGTTACAAAGTCATATGTACTGATGACTATGCTCCAAAGCTGTCTCTGCCCTGGTACCTGCTGGACAGAGTAACTGTCGGGTTTGACATTTCTTGTTTTTCCCCCTGTTTCTTAAGTTACGAGCAATTGTCTTTTCATTTCTTATGTAAATATTTATGAGCAGAAATCATATTCAAATGCATATGTCAAGAATAAATCATTGGATGTTCTTGCAAAACAAAACAGAAAAGGAAAAATGATTTTGTATTTATTTTTCGACGTTGGCCTGTAATAGGCATTTTTGTATAAGGAGACTGACGCTCTAGTAAGAGAACACCGCCGTAAAAATAGAAGCTATACAATATTGTGTAAAAATAAAACAACTATGTGCAACAATCCTATTGGGTTCCAACTCTGCTATTGCCCCTATGTCTTCGAGCGTCTCATTGAAGAAGTGAAAAACACAAGAAAGGGGGGTTGAATTGAAAAATTGAAATCAAAAGCGCAATGATACATTATTTTTATCCTGGTTCATTTGATCTCAAACTACTCCAGTCCACCTGTCAAGGTGATTTCGCCTCTCTCCAACAAGGACTTAATTCACTAATCACAAAAGGATTACAATCACTACTTTAACAACTGTTAAAGTCTTCTTGAGTACAACCATAATCCGGTTAATCTCAAGGACACTATTTTAATCAAATAAACAAGAGTACTGTGTTTTGTTGTTTTTCATTACAAAAACTGTTATCACAACTATGATAATTTACACAAATTTAGAGCGTGGAAAAATGATAAGTATGCTCGCATCTTTTTGAATTCTCGTGAGTAGTATATGGAAAATCGTAAACGATTTGAACACTGAGATTGTATATATAGGAAGTGGATTCCCATTGATCATTAAGCATGATAAATGTCATTAACTCAGTTTCCATTTGGAGAAGATCCTGTCTGAATGAAGCCATTGTAATTGATACAGTCTTGAATGATTAGTAACACTTCAGAATCTTTCATCCTTGCCTGCTGCTGATGCTTCAGAACATTGATGACTTATATTATTATGCTCTTGTTCAGAATCAGAGTTTACTTCACTTAAGCGCAGGTTTTGGTCATCAATCTTAAGCGCATGTTCTGATTGCTTCAACGTGTAGCTTCTATAGCTCAACTTCTGATGCTGCTTTGGTCAGAACTTCTGCATACACAATAACATAATTTTAGGGTGAATATTGTGGCGGTAGAAATGTGCAAGACTAAGCCATTGGATTGACTAGACTTTATACAAATCAAAATAAAAATCGCCACCGTGCTTTATTGTTTCCAAAGGAATGGGAAAAGAGCGAATAACCCAAAAAGAAGGGGAAATATTCAAGGTAAGGGGGTTGGTTATGCAAAGGGAAGGTATTAGCACCCTAAACATCTACGGTACTCTGCAGGAACCTCTTTGAAAAATCTGTATATTTTGGCTATAAAAATGTGTTGTATATAAAATGGATGGTGGAGGTGAGAAAAGAAATATTTTTATGATTTTTGCACCCGCCGCAGTTGCGAACCTTTAGTGCCTACGTACCACCTTTCGTGCAATAGGGGATCAGGGTACACGTAGTTCCTCTTTTAAAAATTTGAAACACAAATGTGTTGGTTGATTTTGTGAGATAAGACATCATCGCAATTGTCCGTGTGAAAAAACATACTTACTACCCACAATCATGAGAAAGGAGAATTTGCATCATCTCAAAGTGGAGGATATGGCTTGGATTTTAAAATCAACAATGCCTCACTCAACACCCAAGTGGAAAATATCTCACTTCACAACATAATGTAGTAGTATAGTTGTTTGCATCACTACAAGGATTGACAAGAGTCTAATCTTTTGAGAAAAGTTTAAAGATAAAAGACAAAGTGGCAAAATGGTTTGAAATGAGATTGATTGACTTTTAGTCTTATCACAAAAAAAGGTCAAGGTATTATTAAATTGATTGAAATTTATTTATGAAAATGTTTCGAAGATGCATGGACCTAAGTCCAAGTTTATTATGAAAATGTTTCAAGTTTCAAAACAAGAAGAGTTTTTTTTTTAAAAGGAGGGAGAAGATTTTTGAAATTAAAGAAGATGGGAGGAGAAGAAGAGGCTATCCTAAAGCATAAGGTAAAATCTAGGGATAAGAACCATCTAACCAACAAGAAGCCAATACTTGACATTATGAGTCAATATAGAATTCCCATTCTTCGGATTGAATTCAGGCAAGCAAAGATACTAGACCTCTTGAGAGAACCAAACTTCAAGTGTTTTAAGTCTTCGCAAAAATTGGGCAGAGTAACGGTTGTATACGGGTGAATTCCAGATTACAAACAAAGATCGTAATCTCAATAACCTGCTGTTGTACCCCAAAATTTGCCCTCCCTTTTTGACAAGAAATCACAACTTCAGGGTTTTCCCTGATTTTTTCAGATTGGCTCAAGAATTGATCAAACAGACTTTTCTTATCAATCTATCCAAAATTAGGGTTTCCATTGATTTAGAATCGGTCAAACAGACTTTTCTTTATCAGTCAATCCAGAATTAGGGTTTCTATTGATTTTGTTGAGTTTGGCTCAGGAATTGATCAAACAGACTTTTCTTTGACGGTAAATCTGGAATTAGGGTTTTTCACTCATATTTCTCAGAAGAACTTGAATCCACAGTATTTCAGATTGACTGTTGCATTGTTTACGCCTGTTCAAGATTGCTGTTTGTTTCTCAAAACCTAAACATCTGGGCTAGGAGCTGAGGCTTTTGATTGAAAGTTTGGAGCATTGGTTTGATCAGTGAAGTGAAAGGTGTATGGATGTTTGTTTGTTCAACTGTACAAAGCATATGATGGATTGGAATGCCGGGCATATTGTGGTTAATGCAAGGCTGCGATACTGCAAGGTTTGTTGATTATTTATTTTATCTGAGTTAAAATTATTGGGGTGCATTTCCAGTTATTTTAATTCAAGAGACTTAAATAGTTAAATAGACAGTACAGAAGAAATAAGGAAATATCTGACGAAGATTTTTTATTTATTTTAATTGTTGTTACAAATGTTATTTGAATACTGTAAATTTATTTACAATATTTACAATAATATTTATTACAATAATTGAAAAGAAAATAAATTTAAAATCTAAGTCTCTTGAAGTCTTCTATCTTCTACTGCTTCTTCCATTATCCGACTGGTATTTACCTGCAAAGACAGAAAAAAGAAATCATTGCAGATGAATTAAAAAAGCATTTTCAGGCAGATAAATAAAAGCTCATCATTAAAGATTGTTGGTCGGAATCAGATCGTTTTGATTTTCATCATGTTTTACTCGTCCTCTTTGCAAATCACAAGAAGATTTCTCTTCTTGGTTCACAAAGAGGAAAAGTAAAATTAATTTTGCAAGCATATAAATCAATTAAATACAAGGCAATGGGCTGCATACAAAGAAGGCACAAGTTGCACTAGTCAGCCAAAAGCAAACCAAGTTGCACAAACTGTCAACTAAGTACACAAACTGTCAACCAAGTTGCACAAACTGTCAACCAAGTTGCACAAACTGTCAACCAAGTTGCACAAGCTGTCAAGAAGCTGTCAAAGTACACAAAACTGTCAATGCAGAAAATATGGAAGTACAATGCAGAGATAAACCAAGATACAAGCAAGCAAGCTTGTCAAAAACTTTCCATCATTTTCTGGCCAACAATCATTTCAGAAAGGACATTAAGCAATTAAAAATGCTTTATGGAGAGAGAAGGAGAGTAAAGTAAAAGATTTGCAGTTTTGGCAGGCTTAAAGGATATAAGAATAGAACAGGAAAAACAGTTCAAGGGAGGGCAGTTCAGAGGAGAGAACCAAAAACTGAAAACAGAAGCAAAATTGCAAGTTATCAACTTGCCAAAACCTGTTAAAACTCAAGCCAGTTCAACTGCAACTACAAGCAAACCTACAGAAGAATAAGCCTGGATATCAAAACACCAAGCCTGTGAACAAACAAACTCAGACCTGCAAGTTATAAAACTTGCAAAACCTGCAAAAACCATTCAAACCTGTGTTACAAATACAAGCCTGCCTAAAGCACAACAAGCCTTGAAGCCTGCTTCCTCCAAGCCTGCATAACTTCAAGCCTGCCTAAAGCCATTTAAAACTTCAAGTTATCAACCTGCCTCAAAAAAATAACAAACAGCAGAAGCAGAGCCTGCCTCAAAGCCTTCAGAGCCAAGCACAACAAGCCTTGAAGCCTGCTTCCTCCAAGCCTGCATAACTTCAAGCCTTCCTAAAGCCATTTCAACCTGCATAAACCTGCCTTCCCAACACAAAATCATACAAGCCAGTTCACAAAATCACATAAAAGCTCCAACACCAAATATCATAACAACAATAACAATCCTCAGAACAGGGTTCATCATTGGAATATCAACTCAAGCCAACAAAAAAAATACATCAAATAGGCAACAAGTTCATCATTGGCAAAACCATCAGCTTAAATCATAAACATCAAAACAACAATAAGCAACATCTCAGAAATATATCCAACATTCAAAGAGGAGGAAGAACTCAGCAGCAAACATTTTTAGAAATAATATCATCATCAAAAGCCAACGTAGCAAAGAAGAGAAAGAAACAAACTTCAAAGTTCATCATCATAAGAATATCAATGGCCAACAGAGAGGAAGAAGTCAGAAGTGAAAAGAATAAACAACAATCTTCAGAATAAAACTCATCATCAAAATCAACAAAGCCAATAAAGAAGAACATATCAAAGGCAATGTTTCAGATTTAATCATCACTAACATACTCAGAGAAGAAGAGAAAACTCAGAAGCAAGCATTTTCAGAAATAGGATTCAGAAATAACATCATCATCAAACATCCAAATCAACAGCAACAATAACAAGCATCTCAGAACGAAATTCATCATAGAATAAGCAAGATATTCAAAGAGAAGAACACATCAAATAAGCAAAAGTTCAGAACATGTCCATCATCAAATAAACAGGGTACCCAAGAGAGGAGGAGAAAATCAGAAACGAGCATTCAAGCGTTTTCAGAATTAGGGTTCATCACAAAACAAAGAGAAAGATACAAAATACCAGAAGAGCCAAACACGGTCATCACATCCTCTCTCCTCCGACCACCCTAGAGCGCTTCCATTCCAAGCTCCCCTTCCATCGTCTTACAGAACGAAGCCATCAAGGTATTAATTTCCTTCTTTCTCTTTGTACCTCACACAAAAACAAGCATTAAAGGTCAAAACTCTGTGAAACGATAACATGCAAGATTAAAATCTAAATCTAAAACGCGTAAAGAACAAAGGAAAATAATACCCTTTTTTAAAAATCGCCGCCTTGTACAAATCACGAGGAGGAGGAAGTGGAGGTATCGCTCTGGTAGCCTAAGGCTAGGGGAGAGGACAATCATTTGCTCTTGGTGTTTGAGAACGATGAAGAGGATGAAGACGAAAGGAGAGGAGCGGCGCCGTTCACAACCTGCCAACCCTAATTCTGAAAATGGTTTGCTCAAACCCTAAACAAATTTGTGCATTTCAACTGGGCTTCTGCCCCATGAACCACTATCCTAAGGCCCAAACGCGTTCTAACGCGCACCCCCCCCCCCTTTGTTCTCTTTCATTCTCAATTTTGGGCCAAATACATTCTCAAAGCCCATTTAACTTCTTTTTTATATTTTTTGAAAACCAATACTCTTTTATTTTATCACCACATTTTCATAACCTAATTCTCTCTGTTAAATAAAAATAACATACTAATTTTTTTGTATAAAATATTCTTAATAGCTCTTTTTAATATTTATTGCATTTAGAGGGATATAAATAATAGATTTTTAATAATTTGTCTTTGTTTTAAAAACTTTTGTTTAATTAATCTTTTATATAAGTTTCTAAAAAACATTAACCAAAATACAAAAATAATAATAAACACTTAATTTTCATTAGGTTAACATTTTATTTGATCATTTATAAATAACCATATGCATTTCACAATACTTTTGATTCTCTTCATTACTTATACCTTGTTATATTTTTACGTTGAGAATGCGACGATTCGGTTTGGTTGTAAATAATATTTGGACACTATTCTGATAAGACTTATCCCCATTTGTAAACATTTGTTCCCCCATCCCGGATACTTATTTGTAATAACTTAGACTTTAAATTCCCGCAATTTATCGCTTTCCATATACTGTATGGTAATTAGGGTTTGTATGCGAAGATTCAAAATCAATCGCTAGATAACCTAATACAAGACAAATGCATGAAAATCAATACACAATTCACACTTGCACCTCTAGAGTAACCTCGCTTGTTGCCTCAAAAAATGTAATCATGTCCCTCGAGTATATGACACTCTAGAAAATGTCCCTTCGATAAACAAAGATCGTAGTCCCTCGATGACCCTCGACGTGGCCTTCGATAAAACGATCTCGTCCCTTACAAAATTGCTAGAGCGTCTCACAAGTTGCCTTCGATGATTGTATACGATGACCCGCGCCTGTCCCGTTTAACATCCTAACACAAGGTTGTTCACCAAACACAATGGTGAAACAACACTATTAAAAGGGTTAAAATATAAGAAAAATCTTTGAGTAAAATAGGGTAGACAAACTCTTAGTTACTTGATCAAAAATCTTGCAAAACATCCTTGCCATTTTTCAAAACACACTCAACAACACAACTTCAAAAACAACTTTCAAAACATTGAATTATCTTTTCAAAAAGACACACACCTTTGTATATATTCTAACAAGGATCATTACAAAGGTTGCCTAGACAAAGCATCTTTTTCAAAAGATTTTCAAAACCACACACACAAAGCACCATTTCAAACAATTGAAAAGCAAAGGCAAGTGATCTAAAAACGAGTAACTAAGAGCCCATGGATAACCATGGATGAAAAGGGTGCTAGCACCTTCCCTTTTCATAATATACCCCCCGAACCCACGAAAACATCTCAAAGGTCTTTCCTGTGCTTTTTGACCTTTCCTTAGGATAAAACAAAAAGTCGGTGGCGACTCTTGCTAAACCGAACAAGTGTGAAAACAAACGCAAATCCCAAGTCAATTCTCCCACCGTATCACAGAACTGGCGACTCTGCTGGGGAGTATTTCTAAAAGTGGGGTTACCTTAGGGTTTTAGATCACCTTTACATGCTTACCTTGATTGCTTTGATTGCTTTATTTTGTGGGTTCCTTGTTTGGGTTTGTTTTAAATCCTACACCCGGATTTGGGGGCACCTTTTTAGGTAAGTAGCAATAAACTGTGAGGGAACTGTGTGGGGTATACCGACATGGTTGAAACAGTAGCTACGTTGATGTGGAACTTTGGTTGGTACCGGTAACCCTTGAGTTGAATCAAGGAGAGTACGGGGCCTCCGCGTGGTTTCGTGAAGCATCAATCGACCTTAGAACCTTACTTGACCATCTTGGCCTTTTTAGGGGTAGTGAGATGACCGACTTTGGTGCAGTCCGAAGTTGGTAGATACTCGATACTACACTCATTGAGGATTGTTTTCTTGGAATACTTTGGTCACCAGTTAAGTGGCTAAACCAAAACAATGAACATAGAAAATAATCCAGTGATATTGAGCTCCTTAGAACCCGGTTTCTATTTTAGGACAGGTTGAGCCAACTAACTTCAAGAGGGTACTTACCTACAAACCCCATGCAAGCCTAAACCTAAGGACTTGTCTGCTTTGTGTGAATATGACTGCCTGTATATACACTTACTTACTTGTGCATACATGTACATAACATCATAACATCATACCATAGAATTTTCAATAACCATTTCAAGGATCTCGAGGGTCTTTTGATGCAGGGTCACATTGAATCAGACGTCTACCAAAGGGCAAGAGGGTTATCCTCTAAACAAATGCCGTCAAAGATCAAATGCAACAACTTGAGTCGGGGGCTATGACCCACTCGACATGGTGAGCTTGATTCTCAGGGAAAGACATCCACCGATACAAAGTTCTCCAATCAAAGATGTTGATCAAAGTTCAATCTCTAACATTTTCTTGTGTTTACCCCGCGAGATTCTTGAAAACATGCATCCACATATCATGCATTGCATCATAACAGGTTTTCCTTTTCAGGTTTCCTTATTCTCCTACTGTTTATTTCAGTAGAGATGGCTCTAGAGAGGACTGTCAAAGATATCCAAGATCAAAATGCTCAACTTCAAGAAATGTTCTTGAACCTGTCCCAGGGGAAAGAAGAGGTGAAAGCTCTCCTCACAAGGGGCACGGTCCTAGGGAATTCAAGCAGTGTCAGGAATGATCAGTTGGAAGAACTTCAGTTTGAGCTGGCAACAATGAAGATCCAGATGATGGGACAACTGGTGGGCCAGATGGCTCTCATCCAAGACTTGGCTCAAAGACAAGAAGAGCTCAGGGTTCTCGTCAACAAACTGCTTCGAGACAACCAAGTGGGGAAAACAACTAGGGTTGAAGATCAAGTCATAATTCAACCTCCTTTGAGACAAGAAGACAAGGGAAAGGCTCCCCAACTTGCTTCAGGGTCACAAGCCCAGCAATAACCTCGTCAGCGTCAACAGGGTAATCGGCATAAGAAAAATACGTCTGGAAGATATTTCTGAGACTGACATACCATCATCTTTAATACTGAAACACTTGTTGGAGGTCAATCTGCTTGCTTTAAGGGATCCTATTCAGAAGCCCAATACCTATACTCCTAGATATCACCCCGACGCATTTTGTGTATACCACTCCCATAGTCCTGGACATGACACCGATGACTGTTGGGCTTTGAAAAACAAGATCCAAGACTTGATTGACGAAGGAGTGCTGGAATTCATGCCGGATGGCGAGATGAAAATCTTCCGCTAAGGGTTCTCCACCTTAAATGACAAAGCTCGAAATGAGAGACTTTTGTTCCATTTGAATTTTTTCAAGTTGTAATTTCTTTTGTTACTCAAACAATTATCTGTTGATGTTAAACTCTGTTTCATTAATGCATTGCATATGTTTGTCTTGAATTCATCCATTCGTTTTCACTATTCTTAAACTATGCTTTCTTACTTTCTTTATGATATTTAACTCTTGATAAAAAGCTACAAGCCTTTAGAGGGAGGATGACGAAACAATGCCATAATCTTATACATTATGCTTTTGAACAGACCTTGCTGACGATGTACAGGCGTTTCTTTCAAATCCTAAACACTGGAGTTATAAGGAAGATAATGCCTAGTCAACCCCTTCGAGCCAAAGAAGTAGGAGTTTTCTGTTTTAAACAAATTAAAACCTTTGATTTAAACCTGGGGCAGGGTAGTCTATCAGTTAATTCAAAAGATTGCGCATTGAAATTCGCAAACTCTCCATTCATAATACAACGAATGACATCAAAAATATTCCTTTGGAATCAAAAGACAGTGATGGTTCCTTATCTCATAGGAAGTCATTGCCTCTAAAAAGAGAAAAGCCCATTGAGCCAAAACCTATAAAGTAGGCTTAAGAAAGCTGGGGCATCCCGCTGACTGTAATCTCGAAAATAGGAACAGTCAGGCAAAAATTAGGGATAATAAATCAAAAGAAATAGGTCATTACATATCCTTAACAACATGAAAAATGTCGCGTAAATGACTGTCTTCCCATGAAATTCGACTTGTGTGAACCATCACCAAAATTTCGTTCCAAACTCGAATAGAGTTCGACGCATAATTAACCGAGTTTAGGATTGAAGGACATCATGAAGAGCGGGTGGGTACAAATATACTTTGAGCCTTTATCCTTTGTTTCTTAAACCGTGAACCAAGCCACGTTACAACCCTTTGAAAGTCCTAATTGAAGAATGGGTTAGTTTGAAAGCATACTGTTACAAAAGGTATCCTGACTCCTCCTGTAAGGCTTTGCCCTAAATCTTGTGGGGAATTTGTCTTATAAAAAGTTTTCTGCTAAAAAACGCATTTTTTCAAAACTTCGAGACAAGCATAAACTTTGCATTATTTGAATATCATTGTTTGCTCATGTTTATTTGTTTGACACAAAGGAATTCACAACAGTGAATGTTCAGAGGAATGAAAACTCTCTCGGTGAATAAAATCACTTTAAGTGGGATGACACTCCCGTTACAAAAATCTCCTATCAACAAACGGGGATTTGATATGGTATTGTCCAGTAAACCTGGGGCAGTCCAGTCAAGATTTCAACAAATCTTTCAAAGCTCAGTGAACCTGGGGCAGTCTAGTCAAGATTTCAAGAAATCTCTCAATTACAGGATAACTTGGGGCAAGTCTCCCTCACCATCACTCGGGGCATTTAAACATCAATCTCAACAAAGGGTTACGTGCAGTCCAAGTGTCTTGGCAATATTGCAAGCATCTGATACTAGGGGCAGTGATGAAACCTCTCCAAAATCTTTCTGAAAAGAAATTCAAGCGTCCTTGAGAAGGTTATCATCTCTCTAGTAGACCAGAAGTCATGGGTTTATTTCCCCAACATTTGTCAAGGATTTATTCTCCAAAACAAATTACATTTTAAGTCGAACGGTCATTCAAAATTTCCTTCATCACCTGCTGGAAGTTACGGTCATTATCAAAAATTCCCTCATCACCTGTTGGAATTCACGGTCGTTAAAATTTCCTTCATCACCTGTTGGAAGTTATAGCCACCAACAGAATAACGGACAATTGAAGCTCCTAAAAATCTGTTTCTCTCAAGAATGAAGATTCACATCCTTGAAACCTCAAGAGATTGGTATACTCCCAACCTCCTGACCCTTAACAGAATGAAGATTCTCATCCTTGAAACCTCAGAATATTGGTATACTCCCAACCTCCTGACCCTTAACAGAATGAAGACTCCCATCCTTGAAACCTCAAGAGATTGGTATACTCCCAACCTCCTGACCCTTAACAGAATGAAGACTCTCATCCTTGAAACCTCAGAAGATTGGTATACTCCCAACCTCCTGACCCTTAACAGAATGAAGATTCTCATCCTTGAAACCTCAGAAGATTGGTATACTCCCAACCTCCTGACCCTTAACAGAATAAAGACTCTCATCCTTGAAACCTCAAGAGATTGGTATACTCCCAACCTCCTGACCCTTAACATAATGAAGACTCTCATCCTTGAAACCTCAGAAGATTGATATACTCCCAGCCTCCTGACCCTTAACAGAATGAAGATTCTCATCCTTAAAACCTCAAGAGATTGGCATACACCCAATCTTATGACCCAAGAACTGAATGAAGATTCTCATTTTGGCTTCCTCAGAAGATGGGTATACACCCAACCTCCTGATATTCCCGACAGAGTGAAGATTCTCATTCTTAAAGTGGCATACAACCTAAACCTGAACTTCTTCCAGACAGGAATAAGCCTTTTTAGAATCCTGAGTTTTACTCTCCGACAGGATAACTACCTTTCAACAGTTTGGCTATCCCTCACAGAATTCTTATTCCCCAAGCAGAACGAAGACTCTCACTCTCAGTACCTCACAAAGTATTCAGACATTCCCCAGTGGAGATCTCCTCAAAACAGGGATCCCCAGTAGATTGGCATACAACCCAAACTCCTGATTCCCCAACAGTGGTCCCAGGACTTCTCATTTTTAACGATCAAAGGACTTGCAATCCCCTGCAGCAGTCAAGGATTTACTTTCCCTGGCAGCAGTCAAAGATTTCATTATCCAGGATTTATTTTCCTCAGTAAGACAGCTACTCAACTTACATGCGCATCCATTTCATTCATATATCATGAACATTGATGAAACACAATTCATTGCATCATACATACCATGCAGCATAAATTGTTGTTTTAGCTAACATTTTACCCTTTTCAGGATAAGATTAAAAGGCTTTTGTTAACAATTGTTCAGATACAGTACGGATACACCCCAGACATGGCGGTCATTCTATTACTCATTCAGAATTTCAAGTCAAAATATAGTACAGATACGCTCTAGACACGGCGGCCATTCTATCCCTCATTTAGATTCAACTATCAACCTCAAAGTTCAGATACGCGCCAGACATGGATGCCATTCTGTCCTTTACACCAACAACTTGATTCTCCCAAGTGCAATCGCCACAGAGGTCGTTATGTCACTTATTCAGATCCCAGTTACAGTCTCAGATACACTCTAGACACGGAAGTCATTCTGCTACTTATACAAATCTCAAAATTAAGATACAATACAGATACACTCCAGACATGGCAGTCATTCTGATATTCATTCAAAATTACAATACAGTTACAGTACGAATACCCCCCAGACACGGTGGTCATTCTACTACTCATACAAATCTCAACGTCAGATACAGTCCAGATACGCACCAGACACGGTGGCCATTCTGTCGCTCATTCAGAATTTATCCCTAGCACACATTTGCTCCATACGCAGATATTTCCCTGTTACCTAGATACAATACAAATACACTCCAGACACGGAAGTCATTCTGATATTCATTCAAAATTCCAATACAGTTACAATATCAGATACACTCCAAACACGGAAGTCATTCTGCTACTCATACAGACCTCGACTTCTGAAAACAGTTTACGGATTCTCCAAATACGGATGTCAATCTATCGCTTGTTCAGATTCAACTTTTGAAAACAGTTTACAGATTCTCCAAAAATGGATGTCAATCTATTGCTTATTCGGACCCCCAGTTCAGATATGTTCCAAACATGGATACCTTCCTGATACTCACCCACTCACCAACGACATACAATTCAACAAACATTCTTGGATGGCATCTTTAAGCCCATCTCTGACAAGATTCTGTCACATCTCCAAATGGAATCTTTAAGCCCATTCCCTCAAACTACGCTTTGACGAGTGCAAATTTTTTGGGCACTCTAGTGTCCAATCATCTTTTACCTTCGAGTCGCAAACGGAAAAACTGCCAATCTAACTCTTCAGGTTCAAGAAGATTGAACAGGGGCAACTGTTGTACCCCAAAATTTGCCCTCCCCTTTTCACAAGAAATCACAACTTCAGGGTTTTCCCTGATTTTTTCAGATTGGATCAAGAATTGATCAAACAGACTTTTCTTATCAATCTATCCAAAATTAGGGTTTCCATTGATTTAGAATCGGTCAAACAGACTTTTCTTTATCAGTCAATCCAGAATTAGGGTTTCTATTGATTTTGTTGAGTTTGGCTCAGGAATTGATCAAGCAGACTTTTCTTTGACGGCAAATTTGGAATTAGGGTTTTTCACTCATATTTCTCAGAAGAACTTGAATCCACAGTATTTCAAATTGACTGTTGCATTGTTTACGCCTGTTCAAGATTACTGTTTGTTTCTCAAAACCTAAACATATGGGCTAGGAGATGAGGCTTTTGATTGAAAGTTTGGAGCATTGGTTTGATCAGTGAAGTGAAAGGTGTATGGATGTTTGTTTGTTCAACTGTACAAAGCATATGATGGATTGGAATGCCGAGTGTATTGTGGTTAATGCAAGGCTGCGAGACTGCAAAGTTTATTGATTATTTATTTTATCTGAGTTAAAATTATTGGGGTGCATTTCCAGTTATTTTAATTCAAGAGACTTAAATAGTTAAATAAACAGTACAGAAGAAATAAGGAAATATCTGACAAAGATTTTTTTATTTATTTTAATTGTTGTTACAAATGTTATTTGAATACTGTAAATTTATTTACAATATTTACAATAATATTTATTACAATAATTGAAAAGAAAATAAATTTAAAATCTAAGTCTCTTGAAGTCTTCTATCTTCTACTGCTTCTTCCATTATCCGACTGGTATTTACCTGCAAAGACAGAAAAAAGAAATCATTGCAGATGAATTAAAAAAGCATTTTCAGGCAGATAATTAAAAGCTCATCATTAAAGATTGTTGGCCGGAATCAGATCGTTTTGATTTTCATCATGTTTTACTCGTCCTCTTTGCAAATCACAAGAAGATTTGCTCTTCTTGGTTCACAAAGAGGAAAAGTAAAATTAATTTTGCAAGCATATAAATCAATTAAATACAAGGCACAAGGCTGCATACAAAGAAGGCACAAGTTGCACTAGTCAGCCAAAAGCAAACCAAGTTGCACAAACTGTCAACTAAGTACACAAACTGTCAACCAAGTTGCACAAACTGTCAACCAAGTTGCACAAACTGTCAACCAAGTTGCACAAGCTGTCAAGAAGCTGTCAAAGTACACAAAACTGTCAATGCAG
Source organism: Vicia faba (assembly GCA_948472305.1). Lineage (NCBI taxonomy): Eukaryota > Viridiplantae > Streptophyta > Magnoliopsida > Fabales > Fabaceae > Vicia > Vicia faba. The sequence goes on along the minus strand of OX451739.1, from coordinate 1,481,988,742 downwards.
AAAATATGGAAGTACAATGCAGAGATAAACCAAGATACAAGCAAGCAAGCTTGTCAAAAACTTTCCATCATTTTCTGGCCAACAATCATTTCAGAAAGGACATTAAGCAATTAAAAATGCTTTATGGAGAGAGAAAGAGAGTAAAGTAAAAGATTTGCAGTTTTGGCAGGCTTAAAGGATATAAGAATAGAACATGAAAAACAGTTCAAGGGAGGGCAGTTCAGAGGAGAGAACCAAAAACTGAAAACAGAAGCAAAATTGCAAGTTATCAACTTGCCAAAACCTGTTAAAACTCAAGCCAGTTCAACTGCAACTGCAAGCAAACCTACAGAAGCATAAGCCTGGATATCAAAACACCAAGCCTGTGAACAAACAAACTCAGACCTGCAAGTTATAAAACTTGCAAAACCTGCAAAAACCATTCAAACCTGTGTTACAAATACAAGCCTGCCTAAAGCACAACAAGCCTTGAAGCCTGCTTCCTCCAAGCCTGCATAACTTCAAGCCTTCCTAAAGCCATTTCAAACTGCAAGTTATCAACCTGCCTCAAGAAAATAACAAACAGCAGAAGCAGAGCCTGCCTCAAAGCCTTCAGAACCAAGCACAACAAGCCTTGAAGCCTGCTTCCTCCAAGCCTGCATAACTTCAAGCCTTCCTAAAGCCATTTCAACCTGCATAAACCTGCCTTCCCAACACAAAATCATACAAGCCAGTTCACAAAATCACATAAAAGCTCCAACACCAAATATCACAACAACAATAATAATCCTCAGAACAGGGTTCATCATTGGAATATCAACTCAAGCCAACAAAAAAAAACATCAAATAGGCAACAAGTTCATCATTGGCAAAACCATCAGCTTAAATCATAAACATCAAAACAACAATAAGCAACATCTCAGAAATATATCCAACATTCAAAGAGGAGGAAGAACTCAGCAGCAAACATTTTTAGAAATAATATCATCATCAAAAGCCAACGTAGCAAAGAAGAGAAAGAAACAAACTTCAAAGTTCATCATCATCAGAATATCAATGGCCAACAGAGAGGAAGAAGTCAGAAGTGAAAAGAATAAACAACAATCTTCAGAATAAAACTCATCATCAAAATCAACAAAGCCAATAAAGAAGAACATATCAAAGGCAATGTTTCAGATTTAATCATCACTAACATACTCAGAGAAGAAGAGAAAACTCAGAAGCAAGCATTTTCAGAAATAGGATTCAGAAATAACATCATCATCAAACATCCAAATCAACAGCAACAATAACAAGCATCTCAGAACGAAATTCATCATAGAATAAGCAAGATATTCAAAGAGAAGAACACATCAAATAAGCAAAAGTTCAGAACATGTCCATCATCAAATAAACAGGGTACCCAAGAGAGGAGGAGAAAATCAGAAACGAGCATTCAAGCGTTTTCAGAATTAGGGTTCATCACAAAACGAAGAGAAAGATACAAAATACCAGAAGAGCCAAACGCGGTCATCACATCCTCTCTCCTCCGGCCACCCTAGAGCGCTTCCATTCCAAGCTCCCCCTCCATCGTCTTACAGAACGAAGTCATCAAGGTATCAATTTCCTTCTTTCTCTTTGTACCTCACACAAAAACAAGCATTAAAGGTCAAAACTCTGTGAAACGATAACATGCAAGATTAAAATCTAAATCTAAAACGCGTCAAGAACAAAGGAAAATAATACCCTTTTTTAAAATCGCCGCCTTGTACAAATCACGAGGAGGAGGAAGTGGAGGTATCGCTCTGGTAGCCTAAGGCTAGGGGAGAGGACAATCATTTGCTCTTGGTGTTTGAGAACGATGAAGAGGATGAAGACGAAAGGAGAGGAGCGGCGCCGTTCACAACCTGCCAACCCTAATTCTGAAAATGGTTTGCTCAAACCCTAAACAAATTTGTGCATTTCAACTGGGCTTCTGCCCCAAGAACCACTATCCTAAGGCCCAAATGCGTTCTAACGCGCACCCCCCCTTTGTTCTCTTTCATTCTTAATTTTGGGCCAAATACATTCTCAAAGCCCATTTAACTTCTTTTTTATATTTTTTGAAAACCAATACTCTTTTATTTTATCACCACATTTTCATAACCTAATTCTCTCTGTTAAATAAAAATAACATACTGATTTTTTTGTATAAAATATTCTTAATAGCTCTTTTTAATATTTATTGCATTTAGAGGGATATAAATAATAGATTTTTAATAATTTGTCTTTGTTTTAAAAACTTTTGTTTAATTAATCTTTTATATAAGTTTCTAAAAAACATTAACCAAAATACAAAAATAATAATAAACACTTAATTTTCATTAGGTTAACATTTTATTTGATCATTTATAAATAACCATATGCATTTCACAATACTTTTGATTCTCTTCATTACTTATACCTTGTTATATTTTTACGTTGAGAATGCGACGATTCGGTTTGGTTGTAAATAATATTTGGACACTATTCTGATAAGACTCATCCCCATTTGTAAACATTTGTGCCCCCATCCCGGATACTTATTTGTAATAACTTAGACTTTAAATTCCCGCAATTTATCGCTTTCCATATACTGTATAGTAATTAGGGTTTGTATGCGAAGATTCAAAATCAATCGCTAGATAACCTAATACAAGACAAATGCATGAAAATCAATACACAATTCAAACTTGCACCTCTAGAGTAACCTCGCTTGTTGCCTCAAAAAATGCAATCATGTCCCTCGAGTATATGACACTCTAGAAAATGTCCCTTCGATAAACAAAGATCGTAGTCCCTCGATGACCCTCGACGTGGCCTTCGATAAAACGATCTCGTCCCTTACAAAATTTCTAGAGCGTCTCACAAGTTGCCTTCGATGATTGTATACGATGACCCGCGCCTGTCCCGTTTAACATCCTAACACAAGGTTGTTCACCAAACACAATGGTGAAACAACACTGTTAAAAGGGTTAAAATATAAGAAAAATCTTTGAGTAAAATAGGGTAGACAAAGTCTTAGTTACTTGATCAAAAATCTTGCAAAACATCCTTGCCATTTTTCAAAACACACTCAACAACACAACTTCAAAAACAACTTTCAAAACATTGAATTATCTTTTCAAAAAGACACACACCTTTGTATATATTCTAACAAGGATCATTACAAAGGTTGCCTAGACAAAGCATCTTTTTCAAAAGATTTTCAAAACCACACACACAAAGCACCATTTCAAACAATTGAAAAGCAAAGGCAAGTGATCTAAAAACGAGTAACTAAGAGCCCATGGATAACCATGGATGAAAAGGGTGCTAGCAACTTCCCTTTTCATAATATACCCCCCGAACCCACGAAAACATCTCAAAGGTCTTTCCTGTGCTTTTTGACCTTTCCTTAGGATAAAACAAAAAGTCGGTGGCGACTCTTGCTAAACCGAACAAGTGTGAAAACAAACGCAAATCCCAAGTCAATTCTCCCACCCTAGAACTGGCGACTCTGCTGGGGAGTATTTCTAAAAGTGGGGTTACCTTAGGGTTTTAGATCACCTTTACATGCTTACCTTGATTGCTTTGATTGCTTTATTTTGTGGGTTCCTTGTTTGGGTTTGTTTTAAATCCTACACCCGGATTTGGGGGCACCTTTTTAGGTAAGTAGCAATAAACTGTGAGGGAACTGTGCGGGGTATACCGACATGGTTGAAACAGTAGCTACATTGATGTGGCACTTTGGTTGGTACCGGTAACCCTTGAGTTGAATCAAGGAGAGTACGGGGCCTCCGCGTGGTGTCGTGAAGCATCAATCGACCTTAGAACCTTACTTGACCATCTTGGCCTTTTTAGGGGTAGTGAGATGACCGACTTTGGTGCAGTCCGAAGTTGGTAGATACTCGATACTACACTCATTGAGGATTGTTTTCTTGGAATATTTTGGTCGCCAGTTAAGTGGCTAAACCAAAACAATGAACATAGAAAATAATCCAGTGATATTGAGCTCCTTAGAACCCGGTTTCTATTTTAGGACAGGTTGAGCCAACTAACTTCAAGAGGGTACTTACCTACAAACCCCATGCAAGCCTAAACCTAAGGACTTGTCTGCTTTGTGTGAATATGACTGCCTGTATATACACTTACTTACTTATGCATACATGTACATAACATCATAACATCATACCATAGCATTTTCAATAACCATTTCAAGGATCTCGAGGGTCTTTTGATGCAGGGTCACATTGAATCAGACGTCTACCAAAGGGCAAGAGGGTTCTCCTCTAAACAAATGCCGTCAAAGATCAAATGCAACAACTTGAGTCGGGGGCTATGACCCACTCGACATGGTGAGCTTGATTCTCAGGGAAAGACATCCACCGATACAAAGTTCTCCAATCAAAGATGTTGATCAAAGTTCAATCTCTAACATTTTCTTGTGTTTACCCCGCGAGATTCTTGAAAACATGCATCCACATATCATGCATTGCATCATAACAGGTTTTCCTTTTCAGGTTTCCTTATTCTCCTACTGTTTATTTCAGTAGAGATGGCTCTAGAGAGGACTGTCAAAGATATCCAAGATCAAAATGCTCAACTTCAAGAAATGTTCTTGAACCTGTCCCAGGGGAAAGAAGAGGTGAAAGCTCTCCTCACAAGGGGCATGGTCCTAGGGAATTCAAGCAGTGTCAGGAATGATCAGTTGGAAGAACTTCAGTTTGAGCTGGCAACAATGAAGATCCAGATGATGGGACAACTGGTGGGCCAGATGGCTCTCATCCAAGACATGGCTCAAAGACAAGAAGAGCTCAGGGTTCTCGTCAACAAACTGCTTCGAGACAACCAAGTGGGGCAAACAACTAGGGTTGAAGATCAAGTCATCATTCAACCTCCTTTGAGACAAGAAGACAAGGGAAAGGCTCCCCAACTTGCTTCAGGGTCACAAGCCCAGCAATAACCTCGCCAGCGTCAACAGGGTAATCAGCGTAAGAAAAATACGTCTGGAAGATATTTCTGAGACTGACATACCATCATCTTTAATACTGAAACACTTGTTGGAGGTCAATCTGCTTGCTTTAAGGGATCCTATTCGGAAGCCCAATACCTATACTCCTAGCTATCACCCCGATGCATTTTGTGTATACCACTCCCATAGTCCTGGACATGACACCGATGACTGTTGGGCTTTGAAAAACAAGATCCAAGACTTGATTGACGAAGGAGTGCTGGAATTCATGCCGGATGGCGAGATGAAAATCTTCCGCTAAGGGTTCTCCACCTTAAATGACAAAGCTCGAACTGAGAGACTTTTGTTCCATTTGAATTTTTTCAAGTTGTAATTTCTTTTGTTACTCAAACAATTATCTGTTGATGTTAAACTCTGTTTCATTAATGCATTGCATATGTTTGTCTTGAATTCATCCATTCGTTTTCACTATTCTTAAACTATGCTTTCTTACTTTCTTTATGATATTTAACTCTTGATAAAAAGCTACAAGCCTTTAGAGGGAGGATGACGAAACAATGCCATAATCTTATACAATATGCTTTTGAACAGACCTTGCTGACGATGTACAGGCGTTTCTTTCAAATCCTAAACACTGGAGTTATAAGGAAGATAATCCCTAGTCAACCCCTTCGAGCCAAAGAAGTAGGAGTTTTCTGTTTTAAACAAATTGAAACCTTTGATTTAAACCTGGGGCAAGGTAGTCTATCAGTTAATTCAAAAGATTGCGCATTGAAATTCGCAAACTCTCCATTCATAATACAACGAATGACATCAAAAATATTCCTTTGGAATCAAAAGACAGTGATGGTTCCTTATCTCATAGGAAGTCATTGCCTCTCAAAAGAGAAAATCCCATTGAGCCAAAACCTATAAAGAAGGCTTAAGAAAGCTGGGGCATCCCGCTGACTGTAATCTCGAAAATAGGAACAGTCAGGCAAAAATTAGGGATAATAAATCAAAAGAAATAGGTCATTACATATCCTTAACAACATGAAAAATGTCGCGTAAATGACTGTCTTCCCATGAAATTCGACTTGTGTGAACCATCACCAAAATTTCGTTCCAAACTCGAATAGAGTTCGACGCATAATTAACCGAGTTTAGGATTGAAGGACATCATGAAGAGCGGGTGGGTACAAATATACTTTGAGCCTTTATCCTTTGTTTCTTAAACCGTGAACCAAGCCACGTTACAACCCTTCGAAAGTCCTAATTGAAGCATGGGTTAGTTTGAAAGCATACTGTTACAAAAGGTATCCTGACTCCTCCTGTAAGGCTTTGCCCTAAATCTTGTGGGGAATTTGTCTTACAAAAAGTTTTCTGCTAAAAAACGCATTTTTTCAAAACTTCGAGACAAGCATAAACTTTGCATTATTTGAATATCATTGTTTGCTCATGTTTATTTGTTTGACACAAAGGAATTCACAACAGTGAATGTTCAGAGGAACTAAAACTCTCTCGGTGAATAAAATCACTTTAAGTGGGATGACACTCCCGTTACAAAAATCTCCTATCAACAAAAGGGGATTTGATATGGTATTGTCCAGTAAACCTGGGGCAGTCCAGTCAAGATTTCAACAAATCTTTCAAAGCTCAGTGAACCTGGGGAAGTCCAGTCAAGATTTCAAGAAATCTCTCAATTACAGGATAACTTGGGGCAAGTCTCCCTCACCATCACTCGGGGCATTTAAACATCAATCTCAACAAAGGGTTACGTGCAGTCCAAGTGTCTTGGCAATGTCGCAAGCATCTGATACTAGGGGCAGTGATGAAACCTCTCCAAAATCTTTCTGAAAAGAAATTCAAGCGTCCTCGAGAAGGTTATCATCTCTCTAGCAGACCAGAAGTCATGGGTTTATTTCCCCAACATTTGTCAAGGATTTATTCTCCAAAACAAATTACATTTTAAGTCGAACGGTCATTCAAAATTTCCTTCATCACCTGCTGGAAGTTACGGTCATTATCAAAAATTCCCTCATCACCTGTTGGAATTCACGGTCGCTAAAATTTCCTTCATCACCTGTTGGAAGTTACAGCCACCAACAGAATAACGGACAATTGAAGCTCCTAAAAATCTGTTTCTCTCAAGAATGAAGATTCACATCCTTGAAACCTCAAGAGATTGGTATACTCCCAACCTCCTGACCCTTAACAAAATGAAGATTCTCATCCTTGAAACCTCAGAAGATTGGTATACTCCCAACCTCCTGACCCTTAACAGAATGAAGACTCCCATCCTTGAAACCTCAAGAGATTGGTATACTCCCAACCTCCTGACCCTTAACAGAATGAAGACTCTCATCCTTGAAACCTCAGAAGATTGGTATACTCCCAACCTCCTGACCCTTAACAGAATGAAGATTCTCATCCTTGAAACCTCAGAAGATTGGTATACTCCCAACCTCCTGACCCTTAACAGAATAAAGACTCTCATCCTTGAAACCTCAAGAGATTGGTATACTCCCAACCTCCCGACCCTTAACAAAATGAAGACTCTCATCCTTGAAACCTCAGAAGATTGATATACTCCCAGCCTCCTGACCCTTAACAGAATGAAGATTCTCATCCTTAAAACCTCAAGAGATTGGCATACACCCAATCTTATGACCCAAGAACTGAATGAAGATTCTCATTTTGGCTTCCTCAGAAGATGGGTATACACCCAACCTCCTGATATTCCCGACAGAGTGAAGATTCTCATTCTTAAAGTGGCATACAACCTAAACCTGAACTTCTTCCAGACAGGAATAAGCCTTTTTAGAATCCTGAGTTTTATTCTCCGACAGGATAACTACCTTTCAACAGTTTGGCTATCCCTCATAGAATTCTTATTCCCCAAGCAGAACGAAGACTCTCATTCTCAGTACCTCACAAAGTATTCAGACATTCCCCAATGGAGATCTCCTCAAAACAGGGATCCCCAGTAGATTGGCATACAACCCAAACTCCTGATTCCCCAACAGTGGTCCCAGGACTTCTCATTTTTAACGATCAAAGGACTTGCAATCCCCTGCAGCAGTCAAGGATTTACTTTCCCTGGCAGCAGTCAAAGATTTCATTATCCAGGATTTATTTTCCTCAGTAAGACAGCTACTCAACTTACATGCGCATCCATTTCATTCATATATCATGAACATTGATGAAACACAATTCATTGCATCATACATACCATGCAGCATAAATTGTTGTTTTAGCTAACATTTTACCCTTTTCAGGATAAGATTAAAAGGCTTTTGTTAACAATTGTTCAGATACAGTACGGATACACCCCAGACATGGCGGTCATTCTATTACTCATTCAGAATTTCAAGTCAAAATACAGTACAGATACGCCCCAGACACGGCGGCCATTCTATCCCTCATTTAGATTCAACTATCAACCTCAAAGTTCAGATACGTGCCAGACACGGATGCCATTCTGTCCTTTACACCAACAACTTGATTCTCCCAAGTGCAATCGCCACAGAGGTCGTTATGTCACTTATTCAGATCCCAGTTACAGTCTCAGATACACTTCAGACACGGAAGTCATTCTGCTACTTATACAGATCTCAAAATTAAGATACAACACAGATACACTCCAGACATGGCAGTCATTCTGATATTCATTCAAAATTACAATACAGTTACAGTACGGATACCCCCCAGACACGATGGTCATTCTACTACTCATACAAATCTCAACGTCAGATACAGTCCAGATACGCACCAGACACGGTGGCCATTCTGTCGCTCATTCAGAATTTATCCCTAGCACACAGTTGCTCCATACGCAGATATTTCCCTGTTACCTAGATACAATACAAATACACTCCAGACACGGAAGTCATTCTGATATTCATTCAAAATTCCAATACAGTTACAATATCAGATACACTCCAAACACGGAAGTCATTCTGCTACTCATACAGACCTCGACTTCTGAAAACAGTTTACGGATTCTCCAAATACGGATGTCAATCTATCGCTTGTTCAGATTCAACTTTTGAAAACAGTTTACAGATTCTCCAAAAATGGATGTCAATCTATTGCTTATTCGGACCCCCAGTTCAGATATGTTCCAAACATGGATACCTTCCTGATACTCACCCACTCACCAATGACATACAATTCAACAAACATTCTTGGATGGCATCTTTAAGCCCATCTCTGATAAGATTCTGTCACATCTCCAAATGGCATCTTTAAGCCCATTCCCTCAAACTACGCTTTGACGAGTGCAAATTTTTTGGGAACTCTAGTGTCCAATCATCTTTTACCTTCGAGTCGCAAACGGCAAAACTGCCAATCTAACTCTTCAGGTTCAAGAAGATTGAACATGGGCAACTGTTGTACCCCAAAATTTGCCCTCCCCTTTTCACAAGAAATCACAACTTCAGGGTTTTCCCTGATTTTTTCAGATTGGATCAAGAATTGATCAAACAGACTTTTCTTATCAATCTATCCAAAATTAGGGTTTCCATTGATTTAGAATCGGTCAAACAGACTTTTCTTTATCAGTCAATCCAGAATTAGGGTTTCTATTGATTTTGTTGAGTTTGGCTCAGGAATTGATCAAGCAGACTTTTCTTTGACGGCAAATCTGGAATTAGGGGTTTTCACTCATATTTCTCAGAAGAACTTGAATCCACAGTATTTCAAATTGACTGTTGCATTGTTTACGCCTGTTCAAGATTGCTGTTTGTTTCTCAAAACCTAAACATCTGGGCTAGGAGCTGAGGCTTTTGATTGAAAGTTTGGAGCATTGGTTTGATCAGTGAAGTGAAAGGTGTATGGATGTTTGTTTGTTCAACTGTACAAAGCATATGATGGATTGGAATGCCGAGCGTATTGTGGTTAATGCAAGGCTGCGAGACTGCAAAGTTTGTTGATTATTTATTTTATCTGAGTTAAAATTATTGGGGTGCATTTCCAGTTATTTTAATTCAAGAGACTTAAATAGTTAAATAAACAGTACAAAAGAAATAAGGAAATATCTGACAAAGATTTTTTATTTATTTTAATTGTTGTTACAAATGTTATTTGAATACTGTAAATTTATTTACAATATTTACAATAATATTTATTACAATAATTGAAAAGAAAATAAATTTAAAATCTAAGTCTCTTGAAGTCTTCTATCTTCTACTGCTTCTTCCATTATCCGACTGGTATTTACCTGCAAAGACAGAAAAAAGAAATCATTGCAGATGAATTAAAAAAGCATTTTCAGGCAGATAAATAAAAGCTCATCATTAAAGATTGTTGGCCGGAATCAGATCGTTTTGATTTTCATCATGTTTTACTCGTCCTCTTTGCAAATCACAAGAAGATTTCTCTTCTTGGTTCACAAAGAGGAAAAGTAAAATTAATTTTGCAAGCATATAAATCAATTAAATACAAGGCACAAGGCTGCATACAAAGAAGGCACAAGTTGCACTAGTCAGCCAAAAGCAAACTAAGTTGCACAAACTGTCAACTAAGTACACAAACTGTCAACCAAGTTGCACAAACTGTCAACCAAGTTGCACAAACTGTCAACCAAGTTGCACAAGCTGTCAAGAAGCTGTCAAAGTACACAAAACTGTCAATGCAGAAAATATGGAAGTACAATGCAGAGATAAACCAAGATACAAGCAAGCAAGCTTGTCAAAAACTTTCCATCATTTTCTGGCCAACAATCATTTCAGAAAGGACATTAAGCAATTAAAAATGCTTTATGGAGAGAGAAAGAGAGTAAAGTAAAAGGTTTGCAGTTTTGGCAGGCTTAAAGGATATAAGAATAGAACAGGAAAAACAGTTCAAGGGAGGGCAGTTCAGAGGAGAGAACCAAAAACTGAAAATAGAAGCAAAATTGCAAGTTATCAACTTGCCAAAACCTGATAAAACTCAAGCCAGTTCAACTGCAACTGCAAGCAAACCTACATAAGCATAAGCCTGGATATCAAAACACCAAGCCTGTGAACAAACAAACTCAGACCTGCAAGTTATAAAACTTGCAAAACCTGCAAAAACCATTCAAACCTGTGTTACAAATACAAGCCTGCCTAAAGCACAACAAGCCTTGAAGCCTGCTTCCTCCAAGCCTGCATAACTTCAAGCCTGCCTAAAGCCATTTCAAACTGCAAGTTATCAACCTGCCTCAAAAAAATAACAAACAGCAGAAGCAGAGCCTGCCTCAAAGCCTTCAGAACCAAGCACAACAAGCCTTGAAGCCTGCTTCCTCCAAGCCTGCATAACTTCAAGCCTGCCTAAAGCCATTTCAACCTGCATAAACCTGCCTTCCCAACACAAAATCATACAAGCCAGTTCACAAAATCACATAAAAGCTCCAACACCAAATATCACAACAACAATAACAATCCTCAGAACAGGGTTCATCATTGGAATATCAACTCAAGCCAACAAAAAAAAAACATCAAATAGGCAACAAGTTCATCATTGGCAAAACCATCAGCTTAAATCATAAACATCAAAACAACAATAAGCAACATCTCAGAAATATATCCAACATTCAAAGAGGAGGAAGAACTCAACAGCAGACATTTTTAGAAATAATATCATCATCAAAAGCCAACGTAGCAAAGAAGAGAAAGAAACAAACTTCAAAGTTCATCATCATCAGAATATCAATGGCCAACAGAGAGGAAGAAGTCAGAAGTGAAAAGAATAAACAACAATCTTCAGAATAAAACTCATCATCAAAATCAACAAAGCCAATAAAGAAGAACATATCAAAGGCAATGTTTCAGATTTAATCATCACTAACATACTCAGAGAAGAAGAGAAAACTCAGAAGCAAGCATTTTCAGAAATAGGATTCAGAAATAACATCATCATCAAACATCCAAATCAATAGCAACAATAACAAGCATCTCAGAACGAAATTCATCATAGAATAAGCAAGATATTCAAAGAGAAGAACACATCAAATAAGCAAAAGTTCAGAACATGTCCATCATCAAATAAACAGGGTACCCAAGAGAGGAGGAGAAAATCAGAAACGAGCATTCAAGCGTTTTCAGAATTAGGGTTCATCACAAAACGAAGAGAAAGATACAAAATACCAGAAGAGCCAAACGCGGTCATCACATCCTCTCTCCTCCGGCCACCCTAGAGCCCTTCCATTCCAAGCTCCCCCTCCATCGTCTTACAGAACGAAGTCATCAAGGTATCAATTTCCTTCTTTCTCTTTGTACCTCACACAAAAACAAACATTAAAGGTCAAAACTCTGTGAAAAGATAACATGCAAGATTAAAATCTAAATCTAAAACGCGTCAAGAACAAAGGAAAATAATACCCTTTTTTTAAAATCGCCGCCTTGTACAAATCACGAGGAGGAGGAAATGGAGGTATCGCTCTGGTAGCCTAAGGATAAGGGAGAGGACAATCATTTGCTCTTGGTGTTTGAGAACGATGAAGAGGATGAAGACGAAAGGAGAGGAGCGGCGCCGTTCACAACCTGCCAACCCTAATTCTGAAAATGGTCTGCTCAAACCCTAAACAAATTTGTGCATTTCAACTGGGCTTCTGCCCCATGAACCACTATCCTAAGGCCCAAACGCGTTCTAACGCGCACCCCCCCCCTTTTTTTCTCTTTCATTCTTAATTTTGGGCCAAATACATTCTCAAAGCCCATTTAACTTCTTTTTTATATTTTTTGAAAACCAATACTCTTTTATTTTATCACCACATTTTCATAACCTAATTCTCTCTGTTAAATAAAAATAACATACTAATTTTTTTGTATAAAATGTTCTTAATAGCTCTTTTTAATATTTATTGCATTTAGAGGGATATAAATAATAGATTTTTAATAATTTGTCTTTGTTTTAAAAACTTTTGTTTAATTAATATTTTATATAAGTTTCTAAAAAAGATTAACCAAAATACAAAAATAATAATAAACACTTAATTTTCATTAGGTTAACATTTTATTTGATCATTTATAAATAACCATATGCATTTCACAATACTTTTGATTCTCTTCATTACTTATACCTTGTTATATTTTTACGTTGAGAATGTGACGATTCGGTTTGGTTGTAAATAATATTTGGACACTATTATGATAAGACTCATCCCCATTTGTAAACATTTGTGCCCCCATCCCGGATACTTATTTGTAATAACTTAGACTTTAAATTCCCACAATTTATCGCTTTCCATATACTGTATAGTAATTAGGGTTTGTATGCGAAGATTCAAAATCAATCGCTAGATAACCTAATACAAGACAAATGCATGAAAATCAATACACAATTCACACTTGCACCTCTAGAGTAACCTCGCTTGTTGCCTCAAAAAATGCAATCATGTCCCTCGAGTATATGAAACTCTAGAAAATGTCCCTTCGATAAACAAAGATCGTAGTCCCTCGATGACCCTCGACGTGGCCTTCGATAAAACGATCTCGTCCCTTACAAAATTGCTAGAGCGTCTCACAAGTTGCCTTCGATGATTGTATACGATGACCCGCGCCTGTCCCGTTTAACATCCTAACACAAGGTTGTTCACCAAACACAATGGTGAAACAACACTGTTAAAAGGGTTAAAATATAAGAAAAATCTTTGAGTAAAATAGGGTAGACAAACTCTTAGTTACTTGATCAAAAATCTTGCAAAACATCCTTGCCATTTTTCAAAACACACTCCACAACACAACTTCAAAAACAACTTTCAAAACATTGAATTATCTTTTCAAAAAGACACACACCTTTGTATATATTCAAACAAGGATCATTACAAAGGTTGCCTAGACAAAGCATATTTTTCAAAACATTTTCAAAACCACACACACAAACACCATTTCAAACAATTGAAAAGCAAAGGCAAGTGATCTAAAAACGAGTAACTAAGAGCCCATGGATAACCATGGATGAAAAGGGTGTTAGAACCTTCCCTTTTCATAATCTACCCCCCGAACCCACGAAAACATCTCAAAGGTCTTTCCTGTGCTTTTTGACCTTTCCTTAGGATAAAATAAAAAGTCGGTGGCGACTCTTGCTAAACCGAACAAGTGCAAAAACAAACGCAAATCCCAAGTCAGTTCTCCCACCGTATCACACCTGCACACAAAACAAACAAACAACCCAATGTCTTGAGGTAAAACTCAAGAACTCCAGACAAAATATCAAATAAAGTCACAAAGTCTCCAAGATAGGCCAAGGTCTCTAATCCTAAGTCCAAGAAGTCCATCACTCCATAATGCAAAGGATAGTAACCATGTAGTCCAAGTATCATTAATTATTTTTATGGTTCATGTTGATTATTAGGTGTCTTTTAAAAGAAAGAAAAGCTCAAGTGAGCAAAATAAAAATGACATAAAAGTAAATGCTCAAGTGAGCAAAGATGAAAATAGCATGAAATGTAAAATGCTAAAAGTAAATGGTACATAAAGCATGAAAATAAAAGCGTAAAGTAAAGTTAATTGTTAGTAATTAGTGGTTAGTTGGATGACCATCTTGAAACTTGCATTTGGAACTCATTAGAGGATTGGTAGAACCAAAGCCTCCACGCAACAAGTTGCATTTGCTTTTTGTCAAGTATATCATCCATTTTGGAATTCTCACAAGGCAACATGTAATGATGAACGATGTTTAAGTGATCCGCGTTGACCAAAGGTGTTGTAGATCCATTAGAGGATTGGTAGAACCAAAGCCTCCACACAATGAATCTCAAGGTTATTGGATCAAAGATCAAATTAACATACTTGGGCTTGCAATCATAAGTTTGGGCCACAAATGATCATTTATACGAATCGTGACAAAATTTAGCGCTATGTTAAGCAATCGTAAGTGGACTTATGTAGAAGTCACACCTATTTTGAGGCCGGTCAATAGCAATCTATGTATTTCATGTTTGGATAAATGATATAGAGATCACCATCCCTTAACATGTAGCACAATTAAAAAAAGAAAGGGATAGTATGAAGAGGGAGGGAAATGATAAGCTAATTTGGATCACCATTTCAAAATTCTTTCATCTTTAAATTCAACCACTCCTCTAGATGGATTAAAGCACTAAACATATCATTAATCCAAAGCACCAAAAATGAATTAAATAATTCACTCTTAGGTAGATTTGAATTGATGAACATTTATCCAACTTCATCTACATCACAAAGTACATTGAGTTTAAAGACAAATTGGACATTTAAAATTGCAATCCAAACCAACAATCAAAAGGAGTGAGTAGAAAAAGCATTTTGGATCAAAGCTGTCCCAAAACAAGGTAAAAAAAGTGCATTCTGTCCCTGTGTAAATCGATTGAACTATTGTGTAAATCAATTTACACAGTACAATTTTCAAAAATCTGCGTGAAATTGCTTCTGTGCAATCGATTGCACTGCATTGCAAATCGATTGCACACAGTGACAGTAGCAAAAATAGCATTTTAAAAGGGCAATTTCTTGTTCAAACTTTCCATCAAACACCTAATGATCATGGATCCACTTGAGCATGAAAATTCCATCAAATTATGAGAAAATAACACCATTGAAATCATAAAATAATGCTCAAAGAATCAATCCCAAAGATCACCAAGAGATCACATTGTGAAAGATGAATTATCCAACTTACCAAAGGTAGATCTAGAGAATTATCAAAACAACTTCAAGAATTTTCTTCAATTCAACCACAAGAATCAATTGACCAAGCTTGGAGATTTTTTTTTATTAATAACCATGTATTAAAAAAATATTTCGCAAATAACCGGGTTTCGGAAAAAATTACGCAAATAACCATGTTTGAGATGGCTCCACAAAGGAGGAGCCATCTCATTTGGCGCATGCTCCTCTTTTTTTAATGGAGGCGCCATCTCACTTGGCGCCTAAGTGCTTAGGGCAAGCCCTAAGCCAAGTGAGATGGCGCCTATGTAGAAAATTAGGTCAAAAAAATTTTTTTTTTCTTTCCTGCGCGTTGCGTATTAGACAGAGATAAACAAAATGGATTTTTTATTTAAAAAAAAAATTACATTCAACTGTTTTACATTTAAAGAACAGTAAAAAAATGGATACAAAAGATACATCAGTGATCCCCAGGAACTCGTTAATGACCCCCAGTTCCGCATCCCCTTCCTCGCCTTTCTCTTGCTGGGTGCCGTCTCATTTCCTGCTGCGGCAAGGTCGATGGCCTAGCGAAGTCAATGCGATCCGAATCCATAAAATCAGTAAGATCTCCATATCTCGAAGATCCGCTCTGGTACAGTCGGTTACCCATACCCTCGAAGTTTGGTCGTGTTGGCGGTGGGTGGGGTTCCATGGTTGGTCGGTAGCATTGGTCGTCTGAGTATGGGGGGTAGAAAGGAAATGGATCTTGGGGTGTTTGGTATTGTGGATGTTGGGTTGTTTGGTGATATGGTGGTTGATGGTAGGTTTGGTCGGCTCGGTCATAATCTTCTGACATTCCCATATCAGGGCTAAGGCTGGATGTTGAGGGCGCCATATTGGGATATGTGGAAGACTGAAATTGTGTATGTGGTATGTGGGTTTGCTGGTATTGGGGTTGGTATTGTGGTTGGGTTTGAGGCATATCCGGGTATTGGTAGTTTGACGGTGATTGTGGTTGGTAGTACGGCATTTGGTTGTAGTTGTGTTGTGGTGGGGAATATGGTTGTGTGTTTGTTGGTCTGTTTCTTCTTGGGGGTTGGTTTGAGGTTGATGGATTTTGGGTTTGTTGGTGGGGAATCGAGGGTTGTGCCCATTGTGTGCGTGGGTCAACCAAGTACCTCGGATGAGACACGTGCATATCTGGGTTACTAACCGACCTGTACCACGACATATATTGATCGGTGTGTCGCATGTTACCTTGAGTAAGGAAAACCAGGGATTACAAGATGTAGCGGTGACGCCTTTGCCACATTTTACACCATTCTGGAGCAAAGTCTTTCCAGTTGGTAAGATTCCACTGGGCGTCGACCCTTTTTAGATGCCAGGGGGACAAATCTGTTGGATCACTTGGTATCTCTTGGATCATTCCAAACTGCATCTTCACACGGTCGCTGTGGTGCATCTCTACAATGTTGAACCGAATGAGTGCAGTCTTTGCAGTCCAAGTTGCTGCATCCTCTGGATTTGGAGAATGGTCCAAACCCAAATATGGTCTCCAGACGAACTGCGATAAAATTTAAATCAGGTAAGCGCAAAAGTAATGTATAAATAATTAAAATGAACAAAAGTTAAAAGCTACGACGTACGTCATCTGGGCCTAAGTGATCCAACAGATTCCGGTAGAGTGTGACATTGAATCTGGGATTCTTGCCGTAAGCCATACCCCTCACGCAGTACCTAAAGGAAATGAGAAACATGTTATTTTTAGCATATATTTTGGAAAGAGAAGAATAGTTATAAATGCTATAACTTAATGACTTACTTTGTTGCGTAAGGGAAACCAAAAGTGTTGTTGTTGATGGGGTTTAAGGACTCCATCCTCCACCAACCCCAGGCTTGTAGTAAAAATGCGCACCTATAAAATGTACATTTTTCCTTGACTGCGTTTTTGCACAAGGAACTGTACAGGTGGGCTAATACTGCAGAACCCCAACTATATTTTCTAGTTTTATCAAAATTTGTTAGTAAATGTAAGTACATGAAATTTACACTATTTCCCGTACT
The DNA here is from genome assembly GCA_948472305.1 of Vicia faba. NCBI lineage: Eukaryota > Viridiplantae > Streptophyta > Magnoliopsida > Fabales > Fabaceae > Vicia > Vicia faba. The sequence goes on along the minus strand of OX451739.1, from coordinate 1,481,971,177 downwards.
TTTGGGAAATAAAAATGTACCAAAAAGTATCATAATATACGTTCGGGCTTTTACTACTCGGTCATTCTCTGAGGAATTTTCATTTAATTCCATACTTGCATAATGCCGTTTCAGGTCAGTGAGTAGTATTCCCTGCCCTCTTGCTCCACCACCTTCTACCATGTCCCTACCCAACAGTTCTTCACACTGTGAGTTGGGTTGTTGAACCGACCCGTTCACCGCCTTACCGTCGATTGGGAGGCCCAGTAGCATTTACACATCTTCGAGAGTGATGGTACATTCACCTATTGGTAGGTGAAATGTATGGGTCTCCGGTCTCCACCTCTCCAACATTGCAAGAATGAATTTGGAGTCAATGGTGCAGTTGGAGATCTTTATCACGTGTCCAAAACCTGCATATTCCAGATAAGGGACGATAAATGGGTCGGGAGCCAGGTATTTGTGCGAACGGATTCTGAATCTTTGTGTATCCTGAGATCATAATTAAACAAGAGTAAGATTAATTAAGATGAACAACACGTTATTTGAAGTATGAAAAATGTATAACCAAAGAAGAGACTTACAAATGCAGCAATGTTTTCCCTTGTGCCTCTGTGAGTATCTCCCATTGTTAGAAGGGCCATTGTTCAGAATGCTTGAGAGAATGAAAGACTTAGGAAGAAATAGAGAGTATGATAGACTTAAGAAATATTTCGTAGCAGAGAGTGAGAGTTGTATGGGTGTGAGAGATGTTTCATAAGGTATGCATTTATAGGCAAATAAGTTTGATGTAGTGGTTGCATTCTTGCGATGTGTCACATTTGCATGCTTAGGGTGTTACACATATGGATGCATGCATTTACAAAAAATGTAAGGTGTCACTCTTGCAGGCTAGGTGGCAGCCCATGCATGTATCACGATTGGACAATAAGGGAGGCGCCATCTCACTTGGCGAAAGAGTACAAAAATGAATGGTGTCGCCACCCCATTTGGCGAATAAGAGGTGTCACGTTTTACATCATTGGCTCAGGCTACGTGACAACCTTTGGGATTACTTTATTTGTTGCATGCAAGGCCATTGGAGTTGATGGGTGGAGTCTTACACAAAACATTTATGTGTGCAGAATAGGGCCAGGCTAGGTGTCAGCATAAGCCCATGCATGTATCACGATTGGACAGTAAGGGAGGCGCCATCTCACTTGGCGAAAGAGTACAAAAATGAATGGCGTCGCCACCTCATTTGGTGAATAAGAGGTGTCACGTTTTACAACATTGGCTCAGGCTACGTGACAGCCTTTGGGATTCCTTTCTTTGTTGCATGCAAGGCCATTGGAGTTGATGGGTGGAGTCTTACACAAAACATTTATGTGTGCAGAATAGGGCCAGGCTAGGTGGCAGCATAAGCCCATGCATGTATCACGATTGGACAGTAAGGGAGGCGCCATCTCACTTGGCGAAATAGTACAAAAATGTATGGTGTCGCCACCCCATTTGGCGAATAAGAGGTGTCACGTTTTACAGCATTGGCTCAGGCTACGTGACAGCCTTTGGTATTCCTTTCTTTGTTGCATGCAAGGCCATTGGAGTTGATGGGTGGAGTCTTACACAAAACATTTATGTGTGCAGAATAGGGCCAGGCTAGGTGGTAGCATAAGCCCATGCATGTATCACGATTGGACAGTAAGGGAGGCGCCATCTCACTTGGCGAAATAGTACAAAAATGTATGGTGTCGCCACCCCATTTGGCGAATAAGAGGTGTCACGTTTTACAGCATTGGCTCAGGCTACGTGACAGCCTTTGGGATTCCTTTCTTTGTTGCATGCAAGGCCATTGGAGTTGATGGGTGGCAGGCTAGGTGGCTGCATAAGCCCATGCATGTAATATTATTGGCAGCCTTGGGGGGTTGCATCACTTACTTAATTGAAATATTTTGCCTTACGTTGAACATAACATTCATTCACATAAACTGTAAAATTTTCCAACCTTCGAATCAGTCATCTAACCTTCAAACATTCCAGCATTCATACCTTCATACAATCAATAAACCCAAAACATTCCCACCTTCATACCTAAAATAATTCTACACAATGGCCTCTTCACCACAATTTGTTGTCAAAGCACATTTCAACGGTGAGACATACATGTGTCCCACAGTTGGGTTTTTGTTTAGAAACACCGACAATGTCCGATTTCTCTTAAACGGGAAAGCAAATTTCTCGTACTTTAAGAAAAGATTGGAGGCCAAACTTGAACGAGGCCCGGTATCCCAGATATTTTATCAGAGTCCAGTCTTTTTTGGAAACAACCAAGTTATTTTTTATAAGGTTGCAATTCAAGATGACGAGGATTTCCAGAACATGATTTCCAGCCATGTCTATTCTGGAAACGACTCTATTGAGTTGTACGTTCTGTTTCAAGAGCCTCCGGTGACACAGGAGGTAGAGCCTCCGGTGACACAGGAGGTTGATCCTTTGGAGAATGAGCAAGATGAGGTGGATGCAGTTGATGATGAAGAAGAAGATAACGAGTTAGAGTTTGATGAAATGGTGAACGACGATTCTGACGATGATGGCATCCCAAGTATTCCTACAGACAAAATCTACACACCACCTACGCACATGACAAACTTCAACATGGGCGGAGATGAACCTTCTACGGACTTGTTTTTCCAACCATATATGCAGTCGGATGAAAATTTAAAAGAGAAGGACAAGTTTCGTAATAGAGAGGAATGCATAAGGGCCATCAAAAAATTTCACATGCTCAACTCGGTTGATTATAAGGTGGATCGTGTAAACCCGGAAAGGTACAAGATCAAGTGTGTCCACCCTGACTGTATGTTCAAGCTGACCGCTTCATACAGACTAAGGGGTGACTGCTGGGTCATAGGTTCCATGACTACCCATACTTGTGTAAGTTCCACTCAATCACAAGACCACCGAAAACTCAACCATGATCTAATCTGTCAAGAAATCCTACCCCTGGTCAGCAACGACCCTTCTTTGAAGGTGAAAACAATCATCTCCCACATCACCACGGTTTTTAACTACACTCCGTCTTACCATAAGGCGTGGTTAGCAAAGACTAAGGCGATTGAAAGGGTGTACGGAAACTGGGAGGAGTCATACCGAGAACTTCCCCGCTACCTAAATGCACTCAAGACATATTCTCCAGGCAGTGTTTATGTTCTGGAAACATTGCCAGCGTACGCCCAAGATGGTAGTCTACTACATGGCAACGGAATATTCAGTCGCGTCTTTTGGGCCTTTCAACCATGCATCACAGGGTTTGCATCATGCAAACCAATTCTACAAATAGACGGGACTTGGTTGTATGGGAAGTACAAAGGCACGCTTTTGATGGCAGTTGCACAAGATGGCAACAATAACATTTTCCCCGTTGCGTTTGCCCTTGTCGAGGGGGAGACCGGTGGTGCTTGGAGCTTTTTCCTGAAAAATCTTTGTACACACGTGGCTCCTCAACCAGATCTCTGTTTGATCTCGGACAGACATGCCTCCATTGAAAGTGCCTATAATAATCCGACAAATGGTTGGCATGACCCTCCTTCTACGCATGTCTATTGCGTCAGGCATATCGTCCAGAATTTCTCGAGGGAGGTCAAGGACAAAACATTGAGGAAAGCGGTGATGAATGCGGGATACGCACTGACACAACCCACATTCAAATATTACCGCAACGAGATCCGTTTGTCTAACCCAGAAGCCGGTACATGGATCGACAATATACCGGTCGAAAAGTGGACTAGGTCATACGACAATGGCCAAAGATGGGGGCATATGACAACAAATCTTATTGAATCAATGAATGGGGTATTCAAGGGCATACGAAACCTCCCCATCACTGTCTTGGTGAAATCCACGTATTTTAGGATGGCTGCGTTATTTGCCAAAAGAGGTGAAATGTGGTATGCGGTCTTGCAATCAGGACAACTATGGAGTGAAAGCTGTATGAAATACATTAAGGCTGAAAGTGCTAAGGCCAACACTCACATGGTTACACGGTTTGACCGCCATAGCCACAACTTCATTGTGAAAGAGACAATTGACCACAATGAAGGCCTGGCAAGACAAGAATACAGGGTCATTTTACCTTCTCAATGGTGCGATTGTGGCAGGTTTTAAGCTTTTCGTATGCCTTGCTCTCATGTCATTGCCGCTTGTGCTCATACCCATCAAGACGCGCTTCAACTGCTCTCAAACGTTTATAAATCTGAAACGTTGCTCACTGTTTACAACAACAACTTTCCTTTGGTGGCAAAACCGGACTATTGGCCTGAATACAACGGTGATATAGTTTGGCACAATGACCAAATGCGAAGGAACAAGAAGGGTTGTCCCAAAAGCAGGCGCATAACAACAGAAATGGACGATCTTGACAGGTTGGAAAGAAAGTGTGGTTTATGCCGTCAGGTCGGACACAATCGCAAAAACTGTCCGAATCGGGCGTCTGGCTCGACCACATAAATTTTGTAATACAATAAATCTTTTCAATATTTGTGTTGTAAACATTATGGGTTTTCCGTTAATAAAACTGTTCACACAATTTAAGAAATTCAAAATAGGAAATTACATTAGGGTTTTCGCGTACAACAATGATTAACGATATTCAATCTAGGAAATTACAACTGTTAACACAATTTCATCTGACCCATGCATCATCAGCATTACATCACTGTCTGTTTTGACTTCCTCCAACCACACATTAGGTCTTCCTGTCGCATGCGAGGTTGTTGTTCGTTTTTGCTGGATCCTTCGAATTTTTTCCCCCTCGGCGATGTCTCCATCTAGCCACCGCATCAACTCCTGCTTCAGACGCTCCATGGAGTGAATGTGCCAGAATTTCATTTTCATCGCAGGTTTCGTGGCGGAGAATATAACGTAACCATCTCTGCTAAAAATCATAGGCGACGTCATTACGTAAATAAGGGAGTACAAAATAAAAATACAGTGCGAGAAAGTGTGAGAAATTTCAAAGAAACGGACGAATTATTTATAAAACAGCAAAAAACCCTAGTTTTGCCCTAGGCGCCAAGTGAGATGGCGCCTCCTCTCCTTTTTAAGGAGCATGCGCCATCTCACTTGGCTAAAAGCCAAGGGAGGCGCCAAGTGAGATGGCGCCTAGGGAAAAACCCTAGGTGCATGCGCCAAATGAGATGGCTCCTCCTTTGTGGAGCCATCTCAAACATGGTTATTTGCGTAATTTTTTCCGAAACCCGGTTATTTGCGAAATACTTTTTTAATACATGGTTATTAATAAAAAAAATTCAAGCTTGGATGTAGAGAATTGATGGAGAAAAAGTGTTTGGATGAAGGTTTAGCTCAAAGATTAGTAAGCTTCAATGCAAAGCTTACTAACTTTTTGAAAATGGAGCTTTGAGTGAATTTGGTAGATGGAGAGAATTGAGAGATTTTTTAGCAAGGTGGATTTGGCTATCAAAAGCTTGAAATTTGAATGAAATGAGAGCTCTATTTATAGAGTTTTAGGATTGGGATTAGTGGTAATTTGGTAATTGATTCTTGGAGCCAAAATTTGAATTAATGATAACTCTTTCAAAAATTAGAGCCAAAATTTGAATTAATGATAATTCTTTCAAATATTAGAGCCAAAATTTGAATTAATGATAATTATTTTAAAAAAATGAAAGATTGGCACTAAAATTTGAATTAATGATACATCTTTAAAAAGTGAAGGAAAATTGGAGCCAAAATTTGACAAGTTTAAAATGCTGATTTTTTTTTATAATTTTCACGCTGTGCAATCGATTGCACTACAGTGCAAATCGATTACACAATGTATTTTTTTCAAAAATGGCACAAAATATACTATGTGCAATCGATTGCACTTTAAGAGCAATCGGTTGCATAAGTGAAAAAAATGAAAATTTTTAATTCTTTTTCTTTGCAAATAGAGATTTTAGGAAAATAATACCAGAAATCCTTATTTGTCAGATGCTTCGACTTGGTACCTACAAAACAAAAATATACAAAGACAAAGACAAATATTTTTTGTATTTTGATTAGAAGTTAGTCAACAAAACATATACAAAATACACAACCAAGGTGCTTGGAGATTCCTCAAGAGCAAACTTAAAGATGGGAAAAAAGAGGAAGAACCAACCCTAATGTGATCTTGTTATGATCGAGTTGATATGATATGATAGAGGAATCTTAAGGGCAAAAATTGGGGTACAACAACTGCCCTTATTTAAGTGTCTTCTATCTGGAGATACAAAGGTTACAAATCTTCGTGTCGACGCGATTGAAGATACTTAAATATAAAACAAGCCCTATTTTTGTCTCTAAGATGCCATGCAATGCTTATGATTATGGATGCATATGAACAGAACAAAAGAGACGCAAAGTAACACTGGGGATGCCACAAAAATGAAGAAACAAAGGAGCATCCCCACCAGGAAAATAAATCACTGGTGGACCAAAAGAATAGAACCATAGAGGAGGATAACAAGCATCGACGTTCACTGCCGATGTCTACCAACATTCACTGAAGGTAGAGAGAAGAAGATATACCGACTCACAGATGACGGTAAACTACCAACTCAATAGTTTAAGGTAGAAGAGAAAATATATCATGCCATCGCCGTTCACTGACGAGGAACCACCACCGTTCACTGATGATAGCAAAAAGATAAGAAACACCGACATTCACTGCCGATGCTCTACCAACGTTCACTGAAGGTAGATTTTAAAAAAATCATACCATCGCCGTTCACTGACGAGGAACCACCACCGTTCACTGATGATAGCAAAAAGATAAGAAACACCGACGTTCACTGCCGATGCACTACCAACGTTCACTGAAGGTAGATTTTGAAAATATCATATGTTCCCCAAACTTCTGGTGTTTCACCTAGAACGAGTCTCAACTTCTTCCTTAACCAAGGAATTCTGCCTGGAAAGGGTAATATGTAAGCTGTCTCAAATAAAGATACTTCCACTTGCAAAGATTTCACAACGAGCAATTTCTGTGAATTTGAAAGTCTTGCCATCCACTGACGTAAACTGACGACGGACTGCAAGCTAACCACTCATAGAGGAAATAGAAAAAAAGTTACGTCGACTTGTACAGGGAAGCACAAGTTGCTCAAACAAAGATACCTGTTGCTTGTTATCATGGAGGATTGCAAAAAGAAACGACTTTCTGGGGATAGAAATGTGGCTTCCTGGGGAAATGAGATATGACTTCCTGGGGAAATGAGATATGACTTCCTGGGGAAATGCCACATTATTCCCGCTGAAGAGATAAAGTCTTCTCGTGCAAAATAAATGCACAAATCAAAGCTCAAAGTCCTCAGAAATCCAGAGTAAATAATATTGTCATGCAACCACGAATCCAATTAGAAACAAACTGGAGCAGGACGGCCAAAGAAGATACATCCTTTGAGAAATAAACTCAAGAGGGAAAACCAAATCCAACTAAGCAAGGAGCGTTGCAGGAAGGTTTGAATGTATGAGTGATATCGTGCATGATGCTAGTAAAAGGATACATAATCGAACAAAACTGCCTCAGGTACTAACAACATTGGTCTAAACTTCAAACAGAAAGATCAATCCAAGAAAGGTAAAAGCAATTGCGGAAACCAAACCTATTGTCTGTCCTAACTTCACTGAGGAGAAACATAATCCGGATGTAGCTAAATCAAACAGATACCGGGATAGAACATCTTTCTTCCGTTTTCATCGGAGAAACCAATTTTCCAAAAACAACGTGCCTACTGAAGATTGCAAAACTAGTCTCAAATAAAGAAGACTGACACCGAGACAACCAAACCTCACTGAGGAATTCAAACCCACTTCCCCTGGAGAAAAAAAAATAGAGGATTGAAAACTTTTCATTATGAATACTCATTCCAACAAGAGATGCCCTGGGATAACCTTCCCAGGGAATAACACACAGACTTCCATGGGGAAAACAAATGTTTCACAGTCCGTACTCCTACTGGGGATTTCGATACTGATTGTGAATAAGGAAAGTGGAAACCAAATTATCAAAACATTCACTGGGGAAATCAGGCCCACTTTGAAGGAAGAAAAACATACGGACTTCACTAAGGGAGACAATACTTCATCATCGATACCTCTACCAGGGACTTCATGCTGACTTCATTGGGGAGGTCGACACCACATCATCGAGGGGAAACCAAGATACGTTCTTCACTGGGGAAAAAGGACTTCTATCAAATAAACAAGGCCTTCACTAGAAAATACTGGATTGAGTCTTCATATCAACCAAACCTATTCTAACAAAAGATGCCATGGTGTAGTCTTCCTGGGAAATCAAGAAGTCAACACTAATGCCAATACTGCAAAAAGAGCGATATCTTAGCACACCAATGGAGTAAAACCTTTCATCATATGAGGGAAAACTTCGCTGGGGAACCTGGGACAGAGGATTCTGACCATGCAAACCCAAAATCAAAAGCGAACCAAGACTTGGCCGGGGATCATGGGATCACAAACCTAATACTATACCTTGCACCCACTGGTATCATCTTCAACTATCCGAGAAACACACAAAGATTGCGCACATACCAACAAGACGACTTGAGAGAACCTTCCTGGGGAACCAAGAAGTTAACACTATAGTAAGAAGTCAAAATTATGGGGATTTTAAATCAAACTCAACACTTGGGGAGAGAAAACCCAAAAACTTGACAGTTGTCTCAACACCTCTTAGAAAATATACTGCCCTTGTCTAGCTACTTGGGAAGCACATAACAATAATAATGTCGTAACAAGAGAAAACACTGCTCTACAAGAGATTCCATATCAATAAAAAGGGAGAAAGAACTCCATCAAATGAGCAAAGACTTCATAGCTCTTTTTAATCTCCGTTTGATCACCACCTGGATGGGTAAAGAATCACACTCAGCTGGAGAAGTCTGCAACAAGACTGGAAAAAATGGGATTATGAACCCAACATCATAACACAACTTGAGGAAGGCTCTCAGCTTGGGGTAGACATAGTAACTATCTTGACAAAATCTGGATATGCCCTTGGAAACCAATCTGGTGTCTCAAGCTTACCATGCTGATCAAATTAACTTTCGTAACTTGCCCTTGGCTGCATGCTTTTAAGATAACCTTTCTGATCAAATGGCTTTCATAGATTTGTCGAATCTTGACGTAACTGCCCTAGATTGGCTGAATGTTGCATCCTCTTTGCTCCACAACTCTTCCCGGCAACATGCCTTTTGCTGATACTCAAATGTAAACTTTCATGATATCAAGCAGTTGTTTTACAAGCAGAAAATGTTTATTCTAAGAATGAAAAATCTAATGCAACAATTATGTAAGTGTTGAAGATTTTATTTAAAAAGATGTCGCAAAACCCTGTGAACGAATCACTAGCCAGGATGCGACATGGATTTTTTGTGTGAAAGATAAAAAAAGCATATGATACCAATCACAATAATTTATCAAAATTAATGGGAGTCAGGAAACACTATTTCATTGGAGTATGCTTTCGAAATAAACCCTATTTCAATTAGGACTTTTGAGGGTTGTAACGTGGCTTGGTTCATGGTTTTAGAAAAAAAATATTTAAGGCTCAAAAATATTTGGTGCCCACCCCCTTCATGATGTTCTTCGGTCCTAAGTTCAGTTAACTTGACATGAATATTCATCTCTCAAAAGAAATTTCGAGACGGTTGAGGAATCAAACAAGGTTTCCTTTGGACATGCAAGTCACTCATTCCTGCTTATTTTGGGTTTCTTGTCACGCGACTCTGTTCTTTGCTGAGGATTTCACATTGTAATCCTTTATCGCATTTTAGGCTTTCCATTTCTTTCTTGCCTTCTGGACAAATTCCTTTTGACTTTGAATATGAAGTGCAGCGGGATGCCCTGACTTTTTCCTAAGCGACTTGTTTTTTTTCCAAGTTCCGACTTAGCGGGGCTTTTTGTCTCTTTATTTTTCATCATAATTTTTTATTCATATTATCTTTTTCTTTTTTTTAACATGTCGCGTGACTTTGAGTCATTTGTGACTTGTCGGAAGAATTGTGACTGCCCTATTTCTGGGTAGATGAAAGATAACCATTGTTGTATCGTCATCTGCTGATTCCCTGATATGTGAGAGACACCCATTGGGATAACATCTTCTTTTGATGCACACTACTGATATGCGGAGGTTAAACATTGCGGTTTTGAATTCCCTCAACCTCTTGAAGGATAAACATTATTGTATCCTTAGATGCACACTCTTGATGAGATTTGAATGCTCAATCAGATTAACTGAACACTACCCTGCCCCGGGTTTTAAAAAAAAAGAGGGTTTTTTCTGAATAGAAAAAGAAACTCCTACTTCAAGGCTCAAAGGGGTTAACGAGGGTTTCACTCCCTTATATCTCCGGTGTTTAAGGATTTGAAACAATGCCTGTACATCGTCAACAGGGTTTTATCCAAAAGCATACAACCAGAAAATTTGTGTTTTAATATCATCATCCTCCAAATCTCTGCCTAGGCAAGAGAATGGGTAACAAGTTGGTATCATAAAGCAATTTAAAATTGAAAACAAATACGAGTGAAACGAATGAATTTCTTCAAGACTAACATACTCATTGTATTAAGATTAAACATTCAAATGTAAACAAGTTCTTACATGCAAACAGTGCAATGATAAACAAGAAAAATTACAAATGAGAAAGCAGTAAAAATGATAATAAACTAAGATAAATCTCTTATCTGGACTTGCACTGAAGGTAACATTTCCAAAGCTTTGGAACTATCAACAACAGAAATTCATTCGTGCTCTGCTAATGAATTGTTTTGAACATTAGGGCCAATGTCCTTAAACGACAAGATACCGCTTCAGACCAACCTTTGAACTTCGACCTTCAAAGCAAAGCAATCTTCTAAATCGTGCCCAGGAGCATCCTGATGAAAGGCACAAGAAGCGTCAGCCTTATATCCTCTTGGCAGTTTTTCAGGAACAACTGGTCGAGCTCGAGTTTGAACCAGATTCTTCTTCAACAAAGAAGGATACAACTCCGTGTATGTCATTGGAATTGGATCAAAGCTCATTTTCCTCTGATGACATTGCCTTTGATTTCCTTGTTGAGGTGCCCCCTGATATGCAACAGCAGTCGGAGTCTTGTTGACAAATGGAGTCACAGAAGCAACTTTTTGATTCCTATTATGAGATCTCCCTTGCCTACCATGAAGTATATCGTATGAGTCTTGCTCTTTCTTTTTGGAAGAACTATCACCATTCTTCTTAGCACCATTTGACGAGTCACCGTCTTTAGATAAACGACCTTCACGGACAGCTTCCTCTAAACAGACACCCATGCCCACCATCTCTGTAAAATCACTTGGGGCACTTGCTACCATTCTTTCGTAGTAGAAAGCGCCTAGCGTCTTCAGAAAAATCTTGGTCATTTCTTTCTCTTCCATGGGCGGAATCACTTGTGCAGCCACTTCGCGCCATCTCTGCGGATACTCTTTGAACGATTCCCTGTCTTTCTGAACCATGGCCCTAAGCTGGTCATGGTCAGGCGCCATGTCCACATTGTACTTGTATTGTTTAATGAATGCTTCTCCCAAATCATTAAAAGTATGGATGTTGGCGCTGTCCAAACTCATATACCACTTCAGTGCAGCACCAGCCAAACTATCCTGAAAAAAGTGAATCAGCAGACGCTGATCATCAGTATGGGTAGACATCCTTCTCACATACATAACCAAATGAGCACGAGGGCAAGTGTTGCCCTTGTACTTCTCAAATTCCGGGACCTTGAACTTAGCAGGCACTTCAACATTCGAGACCAAACACAGCTCATTCACATTCTGCCCGAACAACTCTTTTCCCCTAAGAGCCTTCATCTCTCTTTGCATTCTATCAAAATGCTCTTGGAAATCATCCATTCTGTCATAAAGACCCAAGTTTCAGTCGGCGGAGGGAAAGGACGACACACATCTTCATTAACAAACGGAACCAAATTCACCGAAGGAGGTGCAGCAGGAACAGTATGCACCACAGGAGGTGCAGGAGTAACAACATTTGGAACCACTGGAGCATCTTGAGGACCCAGATTGAAACCTTCAGGTGCAAAATTCTCTGGCATTCCCCACGGATAACCCCGAGGCATACAGTTTTGAACAACAGCCGGAGTAGCGGATACAGGAACAATCAGAACTTCAGTACTTGCCCTTGTTGGTTGAGGTTGAACATTCGGTGGCTGATTCTGAGCAACCACCAGAGCTTCCATCAGAGTAGTCAAGTTGGCCAAGCCAACCTTCAAAGCAGAAACTTCTCCGCACAGCTCGCGATTCTCCTGTTCTAAGTTGTCCATCTTCTTTTTGAAATTAGCCCGAGTGTTGTAGTGATGAGTCAGCTTACTGAATGAAGTAAAGAAGCTGGGTAAGGCACCTGGATATGCATAACAAATGCAAAAACATGTGCAATATGATGCATGATATGCAATGTATATGATTATTATTATTTTATCATTTAATATTTCAAGGGATTTAAGATTTACAGACATATTGCAAACATCAAAATAACAACACATTTGAAATACTGAAAACTTTTATTATAATAACTTCGAAATGGGTTACAAGTTTCAATGATCCCAAGTACAAGATGAAAATACAATATAAAATCCTGAGAAAAGGAACTGATAGAGATCAATCTGTACAAATGCGCTTCCTTGTGAGCCTGGCAATCTGAGCTCTCAACCTCTGGTTTTCTTCCACATGTCTGATGGCAACCTCCTTCCAATCATCTGAATCAGGAAGTGAACAAACAACACCTGTTTGTGGCTTAGAAGAAAATAAATCTCCTTGCCTCTCCATAGACTCTACTGCTCGACTCTCAAGGATCTCGATCAAATGATCTCTCTCCTTCAAGTCTGCTCTGTAGGAACTCTCTAAAGTCTAGAACTTGTTCTTCCAAGCATCCATTTCCTGTTGCATCCTAACCAAATCAAGCTGTAACTCTTCTAGATCATCTAATAAGGGAGGAGTGGTCTTCACAAACAAATCAGGAATGGGTGTCTCCCGAGTATACGACATCTTCAACTGAATGGCTCTCGATCGGACCCACTGAAGATATGGCTCCAAAGAAACAACACCCCTAGGTCCCAAATCCTTCCTACTCTTCTTATGAATGTGACGCCAGGCCTTCACAATCTGCTCCCTAGCTTCCCTGTGGTCTTCTCCTTCCTTCAGAAAGAAACTACTCAGATGAATATTGTTCGGTTTATCCCTCATCGGATAACTAAGCTGTCGCCGTGCAAGAACAAGGTTATAGTTAATTCCTCCCTTTGTACCAAGAAGAGGCACATTGGGGAAACTACCACAACTGTCAATAATCTCTGCATCCTGGTAAGCTCGATGATACCAATCAATATCTGAGTGAGTAGGTGCTAGGATCTTAGGAGCCCAACGGGGTTCCTTCTTGACATCCCAAAAAGCGTCAGACTGAGGCATATGAGAGGTAAACCACCGATACAACAAAGGCGTGCAACAGATAATGATTCCCCCATGATAAGAATTTCGAAGATGAACAGAGTAATAAGCATCACCCAACAGTGTAGGAACCAAGTTTCGAATCATGAAAATCTTGATAACGTTAATGTCGACAAACTTGTCCACATTAGGAAATAAGAATAATCCATAGGCGAGTAAAGCAAAGATGGCCTCAAAAGCAACCGTACTCTTCATCCTGGAAAAGTAACGAGCTTTCCCCAATAAGAACTGAATTGGTAATCCTCTAATCCCTCCTTTGGTAGTCATATGAGCTTCCACCTCAGACTTCCCCAGATGAATCAAAGCAGCAATCTCATGTGGTTTTGGCTCACCCTCTAAACCAGTAAAAGGAACGCGATCGGTAACAGGTAAATCCAAAGATAGCAATACTCTTCCAGTGTTGGCATCAACTGATAATCGGGAAAAGTAAAGCAGTGATACACCAGATCATAGAACTTGACCAAAGTTGAGAGAAAACCCTCCTTCATCTTCAGCTTCATGAGAGGAATAATGGATCCATACTTCTTCCGAAAGTCTGCAGAACACTCGATCTCGGGAATTAGACTGATCAACTCATCTAGCTTAGGATCCTTGAAACTGTATTTCCCGGTCTTTCTCTTTCCAGAATCCATGGTTTAAAAGTACCTGGGATATTCACAAATAGTCAACCTTTAAATCCCTTGAAATATTGTTTTTTCAAAAGATGCTTATGAGTGCATGGATGCATGATGCAACAATCACATACAAGATCACACATATAGAGTTCATAGGTTCAACGTCACGAGCATGAGGTTTAAGGTACTACTCATAAGGTATTGGTCTAAAAAGTTATCACCTGCCGAACAAGGTTCTAGAGGTTCTCAGAGTCTACATCCTTCCTTCGGATATTACCAACTTCCCGATTAACTCGGTAATTAGTAATATTCTCAAGAAAGACTCGTCCAAGCGTAGTATCGCGTGACAACTACTTCCAGATTACTCCGTTATAGCTTCCGCACTACACCTAAAAGGCCAAGAGGGGTTAGGTAATCTACGGTCCTCAGCTTCGGCAGGCTCCCAGGTCGAAAGCAGTACGTCTTCCCGATTACTCGGTAAACGACACTACATTTAAAGGGGCCTCCACTGAGTGGGGATCTCATGCCTCCTTTTTTGGGATTACTCCCTCAAAGTTAACATGACTATACCGCCCGTCCTATCTTAAAGTTTGCCCAAGTTCAGGTATAGGACTTATGAGTAATCACCAAGCACCCTGTAAACCAGGAAAATCCGGATAAACATATATACAAAATATAACATATAAACAACAATAGCACATATACAGATATAAACAAAGATAGGTTTAACCCACTTAGGGATGGACCAGCAAGAGGTTAATCTCTCCCCAGTGAAGTCGCCATTTTTTCTGTGGCGGTAGAAATGTGCAAGACTAAGCCATTGGATTGACTATACTTTATACAAATCAAAATAAAAATCGCCACCGTGCTTTATTGTTTCCAAAGGAATGGGAAAAGAGAGAATTACCCAAAAAGAGGGGGAAAGATTCAAGGTAAGGGGGTTGGTTATGCAAAGGGAAGGTATTAACACCCTAAACATCTACGGTACTCCGCAGGAACCTCTTTGAAAAATCTATATATTTTGGCTATAAAAATGTGTTGTATATAAAATGGATGGTGGAGGTGAGAAAAGAAATATTTTTATGATTTTTGCACCCGCCGCGGTTGCGAACCTTTAGTGCCTACGTACCACCTTTTGTGCAATAGGGGATCAGGGTACACGTAGTTCCTCTTTTAAAAATTTGAAACACAAGTGTGTTGGTTGATTTTATGAGATAAGACATCATCGCAATTGTCCGTGTGAAAAAACATACTTACTACCCACAATCATGAGAAAGGAAAATTTGAATCATCTCAAAGTGGAGGATATGGCTTGGATTTTAAAATCAACAATGCCTCACTCAACACCCAAGTGGAAAATATCTCACTTCACTACATATTGTAGAAGTATAGTTGTTTGCGTCACTACAAGGATTCAGAAGAGTCTAATCTTTTGAGAAAAGTTTAAAGATAAAAGCCAAAGTGGCAAAATGGTTTGAAATGAGATTGATTGACTTTTAGTCTTCTCACAAAAAAAAAGGTCAAGGTATTATTAAATTGATTGAAATTTATTTATGAAAATGTTTCGAAGATGCATGGACCTAAGTCCAAGTTTATTATGAAAATGTTTCAAGTTTCAAAACAAGAAGAGTTTTTTTTTAAAAGGAGGGAGAAGATTTTTGAAATTAAAGAAGATGGGAGGAGAAGAAGAGGCTATCCTAAAGCATAAGGTAAAAGCTAGGGATAAGAACCATCTAACCAACAAGAAGCCAATACTTGACATTATGAGTCAATATAGAATTCCTATTCTTCGGATTGAAAGCAAGCAAGCAAAGATACTAGACCTCTTGAGAGAACCAAACTTCAAGTGGTTTAAGTCTTCGCAAAAATTGGGCAGAGTAACGGCTATATACGGGTGAATTCCAGATTACAAACAAAGATCATAATCTCAATAACCTGCACACAAAACAAACAAACAACCTAATGTCTTGAGGTAAACCTCAAGAACTCCATACAAAATATCAAATAAAGTCACAAAGTCTCCAAGGTAGGACAAGGTCTCTAATCCTAAGTCCAAGAAGTCCATCACTCCATAATGCAAATGATAGTAACCATGTAGTCCAAGTATCATTAATGAGTTTTATGGTTCATGTTGATTATTAGGTGTCTTTAAAAAGAAAGAAAAGCTCAAGTGAGCAAAATAAAAATGACATAAAAGTAAATGCTCATGTGAGAAAACATGAAAATATCATGAAATGTAAAATGCTAAAAGTAAATGGTACATAAAGCATGAAAATAAAAGCGTAAAGTAAAGTTAATTGTTAGTAATTAGTGGTTAGTTGGATGACCATATTGAAACTTGCATTTGGAACTCATTAGAGGATTGGTAGAACCAAAGCCTCCACACAACAAGTTGCATTTGCTTTTTGTCAAGTATATCATCCATTTTAGAATTCTCACAAGGCAACATGTAATGATCAACGATGTTTAATTGATCCGCGTTGACCAAAGGTGTCGTAGATCCATTAGAGGATTGGTAGAACCAAAGCCTCCACACAATGAATCTCAAGGTTATTGGATCAAAGAGATCAAATTAACATACTTGGGCTTGCAATCATAAGTTTGGGCCACGAATGATCATTTATTCGAATTGGGACAAAATTTAGCGCTATGTTAAGCAATCGTAAGTGGACTTATGTAGAAGTCACACCTATTTTGAGGCCGGTCAATAGCAATATATGTACTTCATGTTTGGATAAATGATATAGAGATCACCATCCCTTAACATGTAGCACAATTAAAAAAAGAAAGGGATAAGATGAAGAGGGAGGGAAATGATAAGCTAATTTGGATCACCATTTCAAAATTCTTTCACCTTTAAATTCAACCACTCCTCTAGATGGATTAAAGCACTAAACATATCATTAATCCAAAGCACCAAAAATGAATTAAATAATTCACTCTTAGGTAGATTTGAATTGATGAACATTTATCCAACTTCATCTACATCACAAAGTACATTGAGTTTAAAGACAAATTGGACATTTAAAATTGCAATCCAAACCAACAATCAAAAGGAGTGAGTAGAAAAAGCATTTTGGATCAAAGCTGCCCCAAAACAAGGCAAAAAAGTGCATTCTGTCCCTGTGTAAATCAATTGAACTATTGTGTAAATCGGTTTACACAGTACAGTTTTCAAAAATCTGCATGAAATTGCTTCTGTGCAATCGATTGCACACAGTGACAGTAGCAAAAACAACATTTTAAAAGGGAAATTTCTTGTTCAAACTTTCCATCAAACACCTTATGATCATGGATCCACTTGAGCACGAAAATTCCATCAAATTATGAGAAAATAACACCATTGAAATCACAAAATAATGCTCAAAGAATCAATCCCAAAGATCACCAAGAGATCACATTGTGAAAGATGAATTATCCAACTTACCAAAGGTAGATCTAGAGAATTATCAAAACAACTTCAAGCATTTGCTTCAATTCAACCACAAGAATCAATTGACCAAGCTTGGATGTAGAGAATTGATGGAGAAAAAGTGTTTGGATGAAGGTTTAGCTCAAAGATTAGTAAGCTTCAATGCAAAGCTTACTAACTTTTTGAAAATGGAACTTTGAGTGAATTTGGTAGATGGAGAGAATTGAGAGATTTTTTAGCAAGGTGGATTTGGCTATCAAAAGCTTGAAATTTGAATGAAATGAGAGCTCTATTTATAGAGTTTTAGGATTGGGATTAGTGGTAATTTGGTAATTGATTCTTGGAGCCAAAATTTGAATTAATGATAACACTTTCAAAAATTAGAGCCAAAATTTGAATTAATGATAATTCTTTCAAATATTAGAGCTAAAATTTGAATTAATGATAATTCTTTTTAAAAAATGAAAGATTGACACTAAAATTTGAATTAATGATACATCTTTAAAAAGTGAAGGAAAATTGGAGCCAAAATTTGACAAGTTTAAAATGCTGATTTTTTTTTAATTTTCACGCTGTGCAATCGATTGCACTACAGTGCAAATCGATTGCACAGTGTATTTTTTTCAAAAATGGCGCAAAATACACTATGTGCAATCGATTGCACTTTAAGAGCAATCGTCAACAGGGTTTTATCCAAAAGCATACAACCAGAAAATTTGTGTTTTAATATCATCCTCCTCCTCCCAATCTCTGCCTAGGCAAGAGAATGGGTAACAAGTTGGTATCATAAAGCAATTTAAAATTGAAAACAAATACGAGTGAAATGAATGAATTTCTTCAAGACTAACATACTCATTGTATTAAGATTAAACATTCAAATGTAAACAAGTTCTTACATGCAAACAGTGCAATAATAAACAAGAAAAATTACAAATGAGAAAGCAGTAAAAATGATAATAAACTAAGATAAATCTCTTATCTGGACTTGCGCTGAAGGTAACATTTCCAAAGCTTTGGAACTATCAACAACAGAGATTCATTCGTGCTCTGCTAACGAATTGTTTTGAACATTAGGGCCAATGTCCTTAAACGACAAGATACCGCTTCGGACCAACCTTTGAACTTCGACCTTCAAAGCAAAGCAATCTTCTAAATCGTGCCCAGGAGCATCCTGATGAAAGGCACAAGAAGCGTCAGCCTTATATCCTCTTGGAAGTTTTTCAGGAACAACTGGTCGAGCTCGAGTTTGAACCAGATTCTTCTTCAACAAAGAAGGATACAGCTCCGTGTATGTCATTGGAATTGGATCAAAGCTCATTTTCCTCTGATGACATTGCCTTTGATTTCCTTGTTGAGGTGCCCCCTGATATGCAACAGCAGTCGGAGTCTTGTTGACAAATGGAGTCACAGAAGCAACTATTTGATTCCTATTATGAGATCTCCCTTGCCTACCATGAAGTATAGCGTATGAGTCTTGCTCTTTCTTTTTGGAAGAACTATCACCATTCTTCTTAGCACCATTTGACGAGTCCCCGTCTTTTGATAAACGACCTTCACGGACAGCTTCCTCTAAACGGACACCCATGCCCACCATCTCTGTAAAATCACTTGGGGAACTTGCTACCATTATTTCGTAGTAGAAAGAGCCTAGCGTCTTCAGAAAAATATTGGTCATTTCTTTCTCTTCCATGGGCAAAATCACTTGTGTAGCCAGTTCGCGCCATCTCTGCGCATACTCTTTGAACGATTCTCTGTCTTTCTGAACCATGGCCCTAAGCTGGTCATGGTCAGGCGCCATGTCCACATTGTACTTGTATTGTTTAATGAATGCTTCTCCCAAATCATTAAAAGTATGGATGTTGGCACTGTCCAAACTCATATACCACTTCAGCGCAGCACCAGCCAAACTATCCTGAAAAAAGTGAATCAGCAGACGCTGATCATCAGTGTGGGTAGACATCCTTCTCACATACATCACCAAATGAGCACGAGGGAAAGTGTTGCCCTTGTACTTCTCAAATTCCGGGACGTTGAACTTAGCAGGCACTTCAACATTCGAGATCAAACACAGCTCATTCACATTCTGCCCGAACAACTCTTTTCCCCTAAGAGCCTTCATCTCTCTTTGCATTCTATCAAAATGCTCTTGGAAATCATCCATTCTGTCATAAAGACCCAAGTTTCAGTCGGCGGAGGGAAAGGACGACACACATCTTCATTAACAAACGGAACCAAATTCACCGAAGGAGGTGCAGCAGGAATACTATGCACCACAGGAGGTGCAGGAGTAACAACATTTGGAACCACTGGAGCATCTTGAGGACCCAGATTGAAACCTTCAGGTGCAAAGTTCTCTGGCATTCCCCACGGATAACCCTGAGGCATACGGTTTTGAACAACAGCCGGAGTAGCGGATACAGGAACAGTCAGAACTTCAGTACTTGCCCTTGTTGGTTGAGGTTGAACATTCGGTGGCTGATTCTGAGCAACCACCAGAGCTTCCATCAGAGTAGTCAAGTTGGCCAAGCCAACCTTCAAAGCAGAAACTTCTCCGTGCAGCTCGCGATTCTCCTATTCTAAGTTGTCCATCTTCTTTTTGAAATTAGCCCGAGTGTTGTAGTGATGAGTCAGCTTACTGAATGAAGTAAAGAAGCTGGGTAAGGCACCTGGATATGCATAACAAATGCAAAAACATGTGCAATATGATGCATGATATGCAATGTATATGATTATTATTATTTTATCATTTAATATTTCAAGGGATTTAAGATTTACAGACATATTGCAAACATCAAAATAACAACGCATTTGAAATACTGAAAACTTTTATTATAATAACTTCGAAATGGGTTACAAGTTTCAATGATCCCAAGTACAAGATGAAAATACAATCTAAAATCCTGAGAAAAGGAACTGATAGAGATGAATCTGTACAAATGCGCTTCCCTGTGAGCCTGGCAATCTGAGCTCTCAACCTCTGGTTTTCTTCCACATGTCTGATGGCAACCTCCTTCCAATCATCTGAATCAGGAAGTGAACAAACAACACCTGTTTGAGGATTAGGAGAAAATAAATCTCCTTGCCTATCCATAGACTCTACTGCTCGACTCTCAAGGATCTCGATCAAATCATCTCTCTCCTTCAGGTCTGCTCTGTAGGAACTCTCTAAAGTCTGGAACTTGTTATTCCAAGCATCCCTTTCCTGTTGCATCCCAACCAAAGCAAGCTGCAGCTCTTCTAGATCATCTAATAAGGGAGGAGTGGTCTTCACAAACAAATCAGGCATGGGTGTCTCCCGAGTATACGGCATCTTCAACTGAATGGCTCTCGATCGGACCCACTGAAGATATGGCTCCAAAGAAACAACACCCCTAGGTCCCAAATCCTTCCTACTATTCTTATGAATGTGACGCCAGGCCTTCGCAATCGGCTCCCTAGATTCCCTGTGGTCTTCTCCTTCCCTCAGAAATAAACTACTCAGATGAATATTGTTCGGTTTGTCCCTCATCGGATAACCAAGCTGTCGCCGTGCAAGAACAGGGTTATAGTTAATTCCTCCCTTTGTACCAAGAAGAGGCACATTGGGGAAACTACCACAACTGTCAATAATCTCCGCATCCTGGTAAGCTCGATGATACCAATCAATATCTGAGTGAGTAAGTGCCAGGATCTTAGGAGCCCAACGGGGTTCCTTCTTGACATCCCAAAAAGCGTCAGACTGAGGCATATGAGAGGTAAACCACCGATACAACAAAGGCGTGCAACAGATAATCATTCCCCCATGATAAGAATTCCGAAGATGAACAGAGTAATAAACATCACCCAACAGTGTAGGAACCAAGTTTCAAATCATGAAAATCTTGATAGTGTTAATGTCGACAAACTTGTCCATATTAGGAAATAAGAATAATCCATAGGCGAGTAAAGCAAAGATGGCCTCAAAAGCAACCGTACTCTTCATCCTGGAAAAGTAACGAGCTTTCTCCAATAAGAACTGAGCTGGTAATCCTCTAATCCCTCCTTTGGTAGTCATATGAGCTTCCACCTCAGACTTCCCCAGATGAATCAAAGCAGCAATCTCATGTGGTTTTGGCTCACCCTCTAAACCAGTAAAAGGAACGCGACCGGTAACAGGTAAATCCAATAGATAGCAATACTCTTCCAGTGTTGGCATCAACTGATAATCGGGAAAAGTAAAGCAGTGATACACCGGATCATAGAACTTAACCAAAGTTGAGAGAAAACCCTCCTTCATCTTCAGCTTCATGAGAGGAATAATGGATCCATACTTCTTCCGAAAGTCTGCAGAACACTCGATCTCGGGAATTAGACTGATCAACTCATCTAGCTTAAGATCCTTGAAACTGTATTTCCCAGTCTTTCTCTTTCCAGAATCCATGGTTTAAAAGTACCTGAGATATTCACAAATAGTCAACCTTTAAATCCCTTGAAATATTGTTTTTTCAAAAGATGCTTATGAGTGCATGGATGCATGATGCAACAATCACATACAAGATCACACATATAGAGTTCATAGGTTCAACGTCACGAGCACGAGGTTGAAGGTACTACTCATAAGGTATTGGTCTAAAAAGTTATCACCTGCCGGACAAGGTTCTAGAGGTTCTCAGAGTCTACATCCTTCCTTCGGATATTACCAACTTCTCGATTAACTCGGTAATTAGTAATATTCTCAAGAAAGACTCGTCCGAGCGTAGTATCGCGTGACAACTACTTCCGGATTAATCCGTTATAGCTTCCGCACTACACCTAAAAGGCCAAGAGGGG
This sequence comes from Vicia faba, assembly GCA_948472305.1. Classification (NCBI taxonomy): domain Eukaryota; kingdom Viridiplantae; phylum Streptophyta; class Magnoliopsida; order Fabales; family Fabaceae; genus Vicia; species Vicia faba. The sequence continues at coordinate 1,481,948,872 of OX451739.1, read as the reverse complement.
TTAGGTAATCTACGGTCCTCAGCTTCGGCAGGCTCTCAGGTCGAAAGCATTACGTCTTCCCGATTACTCGGTAAACGACACTACAGTCAAAGGGCCTCCATTGAGTGGGGGATCTCATGCCTCCTTTTTTGGGATTACTCCCTCAAAGTTAACATGACTATACCGCCCGTCCTATCTTAAAGTTTTCCCAAGTCCGGGTATAGGACTTATGAGTAATCACCAAGCACCCTGTAAACCAGGAAAATCTAGACAAACATATATACAAAATATAACACATAAACAACAATAACACATATACAGATATAAACAAAGATAGGTTTAACCCACTTAGGGATGGACCAGCAAGAGGTCAATCTCTCCCCAGTGAAGTCGCCATTTTTTCTGTGGCGGTAGAAATGTGCAAGACTAAGCCATTGGATTGACTAGACTTTATACAAATCAAAATAAAAATCGCCACCGCGCTTTATTATTTCCAAAGGAATGGGAAAAGAGCGAATAACCCAAAAAGAGGGGGAAATATTCAAGGTAAGGGGGTTGGTTATGCAAAGGGAAGGTATTAGCACCCTAAACATCTACGGTACTCTGCAGGAACCTCTTTGAAAAATCTGTATATTTTGGCTATAAAAATGTGTTGTATATAAAATGGATGGTGGAGGTGAGAAAAGAAATATTTTTATGATTTTTGCACCCGCCGCGGTTGCGAACCTTTAGTGCCTACGTACCACCTTTTGTGCAATAGGGGATCAGGGTACACGTAGTTCCTCTTTTAAAAATTTGAAACACAAGTGTGTTGGTTGATTTTATGAGATAAGACATCATCGCAATTGTCCGTGTGAAAAAACATACTTACTACCCACAATCATGAGAAAGGAGAATTTGCATCATCTCAAAGTGGAGCATATGGCTTGGATTTTAAAATCAACAATGCCTCACTCAACACCCAGGTGGAAAATATCTCACTTCACTATATATTGTAGAAGTATAGTTGTTTGCATTACTACAAGGATTGCCAAGAGTCTAATCTTTTGAGAAAAGTTTAAAGATAAAAGCCAAAGTGGCAAAATGGTTTGAAATGAGATTGATTGACTTTTAGTCTTCTCATAAAAAAAAGGTCAAGGTATTATTAAATTGATTGAAATTTATTTATGAAAATGTTTCGAAGATGCATGGACCTAAGTCCAAGTTTATTATGAAAATGTTTCAAGTTTCAAAACAAGAAGAGTTTTTTTTTAAAAGGAGGGAGAAGATTTTTGAAATTAAAGAAGATGGGAGGAGAAGAAGAGGCTATCCTAAAACATAAGGTAAAAGCTAGGGATAAGAACCATCTAACCAACAAGAAGCCAATACTTGACATTATGAGTCAATATAGAATTCCCATTCTTCAGATTGAAACCAAGCAAGCAAAGATACTAGACCTCTTGGGAGAACCAAACTTCAAGTGTTTTAAGTCTTCGCAAAAATTGGGCAGAGTAACGGCTGTATACGGGTGAATTCCAGATTACAAACAAAGATCGTAATCTCAATAACCTGCACACAAAACAAAAAAACAACCCAATGTCTTGAGGTAAACCTCAAGAACTCAAGACAAAATATCAAATAAAGTCACAAAGTCTCCAAGATAGGCCAAGGTCTCTAATCCTAAGTCCAAGAAGTCCATCACTCCATAATGCAAAGGATAGTAACCATGTAGTCCAAGTATCATTAATGATTTTTATGGTTCATGTTGATTATTAGGTGTCTTTAAAAAGAAAGAAAAGCTCAAGTGAGCAAAATAAAAATTACATAAAAGTAAATGCTCAAGTGAGCAAAGATGAAAATAGCATGAAATGTAAAATTCTAAAAGTAAATGGTACATAAAGCATGAAAATAAAAGCGTAAAGTAAAGTTAATTGTTAGTAATTAGTGGTTAGTTGGATGACCATCTTGAAACTTGCATTTGGAACTCATTAGAGGATTGGTAGAACCAAAGCCTTCACACAACAAGTTGCATTTGCTTTTTGTCAAGTATATCATCCATTTTGGAATTCTCACAAGGCAACATGTAATGATCAACGATGTTTAAGTGATCCGCATTGACCAAAGATGTTGTAGATCCATTAGAGAATTGGTTGAACCAAAGCCTCCACACAATGAATCTCAAGGTTATTGGATCAAAGAGATCAAACTAACATACTTGGGCTTGCAATCATAAGTTTGGGCCACGAATGATCATTTATTGGAATCGGGACAAAATTTAGCGCTATGTTAAGCAATCGTAAGTGAACTTATGTAGAAGTCACACCTATTTTGAGGCCGGTCAATAGCAATCTATGTACTTCATGTTTGGATAAATGATATAGAGCTCACCATCCCTTAACATGTAGCACAATTAAAAAAAGAAAGGAATAAGATGAAGAGGAAGGGAAATGATAAGCTAATTTGGATCAGCAATTCAAAATTCTTTCATCTTTAAATTCAACCACTCCTCTAGATGGATTAAAGAACTAAACATATCATTAATCCAAAGCACCAAAAATGAATTAAATAATTCACTCTTAGGTAGATTTGAATTGATGAACATTTATCCAACTTCATCTACATCACAAAGTACATTGAGTTTAAAGACAAATTGGACATTTAAAATTGCAATCCAAACCAACAATCAAAATGAGTGAGTAGAAAAAGCATTTTGGATCAAAGCTGCCCCAAAACAAGGCAAAAAAGTGCATTTTGTCCCTGTGTAAATCGATTGAACTATTGTGTAAATCAATTTACACAGTACAATTTTCAAAAATCTGCGTGAAATTGCTTCTGTGCAATCGATTGCACTGCAGTGCAAATCGATTGCACACAGTGACAGTAGCAAAAACAACATTTTAAAAGGGCAATTTCTTGTTCAAACTTTCCATCAAACACCTTATGATCATGGATCCACTTGAGCACGAAAATTCCATCAAATTATGAGAAAATAACACCATTAAAATCACAAAATAATGCTCAAAGAATCAATCCCAAAGATCACCAAGAGATCACATTGTGAAAGATGAATTATCCAACTTACCAAAAGTAGATCTAGAGAATTATCAAAACAACTTCAAAAATTTGCTTCAATTCAACCACAAGAATCAATTGACCAAGCTTGGATGTAGAGAATTGATGGAGAAAAAGTGTTTGGATGAAGGTTTAGCTCAAAGATTAGTAAGCTTCAATGCAAAGCTTACTAACTTTTTGAAAATGGAGCTTTGAGTGAATTTGGTAGATGGAGAGAATTGAGAGATTTTTTAGTAAGGTGGATTTGGCTATCAAAAGCTTGAAATTTGAATGAAATTAGAGCTCTATTTATAGAGTTTTTAGGATTGGGATTAGTGGTAATTTGGTAATTGATTCTTGGAGCCAAAATTTGAATTAATGATAACTCTTTCAAAAATTAGAGCCAAAATTTAAATTAATGATAATTCTTTCAAATATTAGAGCCAAAATTTGAATTAATGATAATTCTTTTTAAAAAATGAAAGATTGACACTAAAATTTGAATTAATGAAACATCTTTCAAAAGTGAAGGAAAATTGGAGCCAAAATTTGACAAGTTTAAAATGCTGATTTTTTTTAATTTTCACGCTGTGTAATCAATTGCACTACAATGCAAATCGATTGCACAGTGTATTTTTTTCAAAAATGGCGCAAAATACACTATGTGCAATCGATTTCACTTTAAGAGCAATCGATTGCATCAGTGAAAAAAATGAAATTTTTTAATTCTTTTTCTTTGCAAATAGAGATTTTAGGAAAATAATACCTGAAATCCTTATTTGTCAGATGCTTCGGCTTGGTACCTACAAAACAAAAATATACAAAGACAAAGACAAATATTTTTGTATTTTGATTAGAAGTTAGTCAACAACACATATACAAAATACACAACCAAGGTGCTTGGAGATTCCTCAAGAGCAAACTTAAAGATGGGAAAAAAGAGGAAGAACCAACCCTAATGTGATCTTGTTATGATCGAGTTGATATGATATGATAGAGGAATCTTAGGGGCAAAAATTGGGGTACAACACATATTTGTTCTTTGTATTTGTTATCATCAAAACTCTAACTAAGGGTTGTAGAATCAAACTATGTTCTAACTATCTCCCCCTTTTTGATGATGACAAAAACTAAAATTTTCAATTAAAAATAAAGAACAAAAGGTTTAAGAGAAACCCCCCTGAGTTGATTACTTCCCTTAAGTTCCTTCTCATCGGAGTTTTAGTTGCATCTCCTATCAGAATTTGTACCTGTTCAAACTTTTCAGAAAGTAGAGGTTAAGTAATTCAGAATGTTTGAGACTTTTGTCCCGGTAAACCATTATTGAAAATATCTTACTTTCTCCCCCTTTTTGTCAGGTATAAAAAAGACAATATAGTCAGAGCCAAAAGAGATGAATTATATTTAAAACATAGATCAATGCTAAGTTCCAGAAATAAAGAGGTAAAATTAAAAGTTACAGATAAACAATGTTAAAAGAAAATCTAAGAAGGAGGGGGAAGACGTGTGAATAACGCTTCCAGCAAGCTCTTGATCTGACTATTTGACTCTTCTTGCTTGCCCAGAATGCCTTTGATTTCCTTTGTAGTATCTTCTTGTTTACCCATAATACTTTTAATCTCTTTGTTCGTATCCTCTTGCTTATGCAGTCTTGCATGGATTAAAGCATTCTCTTTCTTCAACTCTTCCAGAGTTTGCATGACTAAGGAGGAAGCTGATGTCTCTTCAGGGGTAGGATGTTGCTCAGAACATTCCGCAGCCTCTTCTGAGTGAACCATTTCTTCAGCTGTAATCATGTCTTTTGAAGCAGTAGTCAGAGAGAGACTTTCTGATTCTGGTTCAGATACATCTGAAGGATGATGCTCTTTCTAGGGAGCATTATCCAGCGGGAGGATATATTTCTTGAATAGTTGGCTTAGAACTTGGTCTTGGAAAGCCTTCAGCTTATCACTAAAGTTCTGCTGAACTTATTCATAACACAATTCCTTCAGCTTCAGAGTCTCAGAGCTGAGCCAATTTCTGAATCTTTCCCACATATAATTAGAAGCAGCAGGATTAGAAAGCTCTTGAGTTGAATGCTTCAAGGAATTTATCCAATCCTGCATTCCTGTTTCAAAAATCAACAAACTTGTACCAACATCTGATGTGGTTGCAGTTGGTTTAGGTTTGGGAATGGCAGTTTTGTGAGAGGTAGAGGCTAGTCTTTCCAGCACTATTGGATTAATGACAAGTCTCAAGTTGTCAGCTGGACGGTTAGTGGGTGAAGGAGTGGGAGAGTCAGGAATGATAATTGGTCTGGTAGGGGTGTTTGGAGGTGTGGATTCAAGGGATGAAGGGATTTTTGGAATATCATGAATGGTGACAGGCATGCGAATCGCAAGAGGTTCTGTGATTCCAGGTATTGGGATTGTATCAGAATATGAAGGAGAGTCTTCAGATTGGTTTGTGGAAGCATGTTGGGTTTCTGGTTCATGACTATCAGAAGATGGATTTTTAGAAGGTTGAGTTTCTGTTTGTGGTGAGTTGGAGTTCAGATCTTTTGGTTGAGGAGATTGTGGTTGAGGAATTTCTTGTTGAGGTGATTGTGGATGTGGAATTTCTGGTTGAGGAATTTCTGGTGGTTATTGAGAGTTTGGATTTTCTGGGAGTTGAGAATTTGGATTTTCTGGTAAGGGAGAGGAAAAGTCTTGATCAAATAGATCAATGTCAGACAGAACTTTGGCAAGTTCTAGTTGGTCATGTTCTGGGTTTGGATTTTGAGTAGGGGAGTGAGGTTCATTCAAAAAATTACCTAGAGTTACGGAAGGATCAAACTCTATGTCAAAGTCTTCAAAGGTTTGGGGTGATGGATTTTCTGGTTGAGAAGGCATGGCTTTAGATGTTGAAATAGTTATTGATTCTAGGGTTAATACCTATTTTCACCCCTGACATATGGGGTGTATTTGAAAAACCCCCCTGCCAAAAAAAAGTTCCAATTGTTACCTTGACAAATTTTAAAAGTTTCAGTTTTTACCTTGAGGATGCCACATCACCTAAAAGGCTGATGTGGCTTATATTTTTGTGGCATCCTCAAGGTAAAAACTGGAACTTTTAAAATTTGTCAAGGTAAAAAATGAAATTTTTAAAATTTGTCAAGGTAACAATTGGAACTTTTTAGGTGATGTGGCATCCTCAAGGTAAAAACTGAAACTTTTAAAATTTGTCAAGGTAACAATTGGAACTTTTTTTTTGGCAGGGGGGTTTTTCAAATACACCCCATATGTCAGGGGTGAAAATAGGTATTAACCCTTGATTCTATAACAGAAACAAAAGATGGATTACCTTTATTTTTGGCAGCTTTAGGTGTCCTCTGAGAGGGTCCTTCTCCTGCTGCTTTCCTCTTCTTTGATTTCTTTAAAACAACCTCTGGAGCAGCCTTGTGCAAATCCTGAATGTTGATTTCTGGGGCAGTTCCATCAGCCTTGCATGCTTCAAGGTATCTGACTATGATATCTGGTTTGGAATCTATCTAAGAAAATAGAGGAAAATCATTCAGAGGTATCCTTCTTGAAGTGATGGTCTCATGAGAAGTAACAGATGGTTCCTTCTTGATATTCTCAATGATCTTCATTTTCTTCAGATTTTTAGCGTTCAAGGGCTTCCTAGTAGTTACTTCCAATGTACTTATTTCCTGAGCCTCCGTTAGATGTTCTATCAGCCTGTTCTCTATTAGAATATCTGATATTAGCCTTCCTAAGGGAATCCAATCCCTCTTGGTCCTTTCGTCTTCTCTGGTTTCCTTCACATTTGTTCTGAGATGGTTGAAGAGCAAGTGTGGAAGATTTACCTTTGTCTTCTTAGAAATGAAATAGATCAGAAATTGCTGATCAATATTGATATAATCAGGAGAGCTTGTGGGCTTCCCGTGGTGGATACATCCCAGAATGATTCTGGCCCAGATTCTTTGATGATCCTTCAAATCTCTGATTTTACTGGAGGGCTGTCCAGAAGTAAAAATTTCCCTTGCAATTGATCTTAGCTCAGAGCATCTCTCAGCCATGTCAATGCATCTGACACCACCACCATTGTATCCAAGAAGCTTCGCAATAAGATCTTCTGTAATCACAATTTTCTTCCCCATGACATAAGAAGTAACCTGATGATTTGATGAAGAAGCATGTATCCAGAATTATTTGACAAGAATGGGAAATGTTGGACCCAACAGACGATCAAAGTACCTGTTCCATCCTTGTGTTGTAACGTCTTCGTAGAGATTGAAACCATTTTCTTGCAAGCTCTCAAAATCAATAATTAGTTCAGAGAGAACTTCCAGGTTGTCAACAGGTGTGAGAAGCGTTCTATGGGGTTCTTCATACTGTTCCGTTGAAGTAGATTCAGGAGCACTGAGATTTTTGAGATTTGATGATGCCATTGTTCACACAGGATTTTGAGGAAGATGGAAAGGGTTTTTGAAAGCAAGAAGTTGAAACGAGAGAAAATATTGAGGAGAGTAAAAGTGAATGAATGTAAAAAGTAATTTTGAGTTTAAATAGGTTTCTTGAAAACATAAGCAGTAAGAAAAAGAAAAAAATTAGTCATGATTATATGCATTAATGACACCTGAAATTAGGGGATTTAGAAAGATACTGAACGGTTACCCTTGACAAGTGTCTCAATGCATCCAATCAGCTCCTTTCACCCTTCAGAAATTGAACGCGTGTTCAGCCTCAGAAAGTAGCTGATGAGAGGATGACAACTATTTGATGATGTGAACTACACGCCTCTATCCTTGAAATGAAACGTTCAGATCTTCATGGATAGATTCTGGTGCAATCTGTACTTCTAAACTCTGAAGACAGGTTGATCAGTTGTTCACAGAAAATAATAAAGTTCTGAGGGTTAAGATATAAATAAAATATTTTATTCTTGGCATAGCTTCATGCAGAGATGTTTCAGAATGAAGTTGAACCTATCTTCAGAAAGAGGTTTTGTAAATATATCAGCCCATTGATGGTCTGTGCCAACAAATTTTAACGTAAGAATTCCTTTCTGAATATAGTCCCTATTAAAATGATGTTTTATTTCTATATGCTTAGCCCTAGAATGCAAAATAGGATTCTTACTGAGACATATAGAAGAAGTGTTGTCACAGAGGATATGAATGTTACTCTCAAATATGTTGAAGTCTTCAAGTTGACTTTTCATCCAGAGCATTTGCGTGCTACATCCAACAGCTGATATATGTGATACAGTGGCCAGAACCGGGACTGTTTTTAGGAATGCTGGTTTATGTTTTGCGTTTGTGTTCGCAAAATGTCGCGGTAAGTAAGAGTCGCCTTCGACTTTCATTTTATCCAACAAGGAAAGGAAAAAAAGCACAGAAAAATTCCTTTTTTGAGATTTTTTGAGTACGGGGGGTAGATTATAGAAAGGGAAGGTATTAACACCCTTTCTATCCGTAGTTATCTACGGGCTCTTAGGTACTTGCTCATCATTTTCAAAATTGCTTCTCTGTGTTTGTGTGATTTGAAAAGTTTTTGTTTTGACTTCGATTTAACCCTTGCTTCTGTCTTCAAGAGTGTTACAAAGTGTTTTTGAAAACTTTGTTTGAAAAGGAGTGTAAGTGTGAAAAGGTTTTTGATTGAGCAAGTACTTAAGAACTAATCTACCTATTTGAAAAAAGAATTGTTCTATGTTCGTTTCCTTTAAACAACGCTATCCCACTATTAGTGAGTAGGTAGCACCATCGTTGGAGTTTTGAGGGTCAATTCGAAAGGGACGTACGGTCACTAAAGCAATGTTAGGACGTCTTAGTAGTAACCCTAATGTCTTAGATCAACTATTCGAGGCAACAATATCCGAGGCAACCATTATGAGGCAACTTTGATCTTTGAGACGAAAGGACGACCACTAAAACATCATATACCTAATGACCGTTTACCGATAGGAACCGAAGTGGGAGTGTACCTTAGGAGTGCGCATGTGCGAGTGATTCAATTTCAAGTTATTTATCTTTGCACATCTAGGGTTTGCTAACCGTTTTAAAGTTTTACATACATTCTTGTCATGCATCCTAATATCATACATCTAACAGTTTCATATTTTGTGGAATTTAAAATGCGGAAATTAAACTACGCTATTACAAGGCTTCGGGTATTTACATAGCCAAAAACAAACCCTTAAAAATAAAGAGATAAATGAAAATAAAAGACCTAATTAAACTATTACAACTTGTGAGCAATTACATTAATATGGTAAAAAGTAAAACAATAAGGCGCGCGTGATGAAATTAGAACGAGAGAGAACTAGGGTTTTGAACCCTTCTAACCTAATTAAAAGAAAAATTGTTTTTTTCTTGTTTTTATAAAAAGGATTAGGTTTTTAAATTAAGTACAAAATTAATTAGTTAATTAAATTAATTAATGAAAATAAATAAATGGCCTATTTTTGTGTTTTGTTATTTTTCAAGAAAAAGAAAATAGAATTAAATTATAAACAAAACCCTAATTGTTCTAATTATTTTTAATTTATTTACAAAATAATTAAAGTTACCTAAAATTAAATAACCTAATTAAATTAATTAATTTTTTTGATAAAAATTAAATCTAAACCTAATTTGGTGAAAAGTTGATTTTATGATTTTTTGATAAAAAAGAAATAATTAATTTTTGGTTAGTAAAAATAAATAAACTAAATTAATTAAATAAAATATAAAAGAAAAAAGAAGAAACTTGGGCCTGAGAAAAGCAGTTTGGGGGGGTGTGAAAATCAGATTTCTGGGCCCAAAACAAAGTTGTCCACGTTGACTTGCAAGATCACATGCTCTGTGTTGACTAGGCTTCATGATGCTCTTTCATTGATGGCCTTTGGATCTGGCCATTTGGAAACTTGGCAGGTTGGATGATGAGGTCATACGGTGGACCTTGGCCTTGTGTGCGCACTGGATTACCTGAAAGAAAATAATATGAAGAAATTGGGGGACCTGGGATTCGAACCCAGGTCCTGAAGCACTTTACACTCTTTCCACTACCAACTGGGCTAGCTGTTTCATTTGTACATAAAATAAACATAAAAAATAATATGGGAAAACAATAAGATTCCAGATCCAAATGCGCGAATTTTTAAACGCGCGAATGATGGCTTGCCATGATATCTTCTTCCTCCTTGCACCGTTGGTAAAAGTTACAGACTTTTACCTACGACACTATGTCCGTAGCTACAGGTCCTGTAAATCTCAAAATTTAATACAAGCATGATAAATAAAAACTAAAGCCATGGATAGCTTTGTCTGGACCTGCTGAACACAATGGTGTCCGTTTCATGGCCCAATTTCACCTGCACACGAAGATCCTAAAACGAGACAACAAACCCTAACTATGGAAAATTCCAATATAGTCCATGAAAACGCAATTAAATATTACAGAAAGCTTGCAAATGCTTCAAGGAGTAAGAATCTATAACTATTTCATGCTATAAGTGTCAGAATTATGCAAATCGAATTCAAGAAAGGTTCAATGTCGTGAATGCCTTACAGTGGTTTTTGGCGTCTAAAATTGCTTGTTCTTGATTGGTATAGGTTGCTTATGATCCCAGGAAATGATTGGAATGATCAGGAAGCCCTGGAATAGCCTGGAACTATGAATTCGAATCACCACTTTTCTTTGTTTTTTGCAAGTTTGTTATGACCTTATGCGCCTCTCTCCAGCCTCGTTTTAGGTATGCACATGCTCAATATATATCAAGGATTTGATTAGGGTTGAAAAGTTGATCTCAATCTTCCTCCATCATTGCTTTTGATTTGGATTTGATACACTTGAAAATCTTGCTAAAAATAGAGCAAACTCAATCTTTTTGTGCACACCAAGCCTTTACACGAATTTAATCTCATGCTAGCTGGATATAGGACCTGAAACATGTGCAAAATCTTGAGATTTCAATGTTTTGGATTTTCTCATGATTTGTTTTGATTAAAATTGATTTAATTCAAATAAAAATCAAATTAAATAATAAAAAAAAGATAATGCCAAGTGGCAAGGGCTAGGGCTCGTGGACCATGTTGCCAACTTAAAACAAGTGCAAAAGATTGGGCCCATTTAGCAAAAATTGCAATTTGAGGCATAGTTGACTTTTGACATTTTTGCAAAAAGGGTCAACTTTACCAATTTAGAACTTCCTTAATTTTGACTCTTTGAAGGTATTCTTGGACTTTTTATAAATCTTTATATGTCCTCTAAGAAACCCTTTTGGTCCCATCTCAATTTGGTATTCCATGTTCATGTATGAAGCTTTGACAAAATAGGTGTTTTTGTTGACTTTTCAAAATGACCTATAATGTCAAAATTCATAACTTCTTGTGAGTGAATATTTTGAACTTGGGAGATGAATATGGATTTTAGAGCATTGCATCCTCTTCAAAATGAGATTTGGATGGGTCATTTCTAATAAAGTATGAGAAAGTTATGCTTGGTCAAAGTTGAGTTGAGTTTTCCTGCAAAACCCTAATTTAGCAACTTTTGGTTCTTGATGAATTATGAGCAATCCTTGATGAATCATGATCAACCATTGATCAAATGATGAATGATACTTTAAAATGAGGATGTTGACCAAAAATATTGAAGTTTGACTGTATGTGGGCCATAGTTGACTTTTGCCCTAACACAGTCGATTTTCAGGCCTTTGAGCAATTGACTGAGCAAACTTTCTGTGTAGGGCTTGAAAATTGACATGGATGATCTTGAGAACAAATTAGGACAATGGTGAGAATTTGGGATCCCTTGGACTCAAGTATCCTAATGCAACATGAAACCCTAATTTGAGGTAGACTGCCTTAAGAGAGAGCTCGTCTGGTTAACCCTTGGACTTCCTTGAGCAATTTGAAGATCTTTCTTGAAATGTTTTGAGAAATATGGGAGGGAAAATTTTGGGGTACAACATTTTCCCCTGTTCAATCTTCTTAAACCTGAGGATGTAGATTGTTTTTTTGGCCTTTCGTGATCCGAAGGTTGAAGATGATTGAACACTAGAGTGCCCCGAAATTTACACTCGCATGAAGTTGTATTCGTCTTGTGATGTCGGGGATGGGCTTACAGATGCCATCTGGAGATTGATAAAGGGAGATGGGCTTACAGATGCCATCTGGAGATTGATAAAGGGAGATGGGCTTAAAGATGCCATTCGAAGGAGTGTCGATCACATAAGATATTCCTTAGCGAGAGCTGTATACCTGTTGTTGAGGAAGATTCCGTCGGGGAATGCTGATCTTTGTCTTGAGAGAAAGTTGAATTTTAGGAGCTTCAGTCGTCTGTTATTCTACTGGTGAATCATCTCTGTTTTGAGAAAAGTTGAATTTTAGGAACTTCGGTCATCTGTTATTCTACTGAGGAACCGTCTCTCAGTCGAGGAGGTGAAAATGAACTACTATCTGGTCATGGTCCAGGTTTCATACTAATAAGACCGACTTGCTATCTGGTCGTAATCCAGGCTTTACAGTGACTTACTAGGGAGATGAGATTATACTTGCTATCCGGTCGTAATCCAGGCTTCGCAATTTCTCGATTCCTATCTGGTCGTAATCCAGGCTTCAGAAGGAATGAAGTTGTTATCCGGTCGCATCCGGGCTTCAACTTGAATTCAGGGCACACTAATATCCGGTCGACTCTGGGCTTCTTAGTAATTGTCCAGGTGAAATTGCTATTTGGTCGAAATCCAAGCTTCGTAATGTCTTGTATCACTATCTGGTCATAATCCAGGCTTCACGATGTGTTATACCATTATCTGGTCGAATCCAGGCTTCATGGTGTCTTGTACTGTTATCTGGTCGAATCCAGGCTTCATGGTGTCTTGTACTGTTATCTGGTCGAATCTAGGCTTTACAATACCTTACTTCTTATCTGGTCGTAATCCAGGCTTCAGAAGAAATCAAGTGGTTATCCAGTCGCATCCGGGCTTCCCTTTGACTGTTGGGCCTACTAATATCCGGTCGAATCCGGGATTCATAGTAATTGGCTGGGTAAACGGTTATCTGGTCGTAATCCAAGCTTCACAGTGTCCCTCACTGTTATCTGGTCGTAATCCAGGCTTCAGTGTCTCTTACCGCTATCTGTTCGTAATCTAGGCTTCATGATGTATCATACCTCTATCTGGTCGTAATCCAGGCTTCACGATGTATTATACAATTATCCGGTCGAATCTAGGCTTCATGGTGTTCGGGGAAATCAAGATATTATCCGGTCGGATCCGGGCTTCATAACTTGTGTTAAAGATATACCACTATCTGGTCGTAATCCAGGCTTCGTGGTGTCTTTGGCTGCTATCTGGTCGTAATCCAAGTTTCACAATGTCTTCTACCATTATCTGGTCGGGTCCAGGCTTCATGGTATCTTATATTGCTATCTGGTCGTAATCCAGGCTTCACAATACTTGTTAAGCTGTTATCCGGTCGAATCCGGGCTTCACGGCTTGCTGGGGATTAAACTATTATCCGGTCATAATCCGGGCTTCATAGCTTGCTTTTAAAAGATACCACTATCTGGTCGTAATCCAGGCTTCGCGGTATTCTGATACTGTTATTCGGTCGTTCTCCGGGCTTCACAATATGCTGTAGAAATCAAGATACTACCCGGTCGTATCCGGGCTTCATAGCTTGAGTTTGGTGAGAATTTGATTGTATCTTTCCTGAAAGATAAAGGTTAGCTATATGTAATGCATGATATGTATCAGGCAATGATGTTCTCAAAATAAATGAGATTGTGCTGTATGATGTGCATGCGTATGTCATGATGTATGGACATGCAATGTTTTTTTATGATATTCTCTAGCTGGGAAAAATAAATCCCAAATTGCTGCTGGAGAATATGAAGAGTTTCGCTCGCTGGGGATAACGACCGAAGATGATTGGGAGAATAATCCTGCTGGAGAATATATTGGCGAGAAAATGACTGTGGGGAAGAGATGTTCTGCTGAGGATTTGCTGATTTGGAGAAATAACCTCGGCTGTGAATGAATTACCGTTGCTGGCGATGATAAACTCTATCGGGGATAAAATTTCTTATTTGTGGAAGAAATAAACTCCACTGGAGGTAGTCTTCTAGAATCTACTGGGGATAATCTTGCAGACTCCACTGGGGATAATCTTCCAGTGCGGGTGATAGATAAACTCTGCTTGGGGAGAATCTTTCCGACTCATTCGCGGTTGCGAACCTCAGCTGGGGAGAGTTGATAATACTGTATTCAGGTACTTCCTACTCTGCGGGGAGTTTATGCATCTTTAGTCATATTCTTCAGCTAGGTCTATCCCTATACCTGATGAATATAACAACTGTAAGGTTCAGACCTTTCTTGTTTGCCCCTGTTTTTGGAATTACGAGTAATCGTCTTTTGTTTCGCATGTAAATATTGATGAGCAGCAATCATTGTCAAATGCATATATCAAAAAATGAACCATTGGACTTTCTTGCGAAACAAAACAGAAAAAGGAGAAAACAATTTGAAATTTCTTTGTCAAAATAAACTGTATTGATTTTAAAGTTGGCCTGAAAATAGGCGTTTTTTGTACAAGAGGCTGACGTCCTAGTAAGAGAACGCCGCCGAATGATAGATTTTTTACAATTTGTGAAAAACAAAGAAAAATAGCTATGTGAACAATCCCACTGGGTTCCTGTGATCGGTGGATCTGGAACTGACTGTTTAACGCTGGTTCGCGAAATGTCGCGGAAGCAAGAGTCGCCACCGTCTTTTATTTTCTCCAAATGGAAAGGACAAAAGCACAGAAAAATTCCTTGTAAGAGATTGCTCTCAGTTCGGGAGGTAGGTTATAGAAAGGGAAGGTGTTAGCACCCTTTCTATCCATGGTTATCCATGGGCTCTTAGATACTTGCTCAATGTGTTCTCAAAATTGTTTGTTTGCTTTTCAACGTGGGTTTTAAAAAGTTTCTTTGAAAAATTTCAGTTCGACTCGTACGTCAGAGTGTTTGAAAAGTTTGCTTTTGAAAGCTTTTGAAAAGTGTCAGTGTGGAAAGTCTTTTTGAGTTTGTTTTAAATTAGAGCAAGTATCCTTGAGAACCTACCTACCCTAAGGAATTCGTCTGTGTAGATGTCCTTTAAAGTAGTGCCATCCCACCATTGAGAGATAGGTAGCACCACCGTTGGAGGTGTTCGGGTCAATTCGAGTTTATAGGGACGTGGTGATCACCAGAGCAATGGGAAGACACCTTAGAAGCTACCCTCATGCCAGGTTCCCGGATCATGAGGACTTACTAAGACGTCCTCTACTCGACGACCACCTTTCGAAAGGCAACAGTGAGGCGTACCCTAGGGGTGGTGTGTGCGGTTCGTGTGTCGTTTTCAGATATTTGTCTTGTCATGTTTATTTGTGATCTACGCTTGATTTTTTTTTTAATTAAGACATTCATTCTTGCATGCTTTTTAACAGTTATAAAGTTCGCGGAAAAATAAATCTAAGGCTATTACAAATGGCGCGGGTCTACATCGCCAAAATTTCCAGAACCCGATTTGACGGAAAAGTAAATAATGCGAAGTAAATAAAAGTGCGAAAAGTAAAGTTACATGGCTTTGGGAGATTTACATAATTATAACGAACGACATAAAGTAAATATGCGCAATTAAATTAAAACAATGGGCGTTGGACCCTTTTACAAAAATATTTAAAGTTAATGAATTAATTAAGGAGGAATTAAAATTAAAGCTTTAAAAGGAATGTTTTTTTGGTATTTTTGTATTTTTTAGATTAAATAAGAAAAAGGATTAATTATAATTAAAGTAAAATGTCCAAACCCTAATTCTAATGTTTTCTTTATTTATTATGAAAGAATTAAATTAAAACCTAAATTAAACCCTAAATTATTTATGTACAATTTTTAATTTATGAAAGATTATAACTAATATTATTATTCTGAAAAAAGGGAAAAATTAAAAAGAAAATAAAAAGTTATTAAACCTAAACTCTATTTTTTTGGATTTTGGTAATTAAAAAGAATTAAATTTGTAACCTAATTAAAACTAAATAATTACAAGCATTTATTTATGAAAATAATCATAATATAAATATTTATTAATTTTTTGTCTTTTCTGAATTTTAATGTTTTTATGTTTTTTTTGTGAAAATAAATTAATTAAATTAAACAATCAAGAAAACAAAATAATAATTTAAATAAAATATAAGAAAAATAAAAGGAAGGCAAACCAGGGGGGGGGGGGGGGGGGTAGCCCCAATTTAGGAGGTTCAGGCCTGGAATTTTGGCCCATTTGCTTGAATTTCATTGACTTTTGGAATCACGTATGACACGTTTGACTAAGGCGTAGCATGTTCTTCAATCCTGGCCTTTGACGTGGATGTTCTGGGACGCGTGGAGGTTGATTGTTGGGCGTGTATGATGATCCTGAATGTTATGCCTGCATACAATCATTAAAGGAAAAATAACATGAAATTATTCAGACCTGGGGTTCGAACCCAGGTCTTATGCCTTGCCAATGCCTTCCCTGACCACTACGCCATGTGAGTTATAATTAATATATATTAACGAACAAATAACAAAAGACAAAAACACACGCGTTAGTGGTTTAGCGCGCCAGTTTTCAAACTGGCCTATCACGTTGTGACAACGAGGTTGTCTTCTCCATTTTTCTGAAACAAAAGCCTATGGAAGCGGTTTTACACGCGTGGCTGTAGATAACCTACAAGAAAATAGCGATTAGCATTCTATTGGTCATAAATTCGTCACGAGTATAGCTTCCTCTTCGTCTCTAGGCGCTGAGTTCAACCATGGTGGTCTCAAAGGCCAATTTTACTGTATTGAAAAAGCCCTAAATCAAGCTCTGAAAAACCCTAGAAGATGAACATGGTAATATCGCGTATGGTCAGTAAAAACACAATTGAATGCAATAGTTAGCTTGGAAACTTCACATTGAACAAGAATTCATGAATAAAAATGCACAAGGATGCGTAAATTATGATATGCGATTTGGAAATTTTTATGACACAATTTGAGTTCCTGATACCAATTCTTGGCGTTTGAGAGAAAGTTTATGATTGGAATCTGATCAGGGCAACCTTGGCAAGCTATTGAAAAAGGAATTGGGACCTGAATCGACCTAGAAAGTTGATTTCAGTTTTTGATTTTTATGGCAATTTTTCAAGTTTTCAGATTGGTCTAGAGCGCAGCTGAGAGTCTAAGGCAATTAGGTTTGTGCTTCTGATCATATAGTGAATGTGTTAGGGCAACAAAACTTGACAATATCCAAAGCATTCAATGATTTCAATCTTTGATTTTGTAAGATCTTTTTTTGAATCTTTTTTCATGTTATTTGGTTCAATCATGCTCCAATCACACCAAATCTTGCCATATTTAATTGTACACGAAATCTTGAGAGTAGAATGTGCACAAAAAGATTTTTTTAGGTTAAACTTATATTTTCTACATATTTAAATAATTTAAATGAATGAATATTAATATAAATTCAAATAAATAATTAAAAAATAAGAAAATACTTCCCTTTGGGCCTAATGGTCGTGCATAGGCTTAGAATGATGGATCATGGAAGAAAAATGGGCCCATTTGCATTTTTGGATCATTTGAAGTAAAGTTGACTTTCAAAAATTTCCAAAAATTTCCCAACTTCCACAAGGCATAACTTGCTCAATTTTCAAGCTTTTCACATGTTCTTGGACATTTTGGAAAGGTATTTGAGTCCTCTAACCAATGCCTTTGGTCCCATGTCATTTTGATTTACCAATCTCAAGTTATGGCCTTTGACTTAAAGTCCCTTTTTGTTGACTTTTGAAAATGACCTATAATGTTGAAATTGATAACTTTTTGTGAGAGCATTTCTTGGACTTGGAATATGAAGATGAGTTGTAGGAAATGTCTTTCTCTTCAAAATGAGCTTTGGATGGAATTTTTCTGATAATCCATGTGAAAGTTATGCCCTGGTCAATTTCAGTTGACTTTTTCAACTATCCAAATATAGCAACTTTTGCATCTTTGATGATTTCTGAGCCAAATCTTGAAAATCATGATCAAGCATTGATCAAATGATGTTTGTGGCTTCAAAATGATATGTTGACCAAAAATTTGAACTTTTGACTGTCAAATGACCATTTTGCCCCTACAGTTGACTGTAGTGCAATCTAGGGTTTTGACTGTGCAATTTTGAGCTGAATGCCTTGAAACTTGATATGAGGATACTTGACCATATTTGTAGGCACATGAGACTTGATTGGGCCCTTGAAAACTTCCTTTCTTTGATCAGAACACAAACCCTAGTTTTGACTGTATAGGAGACAGTTGAATTGCATAACCCTTGGGGAATTTTGTGACCTTGACTTGACAAATCTTGGAGAATATGGGAGGGCAAATTTTGGGGTACAACAGTTGCCCCTGTTCAATCTTCTTAGACCTGAGGATGCAGATTGGCTGATGTGCCTTTCGTAATCCGAGGGTAGAAGATGATTGGACACTAGAGTGCCCAGAAATTTGCGCTCACATAGTAGCAGTGATGGTGGAGAATGGGCTTACAGATGCCATTTGAAGATTGCCGGATAGGATGATGGGCTTATAGATGCCATCTGGATGTTGATCGCATAGGAGATTCCTTAGCGAGAACCTGCATACCTGCAAAAGAGAAAATGAGTACCTGACACGTTGCAGGAGCTGATTTGAGATGCTTGGTATAGATGTGTCCTGACTGGTTACAGGAGCTGAGTCTGGAGCTTCAAACGCTGATGAATGAACCAGGGATGGTTACTGCCTTAGCATGAATGGTAAGGTAACCTTGGGCGATTTTAACTTCAACAACGCTCGTTGAGAAAAATCTTGGGTGTCTTCTACTGGGATAAGAATCAGGGAGATCTTAGGGTCGATCTGACTGAACCAGAGAAGGCCTTTGACTGGATAAGCATCAGGAAAATCTTAGGGTCGATTTAACTGAACCGGTCTAGGTCTTGAAACATCTTCAACTGGATAAGTATCAGGGAGATCTTAGGGTCGATCTGACTGAACCAGAGAAGGCCTTGGACTGGGTAAGAATCAGGAAAATCTTAGAGTCGATTTAACTGAACCGGTCTAGGTCTTGAAACATCTTCAACTGGATAAGTATCAGGGAGATCTTAGGGTCGATCTGACTGAACCAGAGAAGGCCTTGGACTGGGTAAGAATCAGGAAAATCTTAGGGTCGATTTAACTGAACCGGTCTAGGTCTTGAAACATCTTCAACTGGATAAGTATCAGGGAGATCTTAGGGTCGATCTGACTGAACCAGAGAAGGCCTTGGACTGGGTAAGAATCAGGAAAATCTTAGGGTCGATTTAACTGAACCGGTCTAGGTCTTGAAACATCTTCAACTGGATAAGTATCAGGGAGATCTTAGGGTCGATCTGACTGAACCAGAGAAGGCCTTGGACTGGATAAGCATCAGGAAAATCTTAGGGTCGATTTAACTGAACCGGTCTAGGTCTTGAAACATCTTCAACTGGATAAGTATCAGGGAGATCTTAGGGTCGATCTGACTGAACCAGAGAAGGCCTTGGACTGGGTAAGAATCAGGAAAATCTTAGGGTCGATTTAACTGAACCGGTCTAGGTCTTGAAACATCTTCAACTGGATAAGTATCAGGGAGATCTTAGGGTCGATCTGACTGAACCAGAGAAGGCCTTGGACTGGATAAGCATCAGGAAAATCTTAGGGTCGATTTAACTGAACCGGTCTAGGTCTTGAAATGTGATTGAGACTTTAAACTGCATCTTTCCTGAAAGGTAAAAGTCAGTCATATGCAATGCATGATATGGATCAAGCAATGATGTTCTCAACATAAAAGAGATTTGTATGATGCAGTGCGTTATGCATGCTATGATGATGTATGTGAAGTTTTATGTATGTTTTCGTCTAGGAAAGTAAATCCTTGACGGGTGCCGGGAAGTCGTATCCTGGGCTGATGTCGAAGAATAGATTTTGCTTCCGCTGGGGATGATAACTGCTAGAATACCGGTAGTAGAAGATGACTCCGTTGAGGAATAAACTTGGAAAATGAAGAGTCGGCGGGGAGAAAAGATATTCTAGCGACTATGCTGGGAAGTGGTACTCTGTGGGGATAGAGATGCTTTGCTTGAATTATTGAGAGTGACTTGCTGGGGATACCCTTGTTGTATAGGAAGTGTTGACGGACTTCGCTGGGGTAAGAAGACTTTGTCGACGACGCTCTTTCCGTGGCTTTTGGCTGAGGATAACCCAGTTATATCCTATTGAGGAAATAACTCTTTAAATAAAGCCGGACGACGTGTTCGTGCTCTGCTAGGGGATAAGCTTCCGGAATTTACTGGGGATAAGCTTACTGCTTGGGGAGATATGAATTCCAACTTTCCTGGGGAAACTGGGTTGGACTGGACTCTTCGGGGAAGTTTTGGACTGCGGGGAAGTGATTCCTTTGAATGTTGGATAGACCATCGGGGAACAATCTTTAGACCAAGACTGCCGGGGATGCTTGTTAAGAATATGTGCTGCTGGGGAAGTATTGAGATCTACTGGAGGATACTCAATTTCCTTGAGGTTTGTAATTTTGCTTGGAGAGAAATGTATTGTTTTACTCTCTGGGGAACTTATATGTACTGGTCGTGTTCTTTAGCTGAACCTATCTTGGTACCTTGGAGGATAGAACAATTAGACTGCTCAAACAACTCTTTATTGCCCCTGTTTCTAATGTCACCTGCAATTAATTCCTTTGTTTCGTATGCAAATATTCATGAGTTAGCAAATTATTGTCAATGCATACATCACAAATTGAACCTTGGACGTTCTTCGTAAAACAAAACAGAAAAAGGAAAAATACTTGGCACGTTTAACTGAAAATGTTTTTGTATTGATTTTGAATGGCCTGAAAATAGGCGTTTTGTGTACAAGAGGCTGACGTCCTAGTAAGAGGTACGTCGCCGATCAAAAGAGTTTATACAAATTTTGTACAAAAGAAAATAAAACAGCTGTGTGAAAGATGAATGATCCACTGGGTTTCAATCTCTGCTATTGCCTTTAGAACTCCGAGCGTCTCATCACTTGATGACCTTGGTTGAGGGTGAAGCTGACTGATCGATGCCGTTTGAGCTTGATACAGATACCGGATTCTGGATGCAAAGTGATCCATGAGACATAGTATTACGCTTTTATCCCTAATTTTTGCCTGGACCGCCCTTTCGGGTTTTCGATCCACCGGGATACCCATTTTTGCCCAAGCCGCCTTTTCAGGTTTTCGACTTGCCGGGTGTACAGATTTTTTCATTTTCATCCCTTCATTTTGCCCGAACCCTTTTGGTTCGACGGGAAGCCCTAATTTTTGCCTAGGCATGTCAGCCTAGCGGGTCTTTTTCATGCGTAGTATTTTTTGACTATGTCTGCATTGGCGGGGTGGGGAAGGTCGTCACCATCCATGTTGGTTAAAATCATTGCTCCTCCTGAGAACACATGCTTAACCACAAATGGCCCTTCGTATGTAGGGGTCCATTTGCCCCTTGGATCACTCTGAGGAAGGATGATTCTCTTGATAACTAGATCCCCAACTTGATATTCCTGTGGTCTGACCTTTTTGTTAAATGCCCTGATCATCCGTTTCTGATACGTCTGACCATGACAGATAGCAGCAAGTCTCTTTTCGTCAATGAGGTTGAGCTGATCAAGTCGTGTCTGAATCCAATCATCTTCGTTCAGATTTGCATCCTTCATTATCCGGAGAGAGGGAATTTGCACTTCGATTGGCAAGACTGCCTCCATGCCATAAACCAGAGAGAAGGGAGTTGCCCCGGTTGACGTCCTAGCTGAGGTGCGGTACCCATGCAGAGCGAACGGTAACATCTCGTGCCAATCTTTATAGGTTACTGTCATTTTTTGCACGATCTTCTTGATGTTCTTGTTAGCTGCCTCTACAGCCCCATTCATCTTCGGTCTGTAAGGAGAAGAATTGTGGTGCTGTATTTTGAACTGTTCGCAGAGCTCGGCGATCATCTTATTGTTCAGATTGGTACCGTTGTCCGTAATAATCCGCTCAGGGACGCCGTATCGACAGATCAGGTTGTGCCGAATGAACCGTGCCACAACAGTCTTGGTTACCGTAGCATAGGATGCTGCTTCAACCCACTTCGTAAAATAGTCAATCGCCACTAGGATGAAGCGATGTCCATTAGATGCCGTAGGTTTGATCTCGCCGATCATGTCTATACCCCACATTGCAAACGGCCAAGGCGCAGTCAGAACATTCAGGGGAACCGGAGGAACATGCACCTTGTCTGCATAGATCTGGCACTTGTGGCATGTCCTGGAGTGTTGGTAGCAGTCAGCTTCCATTGTGGACCAGTAATATCCCGCCCGTAGGATCTTCTTAGCCATGGTATGTCCACTAGAATGTGTACCAAAGGTCCCTTCATGTAGCTCTTCCATGATTCTTTCTGCTTCAGTTTTGTCCACACAACGCAGTAAGGTTGAATCATGGTTTCGCTTATACAAGATGCCGTTGCTTAGGAAGAACTTGGCTGCGAACCTCCTCAGGAATTTCTTATCATTGATAGAGGCACCTTCAGGGTACTCCTGAGCTTCCAGATATCTCTTCACCTCGTGGTACCAAGGCTTCTCAGTTACCAATTCAGTTTCGAGATCACAACAGTATGCCGGTTCGTCCAGTTTCCAGATGATGATCCGGGGAGCTTCATTATCCCATTTGACCTTGAACATTGAAGACATTGTAGCTAACGCGTCCGCTAACTGATTCTCTTCTCTTGGAAAGTGCTCAAAGGTTATCTCTGTGAAGTGGGGAATCAGGGCCAACACACATTCTCTGTAAGGAATCAATTTTGGATGTTTCGTATCCCACTCTCCTTTGATCTGATTGATCACAAGAGCGGAATCTCCGAAGACACTTAGAAATTTGATCCTTAGGTCGATCGCAGCTTGAAGACCCATGATACACGCCTCATACTCCGCCATGTTGTTGGTACAGTTGAAACACAGCCGGGCAGTGAGTGGAGTATGAGTACCTTGAGGGGATATGATTATGGCGCCGATACCATTTCCCAAAGCATTGGAGGCTCCGTCAAAGTGCATAGACCATCGGGATCCCGGTTCAGGTCCTTCATCCGGTCCAGGTACTTCACAATCTGTTACTATCATAATGCTTTCATCCGGAAACTCGAAGTTCATTGATTGGTAGTCATCTACAGCTTGATGAGCTAAGTGGTCTGCCAATACACTCCCCTTGATGGCTTTCTGGGTTGTGTACTGAATGTCGTATTCCGTCAAGATCATTTGCCATCTTGCAATTCTCCCAGACAGAGCAGGCTTTTCGAATATGTATTTTATCGGATCCATTTTGGAGATCAACAAGGTAGTGTGAGTCAGCATATACTGTCTCAGCCGGCGAGCAGCCCATACCAAAGCGCAGCAAGTTTTCTCAAGCAGTGAGTATCGGGTCTCACAGTCGGTAAACTTTTTGCTAAGGTAATAAATGGCATGCTCTTTTCGGCCAGACTCGTCATGCTGCCCCAGCACACACCCCATTGAGTTGTCCAGCACTGTTAGGTATAGTATCAGAGGTCTCCCTTCAACCGGTGGCATAAGGATAGGTGGTTCTTGGAGATACTCTTTGATTCTGTCGAAGGCAGCCTGACATTCATCGTTCCAACGTACTACCTGATCTTTCTTCAGCAGCTTTGAAGATTGGCTCACAGGTAGCCGTCAGATGAGATATGAATCGAGCGATGTAATTCAGACGTCCTAAAAAGCCTCTGACTTCCTTCTCTGTCTTGGGAACTGGCATCTCTTGAATAGCTTTGACCTTAGCAGGGTCCACTTGAATACCTTTATCACTGACCACGAAGCCTAGCAACTTCCCAGATCTTACCCCGAAGGTGCACTTGTTCGGGTTCAATCTCAGCTTGTACCGTTTCAACCGGTCAAACAACTTCTGCAGATGATCTAGGTGCTCTTCCTCAGTCTGGGACCTAGCGATCATGTCGTCCACATACACTTCTATCTCGTGATGGATCATGTCATGAAATAAGGCAACCATGGCACGTTGGTAGGTTGCCCCAGCATTCTTTAATCCGAATGGCATGACCTTATAACAGAAGGTGCCCCACTGAGTAACGAATGTAGTCTTTTCCATGTCTTCAGGTGCCATCTTGATCTGATTGTAACCTGAAAAGCCATCCATGAAAGAGAATACCTTGTGCTGAGCCGTATTATCAACAAGGACATCAATGTGAGGTAAGGGGAAGTCATCCTTGGGGCTGGCCCTGTTCAGATCCCTGTAATCAACACACATTCTGACCTTACCGTCCTTTTTAGGTACCGGCACCACATTAGCAACCCACTGAGGGTAAGAAGTTACTGCAAGGAAACCCGCATCAAACTGTTTCATGACCTCGGCTTTAATCTTCTCGGACATCTCTGGACGCATCCGACGAACCTTTTGTTTAACTGGAGGGCAGTCTTCCCTAGTCGGCAAATGATGGACAACAATATCGGTATCCAACCCGGGCATGTCTTCGTAGGACCAGGCAAAGATCTCCATATAGTCATGTAACATCTTGGTTAACCGTTGCTTCACGCTGAGCTCTAGGTTGGCACCAATATTTACCTCTTTTCTATCTGCCTCAGTACCCAGGTTTATGGTTTCCACTGGCTCTTCATGGGGTTGAATTGCCCTCTCTTCCTGAAGCAACAGTCTAGCAAGCTCGCCAGGCACTTCGCAATCATCTTCACCTTCGTCTTCGGCTAAGTTGATCGGGTTTTCGAAGTCATAATTGGCATTAGCAGAGTTGTTATCAGCGAGATCCAGAGTGGATTGGAACCTGTATGAGTGAGTGTGTGTGTAAATACAGCTGTTTTTGAAAATTATGTAAAGGAAAAGAAAGACGGAAAAGGAACACAATATTTGCAATGCGAAAATGTCCAAGATTTTCATTCATGATGTATAAAATGACAGTTCGTATGCCCTCACAAATAGAACCACGGTGCCTCGGGTAAGACACCGGGCCATAGAGTTTATCATTGTTTATTACAAAATAACAAAACATAGGAATTCATTACTTAGTAACAAAAGAAACAGGGAGATTGTCCTTCGCGCTCCAATTGTTGAGTCCACCGTCAGTTGCCGGGTAGATCCAGCTATCGAACTCAGCTTCATCAACTTCCTCTTCATCACCAATAGCATTAACTCCATGAGCAGGCAGGGGAGCTGTCACCACATTAGGCTTGTCAGATGCCTCAAACTGTACCTCCTTAGCGTCAATGAGGTCCTGCAGCTTGTTCTTTAGTGCCCAACAGTCATCGATAGAGTGCCCCGGGCTTTCTGAATGGTATGTACAACGAGCATTCGGGTTGTACTTGGGGGATGCAGTATTTGGAAACTTTGGCGCCTCCCTGACAGTCACTAAATTAGTTGCGAGCAACTGTGGCAGGATCTGCGATAAGGTCATGTTTAACCGGGTAAACTCCCTCCGGGGTCTTTCCGCCTTCTGAGTATTGTTTGGCCGGGGAGCGGCAGCAGGCTTAGCAATCATGACCGCACTGACAGATTGGCGGTGCTCATGTCTTTCTGATCTTCTGGAACCATACACGGCACTAGACTCCTTCTTGAATGGTTTCTTTTCCGAACTAGAGGATGATGCCCCCTTCGCAATCTTCCCAGACTTCAACCCAGCTTCAATCCTTTCTCCAGTCAAGATCAAATCAGTGAAACCAGCAGAAGAATTCCCAATGAGATGGTTGAAAAATGGCCCAGATAGGGTCCCCAAGAACATGTCAACCAGCTCCCGATCAGTCAATGGTGGCTGCACCCTTCCAGCCAGGTCTCTCCACTTCTGAGCGTACTCCTTAAAACCTTCGCTTGCACCTAACGCCATACCCTGGAGTTGGGTACGTGTGGGGGCAAGGTCGGCATTATACTGATACTGCTTGTAGAAAGCAGTAGCCAGCTCCTCCCAGTTACGAACTTTGGTCCCATCCAGCTGATAGAACCATTCGAGATGAGTCCCTGAAAGACTCTCCTGGAAGAAGTGGATCCATAGATTCTTGTCCGCAGAGTACGGCTGAATTTTCCGAACATAGGACCTTAAGTGCAGCTTGGGACAAGACGCCCCGTCATATTTGGAGAAAGTTGGTGCTTTGAACTTGTGGGGAATGATCACACCAGTCGACAAACCCAGATCTCCGAAATCCAGCCCAGGTGCCTGTTGCACCTCCATAGCCTTCAACCTGTCCTCCAGTTGTTTGTACCTGTCATCTGAAGGAGGGTACTGCTCTTCATCAAAATCTGTCTCGTTGTCAGAGACTTCTGGAGTAGGAACCTTTACTTCTGCCTGAGAAGGACTCTTGCCAACAGAAGAACCAGCCTCTTCATGTTGCAGAGTGTTGCCAAACCTTCGGCCCGAGTTGAACAGAACAGTTCTTCTCTTCTTCTTCTTCTCCTTCTTCAGGAGCATAGTCTTCAGTTCTTCTTGGCCTTTAGCCAGCCCCTTGATTAGTTCTTGAAACTGCGCATTCTGCGCCTGGAGAGCCTTGATTGATGTCTCTGTTGATTCAGATCCGGGATTCATGATGCTGAAATAAACAGCGAAGAACTGTAAGCAACCTGAAAAGAGGAAAAACCTGCTATGCACATGATGTATGAAATGCGTATGCAATGCATTCAAGGGTTCGAAAGTTCAAATTTGTTGTAGACAAAAAGGAACACACGTTATCATTAAAGAGATCATTGTTTAATACATCAAGGCCTCATGGGCAAAAGTACAAAAAATCAAGTCAATCCCAAAATACACTGCGCATCCTCTTCGGAGCTATGTAGGTGTTGAGATTCCTCTCCTCATGTAACAGACGGGTGAGCTCCAAGACTTTCTTTTCACTGGCATGCAGACTAGTCTCAAGAGAATTCCGCTCTTCCTTAAGCTGGATCCAGCTCTTCTGCATTTCTTCCCAGGATGTGGGCATATCAGGGTGCTGAATAACATGAGACACTTCCCCTTCCAAGACAGGCTCTTTGATTACTGGAAGCATGTGAGGATAAGGCATCACTAGCTTCTGGGAGCGAGCTCGTACCCATTTGAGATAAGGCTCCAAAGGGATGGAGTTCCTATGCCCCAGTGTTTTGCTGTCTATCCTACTGGGCATCCTCCAGGCTCTGATAAATCTCTGACGAAGTCCTTGAGTATCACTGTCGAAGTCAAAAACTATGTCGGGAATTAACATGTCATGAGGGCCATCCCTCCGAGCATAACCAAACTGTCTCCAAGCCAGGCATGGGCTATAAGTAATACCTCCTCTGATTCCAAGTAAAGGAACATTAGGGTACTCCCCACAACGATCAATGATAGTGACATCTCCTCTGGATCTAGGACACCAATGTATATCTGCATGTGTAAGAGTCATCAACCGTTGTGACCATCTCAAACCCCGCTCATTCTTCAGGACTGATTGGGGAAGGTGCGAAATAAACCACCTTCCCAGGAGAGGAGTGCAACACATAAGGACACCTCTTTTTCTCATGGTTCGAGTGTAACATGAGTGAAGGATGTCCCCCAGCAACGTAGGTATAGGATTCCTGGACATGAAGATCTGGACAACACTGATATCGATGAGCTGATCTGGGTTAGGGAACAACACCAAACCATAGACAAGGAGGGCTACCACTTCTTCAAAAGCTTGCAAGTCAAGGGAGTTCCAACATTCAAGGGCCTTCTCAAACAGAAACCTGGCTAAGAACCCTTTGATACCACTTCTTACTTCCCAGTGTCCCTTGAGGTCAGATGACTGTAGGTGCAAGGCTTTAGCAATCTCTTCAAGCTTAGGTTCCTTTTCTGTACCGTTGAAGGGTAGCTGATCAAGGATAGGGATCTTCAGGAGCCGGGAGAACTCCTCCAATGTGGGTACCAACTGATAGTCCAAGAAGGTAAAACAGTGATGCAGAGGGTCAAAGAATTGGAACAAGACCTTTATCATATCTTCCTCAATGTTGGTGTTGACCAAGCTGATGAGGCTTCCATGCCTGTCACTGAATGAAGAGTTCTCGGGAATCCTGGATATAAGCTCCTTAAGCTGAGGAGGGATCCTTACAAGATTGACCTGAATTGTCTTTCTGCGGGCAGTTTCCATGTCCTACAAAACAAGAACAAAGATGAAAATTCGAACCCCTGAAATGGTTAGTCAATGCATATGATGCTGGATGATGTCATGATGCTATGATTAAACACACCACAGATATTTACAAAGACAAACATGTAGGGCACACAAGGCACACAAGACAAGCCCTTAAGGTTTAAGGCCAGCATGGGGTCTGGGTAGTACCCTCTTGAAGTTGGTGGGTTCAACCTGTCCTAATCAAAGTAACCGGGTTCTAAGGTTCCCAATATCACGGGATTGCTTTCATTGTTCATCGTTTCGATTTAGCCACTGAACTGGCGACCGAAATATTCCAGGAAAGCAACCCTCAATTGAGCGTAGTATCGAGTATCAACCAACCTCGGACTGCACCAAAGTCAGTTATCTCACTACCCTAAAGAGGCCAAGATAGTTCAATTAAGGTTCCTAAGGTCTGTTGATGCTTCATGACACCACGCGGAGGCCCCGTACTCTCCTTGACTGAACTCAAGGGTTACCGGTACACACCAAAGTGCCACATCAACGTAGCAGACTGTTTCAACCATGTCGGTATACCCCGCACAGTTCCCTCACAGCCTTGTTGCTACTTTCTAAGAAAGGTATCCCCCAGATCCGGGTTTAGGATCTATAGAACTCCCAAGCAACCCATAATTTAAAGCACACAAGGAAAACAATTGAAAACACAGTTATGTACTAGCCCTAAGGTACACCTCACTTTAAGATGTCCCCAGCAGAGTCGCCAGTTCTGTGATCGGTGGATCTGGAACTGACTGTTTAACGCTGGTTCGCGAAATGTCGCGGAAGCAAGAGTCGCCACCGTCTTTTATTTTCTCCAAATGGAAAGGACAAAAGCACAGAAAAATTCCTTGTAAGAGATTGCTCTCAGTTCGGGAGGTAGGTTATAGAAAGGGAAGGTGTTAGCACCCTTTCTATCCATGGTTATCCATGGGCTCTTAGATACTTGCTCAATGTGTTCTCAAAATTGTTTGTTTGCTTTTCAACGTGGGTTTTAAAAAGTTTCTTTGAAAAATTTCAGTTCGACTCGTACGTCAGAGTGTTTGAAAAGTTTGCTTTTGAAAGCTTTTGAAAAGTGTCAGTGTGGAAAGTCTTTTTGAGTTTGTTTTAAATTAGAGCAAGTATCCTTGAGAACCTACCTACCCTAAGGAATTCGTCTGTGTAGATGTCCTTTAAAGTAGTGCCATCCCACCATTGAGAGATAGGTAGCACCACCGTTGGAGGTGTTCGGGTCAATTCGAGTTTATAGGGACGTGGTGATCACCAGAGCAATGGGAAGACACCTTAGAAGCTACCCTCATGCCAGGTTCCCGGATCATGAGGACTTACTAAGACGTCCTCTACTCGACGACCACCTTTCGAAAGGCAACAGTGAGGCGTACCCTAGGGGTGGTGTGTGCGGTTCGTGTGTCGTTTTCAGATATTTGTCTTGTCATGTTTATTTGTGATCTACGCTTGATTTTTTTTAATTAAGACATTCATTCTTGCATGCTTTTTAACAGTTATAAAGTTCGCGGAAAAATAAATCTAAGGCTATTACAAATGGCGCGGGTCTACATCGCCAAAATTTCCAGAACCCGATTTGACGGAAAAGTAAATAATGCGAAGTAAATAAAAGTGCGAAAAGTAAAGTTACATGGCTTTGGGAGATTTACATAATTATAACGAACGACATAAAGTAAATATGCGCAATTAAATTAAAACAATGGGCGTTGGACCCTTTTACAAAAATATTTAAAGTTAATGAATTAATTAAGGAGGAATTAAAATTAAAGCTTTAAAAGGAATGTTTTTTTTGGTATTTTTGTATTTTTTAGATTAAATAAGAAAAAGGATTAATTATAATTAAAGTAAAATGTCCAAACCCTAATTCTAATGTTTTCTTTATTTATTATGAAAGAATTAAATTAAAACCTAAATTAAACCCTAAATTATTTATGTACAATTTTTAATTTATGAAAGATTATAACTAATATTATTATTCTGAAAAAAGGGAAAAATTAAAAAGAAAATAAAAAGTTATTAAACCTAAACTCTATTTTTTTGGATTTTGGTAATTAAAAAGAATTAAATTTGTAACCTAATTAAAACTAAATAATTACAAGCATTTATTTATGAAAATAATCATAATATAAATATTTATTAATTTTTTGTCTTTTCTGAATTTTAATGTTTTTATGTTTTTTTTGTGAAAATAAATTAATTAAATTAAACAATCAAGAAAACAAAATAATAATTTAAATAAAATATAAGAAAAATAAAAGGAAGGCAAACCAGGGGGGGGGGGGGGGGGGGTAGCCCCAATTTAGGAGGTTCAGGCCTGGAATTTTGGCCCATTTGCTTGAATTTCATTGACTTTTGGAATCACGTATGACACGTTTGACTAAGGCGTAGCATGTTCTTCAATCCTGGCCTTTGACGTGGATGTTCTGGGACGCGTGGAGGTTGATTGTTGGGCGTGTATGATGATCCTGAATGTTATGCCTGCATACAATCATTAAAGGAAAAATAACATGAAATTATTCAGACCTGGGGTTCGAACCCAGGTCTTATGCCTTGCCAATGCCTTCCCTGACCACTACGCCATGTGAGTTATAATTAATATATATTAACGAACAAATAACAAAAGACAAAAACACACGCGTTAGTGGTTTAGCGCGCCAGTTTTCAAACTGGCCTATCACGTTGTGACAACGAGGTTGTCTTCTCCATTTTTCTGAAACAAAAGCCTATGGAAGCGGTTTTACACGCGTGGCTGTAGATAACCTACAAGAAAATAGCGATTAGCATTCTATTGGTCATAAATTCGTCGCGAGTATAGCTTCCTCTTCGTCTCTAGGCGCTGAGTTCAACCATGGTGGTCTCAAAGGCCAATTTTACTGTATTGAAAAAGCCCTAAATCAAGCTCTGAAAAACCCTAGAAGATGAACATGGTAATATCGCGTATGGTCAGTAAAAACACAATTGAATGCAATAGTTAGCTTGGAAACTTCACATTGAACAAGAATTCATGAATAAAAATGCACAAGGATGCGTAAATTATGATATGCGATTTGGAAATTTTTATGACACAGTTTGAGTTCCTGATACCAATTCTTGGCGTTTGAGAGAAAGTTTATGATTGGAATCTGATCAGGGCAACCTTGGCAAGCTATTGAAAAAGGAATTGGGACCTGAATCGACCTAGAAAGTTGATTTCAGTTTTTGATTTTTATGGCAATTTTTCAAGTTTTCAGATTGGTCTAGAGCGCAGCTGAGAGTCTAAGGCAATTAGGTTTGTGCTTCTGATCATATAGTGAATGTGTTAGGGCAACAAAACTTGACAATATCCAAAGCATTCAATGATTTCAATCTTTGATTTTGTAAGATCTTTTTTTGAATCTTTTTTCATGTTATTTGGTTCAATCATGCTCCAATCACACCAAATCTTGCCATATTTAATTGTACACGAAATCTTGAGAGTAGAATGTGCAAAAAAAGATTTTTTTAGGTTAAACTTATATTTTCTACATATTTAAATAATTTAAATGAATGAATATTAATATAAATTCAAATAAATAATTAAAAAATAAGAAAATACTTCCCTTTGGGCCTAATGGTCGTGCATAGGCTTAGAATGATGGATCATGGAAGAAAAATGGGCCCATTTGCATTTTTGGATCATTTGAAGTAAAGTTGACTTTCAAAAATTTCCAAACATTTCCCAACTTCCACAAGGCATAACTTGCTCAATTTTCAAGCTTTTCACATGTTCTTGGACATTTTGGAAAGGTCTTTGAGTCCTCTAACCAATTCCTTTGGTCCCATGTCATTTTGATTTACCAATCTCAAGTTATGGCCTTTGACTTAAAGTCCCTTTTTGTTGACTTTTGAAAATGACCTATAATGTTGAAATTGATAACTTTTTGTGAGAGCATTTCTTGGACTTGGAATATGAAGATGAGTTGTAGAAAATGTCTTTCTCTTCAAAATGAGCTTTGGATGGAATTTTTCTGATAATCCATGTGAAAGTTATGCCCTGGTCAATTTCAGTTGACTTTTTCAACTATCCAAATATAGCAACTTTTGCATCTTTGATGATTTCTGAGCCAAATCTTGAAAATCATGATCAAGCATTGATCAAATGATGTTTGTGGCTTCAAAATGATATGTTGACCAAAAATTTGAACTTTTGACTGTCAAATGACCATTTTGCCCCTACAGTTGACTGTAGTGCAATCTAGGGTTTTGACTGTGCAATTTTGAGCTGAATGCCTTGAAACTTGATATGAGGATACTTGACCATATTTGTAGGCACATGAGACTTGATTGGGCCCTTGAAAACTTCCTTTCTTTGATCAGAACACAAACCCTAGTTTTGACTGTATAGGAGACAGTTGAATTGCATAACCCTTGGGGAATTTTGTGACCTTGACTTGACAAATCTTGGAGAATATGGGAGGGCAAATTTTGGGGTACAACAGTTCCAACTCTGCTATTGCCCCTATTTCTTTGAGCGTCTCATCACTTTGCTACTTGGTTGAAGGTAGATCAGATTGTTAGTGTCGTCCGAGCTTGATAGTCGATACCGAAGTCTGGTTGCAAGGTGATCCAAGGAGACATAGTGTTACGCTTTAATCCCTAATTTTTGTCTGGACCGCCCTTTCGGGTTTTCAGTCCACCGGGATACCCTTTTTTGCCCAAGTCGCCTTTTCAGGTTTTCAACTTGCCGGGTGTACATATTTTTTCATTTTGATCCCTTTTTTTTTCCCGAACCCTTTTGGTTCGTCGAGAAGCCCTTATTTTTGCCTAGGCCAGTCAACCAAGAGGGTCTTTGATTAGGCGTAGTATTTTTTCACTATGTCTGCATTGACGGGGTGAGGAAGGTCGTCACCATCCATGGTGGTTAGAATCATAGCTCCTCGTGAGAAAACGTTCTTAACCACAAATGGCCCTTCGTAAGTAGGGGTCCATTTACCCCTAGGATCACCTTGTGGAAGTATGATGCATTTGATCACCAGATCCCCAACTTGATATTCTTATCATCTGACTTTCTTGTTAAATTCCTTGATCATCCGTTTTTGATACGTATGACCATGACAAATAGCAGTAAGTCTCTTTTTGTTGATTAAATTCAGCTGATCAAGCCGGGTCTGGACCCATTCGTCCTTTCTCAAACCTGCATCCTTCATAATCCTAAGAGAGGGTATCTAGACCTCAATGGGTAAGTCTGCTTCCATGCCATATACCAAGGAATAGGGTGTTGCACCTGTTGAAGTCTGCGCTGAGGTACGGTACCCATGAAGAGAGAATGGTAACATCTCGTGCCAGTCTTTGTATGTCACCGTCATCTTCAGCACAATCTTCTTGATGTTCTTATTAGCTGCTTCAACAACCCCATTCATCTTCGTCCGGTAGGGAGAAGAGTTGTGATGCTGTATCTTAAACTGCTTGCAGAGCTTGGTGATCATCGTATTGTTGAGATTTGTACCATTGTCTGTAATTATCCTCTCTGGTACACCATATCGACAGATCAAATTGTGCCGAATAAACCGTGCCACGATGTTCTTGGTCACTGTGGAAAAGGAAGCTTCTTCAACCCACTTCGTAAAGTAATCAATAGCTACCAAGATGAAACGATGCCCGTTGGATGCTGTAGGTCTGATCTCGCCAATCATGTTGATGCCCCACATTGCAAAAGGCTAAGGTGCTGTCAAGACATTCGGAGGAACTAGAGGTATGTGCACCTTATCAGCATAGACTTGGCACTTTTGGCAGGTCCAAGAATGCTGATATCAGTCGGCTTCCATAGTAGACCAATAGTATCCTACCCGTAGGATTTTCTTTTCCATGGTATGTCCACTGGAATGAGTTCCGAAAGTAACGTCATGTAACTCTGACATAATCCTTTCTGCCTCGCTCTTATCCATACATCGAAGTAAGGTTGAGTCATGGTTACGCTTGTAAAGGATACCATTACTGATGAATAACTTTGCAGCGAACCTCCTCAAGAACTTCTTATCATTAACAGATGCACCCTAGGGGTATTCCTGAGCCTCAAGATACCTCTTTACCTCGTGAAACCAAGGTTTATCTGCTATCTCTTCAGTCTAAATGTCACAACAATGTACAACTTCGTCCAACCTCTCAATGGTAATCTGGGGAGCCTCATTGTCCCACCTGACCTTGAACAGAGAAGACATAGTAGCTAGTGTGTCCGCTAACTGATTCTCCTCTCTTGGGAAGTGTTCAAAGGTTATCTCCTCAAAGTGTGGAAGCAACGTCAATACATATTCTTTGTAAGGAATAAGATTTGGGTGTTTCATATCCCACCAGCCTTTGATCTGACTGATCATGAGAGCGAAATCTCTGAACACACTCAATAAGTTAATCCTTAGGTCAATAGCTGCTCGAAGGCCCATGATGCACGCTTCATACTCCGCCATATTGTTGGTGCAGTTAAAACATAATCGAGCGGTGAACAGAGTATGACAGCATTCAGGAGATATGATCACAGTGCCAATGCCATTACCCAAAGCGTTTGAAGCTCCATCAAAGTACATAGACCATCGGGATCCTTCCTCAGGTCCTTCATCCGGTCCAGGTTCTTCACAGTCGGTCACCAACATGATGTTCTCATCCGGGAATTCGAAGTTCATAGACTGGTAAACATTCACTTCCTGATGCGCCAAATGATCTGCCAACACACTTCCCTTGATTGTTTTTTGGGTCGTGTATTAGATGTCATACTCGGTCAAGATCATCTGCCATCTTGCTATTCTTTCGGACAAGGCAGTCTTCTCGAAGATATACTTGATTGGGTCCATCTTTGATATCAATAGAGTAGTGTGAGTCATTATATTCTTTGATCCTTTCAAAAGTGGTCTGACATTCAGCATTCCACTTTACCACTTGATCTTTCTTCAGCAGCTTGAAGATTGGCTCACAAGTAGCAGTCAGATGTGAAATGAATCGGGCAATGTAATTCAGACATCCCAAAAAGCCTATGACTTCTTTTCTGTTCGGGGAGCTGGCATCTCCTGTATAGCCTTCACCTTTGCAGGATCCACTTGAATACCTTATCGCTAACAACGAAACCCTACAACTTACCAGACCTTACCCCGAAGGTGCACTTGTTCGGGTTTAACCTCAGCTTATACAACTTCAACCTGTCAAACAGCTTTTGAAGATGGTCAAGATGTTCTTCTTCAGTCTGGGACCTTGTAATCATGTCGTCAACGTATACCTCAATCTCATGATGAATCATGTCGTGGAACAAAGAAACCATGGCGTGCTGATACGTTTCCCCAACATTCTTCAATCAGAAAGGCATGACTTTGTAATAGAAAGCGCCCCACTGTGTAATGAAGGTCGTCTTCTCCATATCTTCGGGAGCCATCTTAATCTGATTGTAACCAGAAAAACCGTCCATAAAAGAGAAGACTTTATGCTGTGCGGTGTTGTCAACCAGAACTTCGATATGAGGCAGAGGGAAATCGTCCTTGGGACTTGCCCTGTTCAGATCCCTATAGTCCACGCACATCCGAACCTTACCATCTTTCTTCGGCACCAGAACCACGTTGGCAACCCACTGCGGGTAAGAAGTAACAACTAGAAATCCGGCGTCAAACTGTTTCATGACCGCAACTTTGATTTTCTTAGATATCTCTGGGCGTATTCGGCGAACTTTCTGTTTCACTGGAGGACAATCTTCTTTTGTTGGCAAGCGGTGTACCATAATATCAGTATCCAACCCAGGCATATCTTAATAAGACCAAGCGAAGATCTCGACATAGTCACGCAGCATCTGTATCAACCGTTGCTTGACGCTAGGCTCTAGATTTGCACCTATCTTGACCTCTTTCTTGTCTTCCTCGGTACCCAAATTCACTGATTCCACTGGCTCTTCATGCGACTGTATGGCCCTCTCTTCCTGAAGTAACAGTCTAGCAAGTTCCCCAGGCACTTCACAATCATCTTCACCTTCGTCCTCGGCTTGGTTGATCGGATTTTTGAAGTCATAACTGGAAGTAGCAGAGTCGTTATCAGTGGGATCCATAGCGGATGTGGACCTGTATTATGATATGTGAGTGTGTGTAAGACAAATAGCTGTTTTGCAAGATAGAAAAGAAAAACAAGGAGCACAAAATTTGTAATGCAAGAAAACGTCCAATGCTTTATTGAATATATGGAAATGACACATAATAAGCCCTCACAACCAAAGCCACGGTGTCTCGAGCAAGGCACCGGGCCATAAAAGTTTCAAATTGTCTGTTACAAATCTCAAAACAAAAGTCTATTATTGTGTAAGAAAAGAAACGAGCACGAAGTCCTTCGCCGTCCAATTGTTCAAGCCACCGTTGGTAGTCGGGTAAATCCAGCTGTCGATATCTGACTCTTCATCATCATCTTCAATTGCATTCACTCCTGAGTCATGCTTGGGCATGGGAGCAGTTATGACGTTGGGTTTCTCTGGAGCGTCAAACTCAATCTCTTTAGCTTCAATCAAATCTTGCACCTTATTCTTCAAAGCCCAGCAGTTGTTCGTATCATAACCCGGGCTATCAGAGTGATAGGCACAACGAGCGTTCGGATTATACAACGGAGAGGTGGTACTGGGATTCTTCGGAGCTTCCCTCAGAGTTACCAGGTTGGTCTTTAATAACTGTGGTAAAATCTGAGATAAAGTCATACTGAGCCGAGTGTACTGTCTCTGTGGTCTCTCTACTCTTTGATGATTGTTGCATTGTGGGGCAACTGTAGGTCTTGATATTACCACCGCATTAACTGCTTGGTGGTGTTCAGGTCGATTTTGGCTCCTCGAACTGTAAACTGCACTAGATTCTTTCTTTAAAGGCTTCTTTTCTGTGCTTGATGAAGCACCTTTCTGTATCTTGCCACTTCTAATACCAGCATATACTCTCTCCCCGGTCATAATCAATTCAGTGAACCCAAACGATGAACTACCGATCAAATGATTGAAATATGGACCAGACGAAGTCCCAAGAAACATATCTACCAACTCCCTATTAGACAGAGGGGGTTGTACTCTTCCAGCCAGATCTCTCCACTTCTGAGCGTAGTCCTTAAAACCTTCGCTCGCACCCATAAACATACCCTGAAGTTGAGTACGCGTGGGAGCAAGGTCGGCATTATACTGGTATTTCTTGTAAAAAGCGGCAGCAAGGTCCTCCCAGTTGTGGACATTAGCTCCTTCCAATTGATAGAACCCTTCAAGTTGAGTCCCTGACAGACTATCTTGAAAGAAATGGACCCACATATTTCTATCAGCAGTATATGGTTGAATCTTTATGACGTATGAGCGGAGGTGAAGCTTTAGACAAGATACTCCATCACACTTAGCAAAGACAGGAGCTTTAAATTTGTCAGGGATCACCACCCCTTATGCTAGCCCCAAATCTCCAAAATCCAAACCGGGAACCTTCTGAATCTCCATGGCACTCAAACGGTCTTCAAGTTATTTGTACATGTCCTCAACAGGAGGGTACTGTTCATCATCAAAATCAGTGTCATTATCAGAGACCACAGAGCTAGGACCCTTCCTTTCCTCTTGATTCTCTCCTCCTCCAGATGAATGAGACAAATCAACTTCCTCTTGCAACCTATTCCCAAATCTGTGACCCATATTCAGCAAAACCACCTTCTTCTTCTTCTTGTCCTTCAAGATGAGAGTCTTCAAATCTTGTGGTCCTTTAGCCAAGTTCAAGAACATCTCTTGGAACTGAGCATTCTGAGCTTGAAGAGCCTTAATAGCTTGATCAGTAGGTGTTTCAGAAGACATTTTGTGCTGAAATAAATCGTGAAGAAGATAAGAAACCTATAATGGTACCTGTAATGAGGTGCATGATAATGGAATGCGTATGAAATGATTTCAAAGACTTTGGGAGATTCAAATTTTTAAACACAAAATAAAACACACTTTATTAGATTAAAACTTGTAAAAATGTTTAACAATGCCTTCAAGGCGTTACAAAAGAAATAACTGAAAAACAAATCTAAACTAGAAAAAAATAAGATATAAGAAATCCCATGGTCGTTTTCCCTTCATGCTGACATAATCGTTGATTGTCCTTTCATTCTCAAGTTGCCTCGTAAGCCTCAAGATCTTCCGCTCCTGCTCATGATACTTCTCCCTGTAGGTATCCCTTTCTTCCTTTAACTGGATCCAAGATCTCTTAAATGCCCCAAGATCAGTAGGCATGTAGGGATGGAGGACTGTATAAGGAATACCTTCTTCATTAATATGCTCTACAATCACCAGCAAAACAACTTCATATGGCATCCCCAGCTTTTGAGCACGGGCTCGAACCCACTGGAGATAAGGTTGCATCGGGAGAGAAGTCTTTAGTCCCAGCTCATGTGGGTCAGACCTATTAACCCTTCCCCAGGCTCGTATAAACCTTCGGCGATGCCCATAAACGTCCCCTTGTAGTCAAAGACAATATCTGTAAGCAGCAGCTCATGAGGACCGTCTCTCCGAGCTCGTCCAAACTGTCGTAAAGCCAAACAAGGATTGTAGGTTATTCCCCCTCGAATTCCAAGCAACGGAACATTAGGGTATTCCCCACATCGATCAATGACAGCTACCTTTTCCATATCTTTAGAACTCCAAAGGATGTCCGTATGAGCAAGGGACATGATTCTGTAAGCCCAACCTACACCTTCCTCATTCTTCAATACAGGTTTGGGGAGGTGCGAAATAAACCACCTCGCCAGCAGCGTCGTACAACACATGATGGTCCCCCTTCTTCGCACAATACGAGTATAGAGAGCATGCAGAATATCACCTAGAAGAATAGTCACTAGGTTACGAGATATGAAGATCTTGACCGCATTCACATCTATGAAAGAATCTGGATTTGGGAACAGAACCAAGTCGTAGATGAGGAGAGCCAAGATGTCTTCAAATGCTTGAAAGTCCAAGTTATCCCAGAACTGTTGAGCTTGATCGATCAAAAACTTAGCCAAGAAACCTTTAACCCCACTCCGAGTCTCCCAGTTAGATACTACATCATCCCTTTTTAGATGTAAGGATGAAGCAATATCCTCAGGTCTAGGAACCTCCTCCAAACATGTGAAGGGTGTCTGCTTGAGGATAGATATGCCTAGTAAATCAGAAAATTCCTCCAAAGTAGGGACTAGCTGATAGTCTGGGAAGGTGAAACTGTGATGCAAAGGATCAAAGAACTGGAACAACACGCTCATCATTTGCTCATCCAACTTTAAAGTGACCAGGCCAAGGAGATGACCATGTCTTATAACAAAGGAAGAAGTATCAGGAACTTTTGAAACTAACTCTCTGAGCTGAATATGGATTTGCACGAAGTTGACTCGAATGGTATTTCTGCGCATAGAAGCCATAATCTGCAAAACAGAACAAAGATGAATCCCCTCGGTCTTTGAAATGGTTAGTCCAATGCAATATGCATGCTATTTCATGATGCATGATGTCATGATAAAACACACAACATGTATAACAGGTATCAAACATGGTAAGGGCAAACAAGTCACACAATATCCCTTAAGTTTAGGCTTGCATGGAGTCTAGGTACTACCATCTTGCAGTTTAGTTGGTTCAACCTGTCCTAATAATAGTAACCAGGTTCTAGAGGTTCTCAATATCACTGACCATCCTCCATCGGTCATAGTTTCAGCTCACGCAATCTTTTCTTGTAGCCGGAACCATCTCGAGAGTATGGTCTCAATGAGTGTAGCATCGAGTATCAACCAGTTCCCAGCTCTACACCGAGACCGGCTATCTCACTACTTCCTATGGCCAAGTTGGTCAATTATAGGTTCTAAGGTCAGTTGATGCTTAACGACCAATATAGCAGCCTCGTATTCTCCTTGTTCCTCCACAAGGGATACCAGTACCAACTAATGTGCCACATCAACGTAGCTACTACTTCAACCGTATCGGTCTACACCGTAAAGTTCCCTCACAATTTATTGCTACTTACCTAAAAGGTGTTCCCCAGATCCGGGTTAGGATCTATAGTAACTCCGATACAAAGCGCACAAAGATAAAGCAATCAAATCAAACAATAGAAAACAATATGATGAACTAATCCTAAGGTACACCCCACTAGTTTAGTCCCCACCAGAGTCGCCAGTTCTGGGATACGGTGGCCAGAACCGAGACTGTTTTTAGGAATGCTGGTTTGTGTTTTGCATTTATGTTTGCAAAATGTCGCGGTAAGAAAGATTTGCCACCGACTTTTATTTTATCCAACAAGGAAAGGAGAAAAGCACAGAAAAATTCCTTTTTCGAGATTTTTTGAGTACGGGGGGTAGATTATAGAAAGGGAAGGTATTAGCACCCTTTCTATCCGTAGTTATCTACGGGCTCTTAGATACTTGCTCATCATTTTCAAAATTTCTTCTCTGTGTTTATGTGATTTGAAAAGTTTTTGTTTTGACTTCGATTTAACCCTTGCTTCTGTCTTCAAGAGTGTTACGAAGTGTTTTTGAAAACTTTGTTTGAAAAGGAGTGTAAGTGTGAAAAAGTTTTTGATTGAGCAAGTACTTAAGAACTAATCTACCTACTCGAAAAAAGAATTGTTCTATGTTTGTTTCCTTTAAACAACGCTATCCCACTATTAGTGAGTAGGTAGCACCATCGTTGGAGTTTTGAGGGTCAATTCGAAAGGGACGTACGATCACTAAAGCAATGTTAGGACATCTTAGTAGTAACCCTAATGTCTTAGATCAACTATTCGAGGCTACAATATCCGAGGCAACCATTTCGAGGAAACTTTGATCTTTGAGACAAAAGGACAACCACTAAAACATCCTATACCTAATGACCATTTACCGAAGGCAACCGAAGTGGGAGTGTACCCTAGGAGTGCGCATGTGCGAGTGATTCAATTTTAAGTTATTTATCTTTGCCATTTTAGGGTTTTCTAACCATTTTAAAGTTTTACATACATTCTTGTCATGCATCCTAATATCATACATCTAACAGTTTAATATTTTGCAGAATTTAAAATGCGGAAATTAAACTACGCTATTACAAGGCTTCGGGTATTTACATAGCAAAAAACAAACCCTTAAAAATAAAGCGATAAATGAAAATAAAAGACCTAATTAAACTATTACAACTTGTGAGCAATTACATTAATATGGTAAAAAGTAAAACAATAAAGCGCGCATGATGAAATTAGAACGAGAGAGAACTAGGGTTTTGAACCCTTCTAACCTAATTAAAAGAAAAATTGTTTTTTTTGTTGTTTTTATAAAAAGGATTAGGTTTTTAAATTAAGTACAAAATTAATCAGTTAATTAAATTAATTAATGAAAATAAATAAATGACCTATTTTTGTGTTTTGTTATTTTTCAAGAAAAAGAAAATAGAATTAAATTATAAACAAAACCCTAATTGTTCTAATTATTTTTAATTTATTTACAAAATAATTAAAGTTACCTAAAATTAAATAACCTAATTAAATTAATTAATTTTTTTGATAAAAAATAAAATCTAAACCTAATTTGGTGAAAAGTTGATTTTATGATTTTTTGATAAAAAAGAAATAATTAATTTTTGGTTAGTAAAAATAAATAAACTAAATTAATTAAAAAAAATATAAAAGAAAAAAGAAGAAACTTGGGCCTGAGAAAAGCAGTTTGGGGGGTGTGAAAATCAGATTTCTGGGCCCAAAAAAAAGTTGTCCACGTTGACTTGCAAGATCACATGCTCTGCGTTGACTAGGCTTCATGATGCTCTTTCATTGATGGCCTTTGGATCTGGCCATCTGGACACTTGGCAGGTTGGATGATGAGGTCATACGGTGGACCTTGGCCTTGTGTACACGCTGGATTACCTGAAAGAAAATAATATGAAGAAATTGGGGGACCTGGGATTCGAACCCAGGTCCTGAAGCACTTTATACTCGTTCCACTACCAACTGGGCTAGCTGTTTCCTTTGTACATAAAATAAACATAAAAAATAATATGGGAAAACAATAAGATTCCAGATCCAAACGTGCAAATTTTCAAACGCGCGAATGATGGCTTGCCACGACATCTTCTTCCTCCTTGCACTGTTGGTAAAAGTTACAGACTTTTACCTATGACACTATGTCCGTAGCTACAGGTCCTGTAAATCTCAAAATTTAATACAAGCATGATAAATAAAAACTAAAGCCATGTATAGCTTCGTCTGGACCTACTGAACACAATGGTGTCCCTTTCATGGCCCAATTTCACCTGCACACGAAGATCCTAAAACGAGACAACAAACCCTAACTATGGAAAATTACAATACAGTCCATGAAAACACAATTAAATATTACAGAAAGCTTGCAAATGCTTCAAGGAGTAAGAATCTATAACTATTTCATGCTATAAGTGTCAAAATTATGCAAATCAAATTCAAGAAAGGTTCAATGTCGTGAATGCCTTACAATGGTTTTTGGCGTCTGAAATTGCTTATTCTTGATTGGTATAGGTTGCTTATGATCCCAGGAAACGATTGGAATGATCAGGAAGCCCCGGAATAGCCTGGAACTATGAATTCGAATCACCACTTTTCTTTGTTTTTTGCAAGTTTGTTCTGACCTTATGCGCCTCTCTCCAGCCTCGTTTTAGGTATGCACATGCTCAATATATATCAAGGATTGGATTAGGGTTGAAAAGCTTATCTCAATCTTCCTCCATCATTGCTTTTGATTTGGATTTGACACACTCGAAAATCTTGCTAAAAATAGAGAAAACTCAATCTTTTTGTGCACACCAAGCCTTTACACGAATTCAATCTCATGCTAGCTGGATATAGGACTTGAAACATGTGCAAAATCTTGAGATTTCAATGTTTTGGATTTTCTCATGATTTGTTTTGATTAAAATTGATTTAAGTCAAATAAAAATAAATAATAAAAACAAGATAATGCCAAGTGGCAAGGGCTAGGGCTCGTGGACCATGTTGCCAACTTAAAACAAGTGCAAAAGATTGGGCCCATTTAGCAAAAATTGCAATTTGAGGCATAGTTGACTTTTGACATTTTTGCAAAAAGGGTCAACTTCACCAATGCATAACTTCCTTAATTTTGACTCTTTGAAGGTGTTATTGGACCTTTTAGAAAGCCTGAGATGTCCTCTAAGCAACCCTTTTAGTCCCATCTCAATTTGGTATTCCATGTTCATGTATGAAGCTTTGACAAAAAATGTGTTTTTGTTGACTTTTCAAAATGACCTATAATGTCAAAATTCATAACTTCTTGTGAGTGCATATTTTGAACTTGGGAGCTGAAGATGGATTGTATAGAATTGCATACTATTCAAAATGAGCTTTGGATGGGTCATTTCTCATAAAGTATGAGAAAGTTATGCTTGGTCAAAGTTAAGTTGACTTTTCCTACAAAACCCTAATTTAGCAACTTTTGGTTGTTGATGAATTATGAGCAATCCTTGATGAATCATGATCAACCCTTGATCAAATGATGAATGATACTTCAAAATGAGGATGTTGACCAAAAATATTGAAGTTTGACTATATGTGGGCCACATTTGACTTTTGCCCTAACACAGTCGATTTTCAGGCCTTTGAGCAATTGACTGAGCAAACTTTCTGTGTAGGGCTTGAAACTTGACATGGATGATATTGAGAACATATTAGGACAATGGTGAGAATTTGGGATCCCTTGGACTCAAGTATCCTGATGCAACATGAAATCCTAATTTGAGGTACACTGCCTTAGGAGAGAGCTCGTCTGGTCAACCCTTGGACTTCCTTGAGAAATTTGAAGATCTTTCTTGAAATGTTTTGAGAAATATGGGAGGGAAAATTTTGGGGTACAACATTATGTATTCGACTTCTACTGTTGATATTGCTATTGTGGAATGTCTCTTGCTGGTCCATGAGATCAGATTTTCTCCCAGAAACTGGAAGCTTCCAGAAGTGCTTTTAGGTTCTACTCTGTCTCCAGCGAAGTCAGTATCAAAATATCCTACTAAGCTGTAATCATTTGAATTTCTATAAAA
Organism: Vicia faba; assembly: GCA_948472305.1. NCBI lineage: Eukaryota > Viridiplantae > Streptophyta > Magnoliopsida > Fabales > Fabaceae > Vicia > Vicia faba. The sequence continues at coordinate 1,481,904,742 of OX451739.1, read as the reverse complement.
CAACCCAGATTAGTAGTACCTTTCAGATACTTGAAAATTCGCTTCACTGCTGTTAAGTGAGATTCTCTAGGATCTGATTAGAATCTAGCACATAAGCAAACACTAAATAAAATGTCAGGCCTTGAAGCCGTCAGATAGAGGAGAGAACCAATCATACCTCTGTAGAACTTTTGTTCTCCCTTTTTACTTACCTCTTCCTTTTCCAGAATGCACGTGGGGTGTATTGGAGTCTCTGAGGGATTACATTCTAAGAGATCAAATTTCTTCATAAGTTCTATGACATATTTGCTCTGATGAATGTAAGTTCCTTCTGGAGTTTGGTTTATCTGAATGCCCAAAAAGAATTTGAGTTCCCCCATTAAGCTTATCTCAAACTCTGCCTGCATACATTTAGCAAACTCTCTTCCCAGAGAGGGTTTAGTAGATCCAAATATGATGTCATCAACATAAATATGACATACTAAGATGTCATTCTTAAATGTCTTACAGAATTAGGTTGTGTCCACTTTCCCTCTGGTGAATTCCTTTTCTAACAGGAAGTTACTTAGTCTTTCATACCAAGCTCTGGGAGCTTGTTTCAGACCATAGAGTGACTTCTTTAGTTTGAAAACATATTCTGGGTGTTTGGAATTCTCAAACCCAGGGGGTTGGTGCACATATACCTCTTCATCTATATAGCCATTTAGGAATGCACTTTTGACATCCATCTGATGCAGAGTGATGCCATTGTTTACAGAAAATGATATTAAAAGTATGATAGATTCTAACCTGGAGACTGGAGCAAAGGTTTTTGTATAGTCTATCCCCTCTTGCTGAATATAACCTTGTGCTACCAGTCGTGCTTTGTTTCTGATGACTTCTCCTTGCTCGTTCAGTTTGTTTCTGAACACCTACTTTGTTCCAATGACGTTAAATCCTTTTGGTTTGGAAACCAGATCCCATACGTAATTTCTGGTGACCTGATTCAGTTCCTCCTGCATTGCAAGAATCCAGTCATTTTCCAGAAGCGCTTTATCAATTGTTGTTGGTCCAATTAGAGAGACCAGTCCCATGAGGGATTCTTCAGAGTTTCTGAATGTTGATCTTGTCCTGATTGGATCATCCTTCTTTCCCAGTATTTTATCTTCTAGGTGAGCAATGCTGCTTCTGAATAGCCTTTTCTGAAGTTGATCAACTGAAGGTGCTGGATTGCTTGCAATAACTCTTTCTGATGTTGTGGGAGGTCTTTATTGAGAACTTCTGACGAGTTGTCTTCAGTACCTATGAGTTCAACTTCCATACCTGCAAGGAATTCATTCAGCTTTGACTTTTGAGAGTCAAGCTTATCATAAAATCTAACACTGATTGACTCTTCAACAATTTGTGTTTTTGTATTGTATACTCTGTACCCTCTTGAGCGTTCAGAGAATCCTAACATGATACACTTTTGTGCTTTGAGTCAAACTTGTTCAGATAATTTTTTGTATTCAGAATAAAGCAAGTGCATCCAAATGGATGGAAATAAGAAATGTTGGGCTTTTTGTTCTTCCACAATTCATATGGAGTCTTTTCCAGAATAGGTCTTATAGAGATTCTATTCTGAATGTAACACGCTGTGTTGATTGCCTCTGCCCAGAAGATCTAGCAATGTTAGTCTCATTGATCATGGTTTTGGCCATTTCTTGCAATGTTCTGTTCTTTCGTTCTACAACTCCATTTTGCTGAGGAGTTCTAGGACAAAAGAAGTCATGCAAGATGCCTTTTTCATTAAAAAATGGTTCAAAATTTTTATTTTCAAATTCCCCACCATGATCACTTCTGACTTTGACAATTCTAAGATCCTTTTCATTCCGAACTTGGTTACAAAGGTAACAAACACAAAGTGTGACTTGTCCTTGTGTCTTAAGAACTTTACCCATGTCCATCTGCTATAGTCATCTACGATTACTAACCCATACTTCTTGCCACTGACTGAAGCAGTTTTTACTGGTCCAAATAAGTCAATCTGCAGAAGTTCTAATGGCTTAGAGGTGGAAACAACATTTTTGGATTTGAAAGCAGGTTTTGCAAATTTGCCTTTCTGACATGCTTCACACAGAGCATCTGAGCTGAACTTTAAATTAGGAATTCCTCTGACCAGATTGAGTTTGTTAATCTGAGATATTCTTCTCATACATACTAACATGCCCCAATCTTCTGTGCCAGACCCATTGCTCATTGTTAAAAGACAGAAGGCATTTTACATTTTGACTCTTTAGTTCAGAAAGTTTTATTTTATAAATGTTATTTTTCCTCTTTCCATTAAACAGGATAGTCCCATCTTTCTGACTAACATCTTTGCATGAATTTTGATTAAATATTATATCATAACCGTTATCACTTAATTGACTTATGGATAACAGGTTATGCATTAATCCATCAACTAACAATACATTATTTATAGAGGGAATATTTCCATTACCTATTGTTCCAGAGCCAGTGATATTTCCTCTTTGGTTGCCTCCAAATCCCACGTAGCCTCTAGGCTTAAGTTCCAGGCTTTGGAACATATGCCTTCTTCCCGTCATGTGTCGAGAGCAGCCAGAGTCTAGGTACCATGACTGGTGTTTTAGCCTTGATGCTAAAGATATCTGCTACATATATAATTTTATCCTTAGGTACCCATATCTTCTTGGGTCCTGGTTTGTTAGTTTTACCAAAATTCTGATTGAATTTTGGTTTGACAGAATAATTACTACTTGTGTATTTTATGTCATGTGTGTGCCCATATATAAAATGTGATTTGAGTGGTATGTGTTTTATGACTAAGTCTATGGCCTGTTTAGGTGTAGATACCTTACCTTGATAACCTATCCCTTTTCTTCCATTTCTGCTAACTCCATAGATCATTGAAGCCATCTTGCTTCTATCTATGTTTTTAGCTAGAAACTTCTGAAAGCTGTGATCATACTCTTTGATGATCTCATCAGCATTACTGGGAGTCTCTAAGATTGTTTCCTTCTGAGAATTTTGCAAATCATTTTTTAATTTTGAAATTTTTTCTTTTAACTCAGAATTCTCTAATCTGAGACTCTCAGACTTTTCAGAGTCAGAGGCATGATCCCTTTTCAGGTTCTTGAATTTGACTCTGATTTGTTGATACTTTTCCAGAATTTCATTTAGACTTTCTGCAAGTTCAGCCTTAGTAAAGTTTAAAGTGAAGTCAGGGAATACCTCTTCAGTGTCTGATTCTGAGTCTGAAATAGAAGCTTCATTGTCTTCTGAGAGCTATGTTTGCTCTATCATCATCTAACTCTGAGTCAGCTTCAGAGGTGTCAGAATTGTCCCATGTTGCCACAAGGTTTTTCTTCTTTTCCTTGAAGAACTTCTTTTTGGGCTTCTCCTTCTGAAGCCTTGGGCAGTCACTTTTGTAGTTCCCTTGCTCATTACACTCATAGCAGATGATGTCCTTGTTATTTGGCTTTTTGTATCCTGAAGAACCTTCAGATCTCCTGTGTCCAGAGGAAGACTCAGACTTTCTGTATTCATTCTGATTCTATGATCTTCTGGGATTTCTGAATTTCCTTTGTCTCTGCTTCCACAGTTGATTCATCCTTCTGGAAAGGAGAGATAATTCATCTTCTTCTGATGAGGATCCATCAAAAGTTTCTTCCACAGCCTGTAAGACCTTAGAGTCAGATTTTCTGTTAGATTTTAAAGCTAGTGGCTTACCTTGCTTTTGAGGCTCATCTTCTTCTAGCTCTATCTCGTGACTTCTGAGGGAGATGACAAGTTCCTCCAGAGATATTTTATTGAGATCTTTGGCTAGCTTAAGTGCTGTGACCATTGGCCTCCATTGCTTGGGTAGGCTTCTGATGATCTTCTTAACGTGTTCAGCAGTAGAATACCCTTTGTCAAGAAACTTCAGTCCAGCAACAAGGATTTGGAATATTGAAAACATAACTTCTATGGATTCACTATCTTCCATCTTGAATGCCTCATACTTCTGAATGAGCGCAAGGGACTTGGTTTCTTTTACTTGAATGTTGCCTTCATGCATCATTCTCAAAGAGTCAAACATGTTCTTGGCTGTCTCTCTGTTTGAGATTTTTTCATATTCTGAGTATGAGATAACGCTGAGGAGTATTGTTCTGGCCTTGTGATGGTTTATGAAATCGCGCTTTTGCTGGTCAGACATCATTTTTCTGTCTATCCTCTGACCACTTCCATCCACTGGGTGTGTATATCCATCAGTTACCATGTCCCACAGATCAGCATCATGGGCCAAAAAGAAACTCTCAATTCTATCTTTCCAGTAGTCAAAGTTTTCTCCATCAAAGACTGGAGGTTTTCCACTGAATCTGTCCTTGTCTTCATGGTAGTCATTGCTGATGTTTTGGCTTGGTCCTACCATAGTGTTTTTCTGAAGCTTGGATCTTGTATTGACACGGTTAAGTGTTTAAGCTCAGAACCAGCCGCTCTGATCCCAATTGAAGAAGTGAAAAACACAAGAAGGGGGGGGGGGTTGAATTGAAAACTTGAAATCAAAAGCGCAATGAAACAATATTTTTATCCTGGTTTGTTTGATCTCAAACTACTCCAGTCCACCCGTCAAGGGGATTTCGCCTCTCTCCAACGAGGACTTAATTCACTAATCACAAAAGGATTACAATCACTACTTTAACAACTGTTAAAGTCTTCTTGAGTACAACCACAATCCGGTTAATCTCAAGGAACACTGTTTTAATCAAATAAACAAGAGTACTGTGTGTTGTTGTTTTTCGTTACAAAAACTGTTATCACAACTGTGATAATTTACACAAATTTAGAGCGTGGAAAGATGATAAGTATGCCTGCAGCTTTTTGAATTCTCATGAGTAGTATATGGCAAATCATAAACGATTGGAACACTGAGATTTTTTATATAGGCGGTGGATTCCCGTTGATCATTAAGCATGTAAATGTCATTAACTCAATTTCCATTTGGAGAAGATCCTGTCTGAATGAAGCCGTTGTAATTGATGCTGTCTTGAATGATTAGTAATGCTTCAGAATCTTTCATCCTTTATTGCTGCTGATGCTTCAGAACATTGATGACTTAGATTATTATGCTCTTGTTCAGAATCAGAGTTTACTTCACTTAAGTGCAGGTTCTGGTCATCAATCTTCAGCGCATGTTCTGATTGCTTCAGCGTGTAGCTTCTATAGCTTAACTTCTGATGCTGCTTTGGTCAGAACTTCTGCATACACAATAACATAATTTTAGGGTGCATATTTGTTCTTTGTATTTGTTATCATCAAAACTCTAACTAAGGATTGTAGAATTAAACTATGTTCTAACACTCATCACTTTGCTGCTTGTCTGAAGTTGATTAGGTTGATCGATGCCGTTCGAGCTTGATAGTTGATACTGAGGTCTGGTCGCAAGATGATCCAATGGGACATAGTGATACGCTTTACATTCCTAACTTTTGACTGGACCTCCCTTTCGGGTTTTCAGTCCACCGGGATACCCTTTTTGACCAAGCTGCCTTTTCAGGTTTTCGACTTGCCAGGTGTACAGATTTTTCATTTTCATCCCTTATTTTTGCCCGAACCCTTTTGGTTTGCCGGGAAGCCCTTATTTTTGCCTAGGCCAGTCAACCTAGCAGACCCTTTATCATGCATAATATCTTTTCACTATGTCTGCATTGACAGGGTGAGGAAGGTCGTCACCATCCATGGTGGTTAGAATCATAGCTCCACTTGAGAAAATGTTTTTAATCACAAATGGCCATTCGTTTGTGGGAGTCCATTTTCCCAGGGGATCACCTTGCGGAAGTATGATGTGCTTGATTACCAGATACCCAACTTGATATTCTTGATGTCTGACTTTTTTGTTGAAAGCCTTGATCATTCGTTTTTGATACGTCTGACCGTGACAGACATTAATAAGTCTCTTCTCGTCGATCATATTTAGTTGATCAAGTCGAGTCTGGATCCAATCGTCTTCATTCAAACCTGCATCTTTCATAATCCTTAAAGAAGGAATCTGGACCTCGATGGGTAGGACTTCCTGCATGCCATATACCAGAGAGTAGGGTGTTGCCCATGTCGACGTCCGTGCTGAGGTACGGTACCCATGAAGAGCGAATGGTAACATCTCATGCCAGTATTTGTATGTCACCATCATCTTCTGTATGATTTTTTTGATGTTCTTGTTAGCTTCTTCAACAATGCCATTCATCTTCGGCCGGTAGGGAGAAGAGTTATGATGATGTATCTTGAATTGCTTACAAAGCTCAGTGATCATTGTATTGTTAAGATTCGTTCCATTGTCAGTGATGATTCTCTCTGGAAAACCATACTGGCAGATCAGGTTATGCTTGATGAACCGTGCCACGACATTCTTGGTCACAGTAGCAAAGGAGGCCGCCTCAACCCATTTTGTGAAGTAATCAATGGCCACCAAGATGAAGCGATGCCCATTGGAAGCGGTAGGCATGATTTCTCTGATCATGTCAATGCCCCACATTGCAAAGGGCCACGGAGCTGTCAAGACGTTCAAAGGAATCGGAGGCACATGCACCTTATCAACATAGATTTGGCACTTATGACAAGTTCGGGAGTGCTGATAACAATCCGCTTCCATAGTGGACCAGTAGTATCCTGCCCGCAAGATCTTTTTAGCCATGGTATGTCCACTGGAATGGGTTCCGAAGGTACCTTCATGTAGATCTATCATAATCCTCTCTGCTTCACTCTTGTCTACACACCGCAATAAGGTAGAGTCATGGTTACGCTTGTAGAGGATTCCATTACTGAGGAAGAATTTCGCAACGAACCTTCTCAGAAACTTCTTATCATTGACACATGCCCCTTCAGGATACTCTTGAGTCTCAAGGTACCTTTTTACTTCATGATACCAGGGTTTGCCTGCCACCTCTTCGGTATCAATCTTACAATAGTGCACTGGTTCATCCAACCTTTCAATGGTGATTCAGGGAGCTTCGTTGTCCCACCTAACTTTGAACATAGAAGACATGGTAGCTAGCGCGTCCGCTAACTGATTCTCCTCTCATGGGAAATGTTAAAAGTTTACCTCCTCAAAGTGTGGGAGCAATTTCATCACATGCTCTTTGTATGGGATGAGATTCGAATGCTTCGTATCCCATTCGCCTTTGATCTAACTTATCACCAACGCTGAATCCCGAAGACATTTAAGAACTTGATCCTGAAGTCAATAGCAGCTTTGAGACCCATGATGCAGGCTTTATACTCCACCGTGTTGTTAGTGCAGTTGAAACATAGTCGGGAAGTGAAAGGAATATGACAGCCCTCAGGAGATATGATTACAGCGCCGATGCCATTACCAAGTGCGTTCGAAGCTCCGTCAAAAACCATAGTCCATCGGGATCCTTCCTCAGGTTCTTCATCCGGTCCAGGTTCTTCATAGTCAGTCACCAACATAATGTTCTCGTCCGGGAACTCAAAAATTCATGGACTGGTAGTCATCCACGGCCTGATGGGCCAAATGATCAGCTAATACACTTCCCTTGATTGCTTTCTGGGTTGTATATTGTATATCGTATTTAGTTAAGATCATCTGCCATCTTGCTATTCTTATGGAGAGAGCGGCCTTCTCAAAGATGTACTTGATTGAGTCCATTTTAGATATTAAAAAAGTAGTGTGGGTCAGTGTTGTAGCCCAAAATGTTCCCTCCCATATTTCTCAATACATGCCAAGTGAGGTCCTCAAATTGCTCAAGGAAGTCAAAGAGTTGACCAGACAAACTCTCTTCTAAGGCAGTCTACCTCAAATTAGGGTTTCATTTTTCATCAAGATGCTTAAGTCCAAAGGATCCCAAATTCTCACCATTGCCCTAATATGTTCTCAAGATCATCCATGTCAAGTTTCAATCCTTGCAGAAGAAGTTTGCTCAGTCAATTGCTCAAATGCCTGAAAATCAACTGTACTAGGTCAAAAGTCAACTGGGGCCCACATACAGTCAAACTTCAATATTTTTGGTCAACATCCTCATTTTTAAGTATTATGCATCATTTGATCAATGGTTTATCATGATTCCTCAAGGATTTCTCACAATTCATCAAAACCCAAAAGTTGCTAAATTAGGGTTTTTGTAGGAAAAGTCAACTCAACTTTGACCAAGCATAATTTTCTCATACTTTATCATAAATGACCCATCCAAATCTCATTTTGAAGAGGATGAAATTCCATACAATTCATCTTCATCCCCCAAGTTCAAAATATGCACTCATAAAAAGATATGAATTTTGACATTATAGGTCATTTTGAAAAGTCAATAAAACACCTTTTAGGTTAAGGCTTCATACATGAACATGGAAGACTCAATTGAGGTGAGACCAAAAGGGTTGCTTATAGGACATCCTAAGCTTTCTAAAAAGTCCAAGAACACCTCTCTAGGGTCAAAATTGTGAGAGTTATGCATTTTCAAAGTTGGCAAATTTTGGGAAGTTGTCAAAAATCAACATTGATCAAAATTGCATTTTTTCCACATGGGCCCATCTTTTCAAGATTGCATCTCATTCCTAGCATAGTCCACGACCTATGAGACCCTCCATGCTTTATTTATTTATTTATTTAATTTATTTTGATTTTTATTCATTTAAAATTCAAATAAAATCAAATAAATCCAAATAAATCATATAATGTGTTTTAGGGATGATTTTTGCATTGAAGGAAGATCTTGTGTGCTGTCAAATAAGAATCAATTCGTGCAAGACTGATTTGGGTGGAAAAATATTGAATTGAAGCAAATTTGGAAAGATATCATATGCCATGAAAGACCAAATCAAATCTTCATAATGGGCAAGATTGAATTCGTTTTTGTTGACCTAATATTTTGCATTACATATACAGAAGAGATCCAAGGCAAGAGAAGAGGTTACGCAGTCGTGAAATAGGCAGAACCAATTGCAAAATTTCCAATAAAAAGTGCAGATCAAATTCCAAGCTACATTCCATCTCAAGCCGTCCTAACCTTACCAATCGATTGCTGGACGTCTCAGGAACGTGTTCCAATCACTTGCAAGCCTCCTTGTGCCCAGAATCGACCCCTAGCAGTCACACAGTTAGCCAAAAGATTCATTTTCGTTTTCATTGATTTATACATCATTTGCACATTTTGATTACATATTCTTGTTCCTTAATGAGTTTGCAAGCTAATTATTCTATTCAATAGTGTTTTTGATGACTGTATGTAAAACTGCTATTGCTAAGGTTTCTTGTTTAGTTTTAGGGCTTTGCAATACAAGTTAAATTGGACGTTGATTCTGGTACCATGATACTCGTGAGGATGAGACGAGTTGATTGGTACCAGCCATGGTCATGTATCTTGCTTGTGGACCATTTTTGAGATACACAGGTTTGTAGCTACAGTGTAATGTCCGTAGGTAAAAGTATCTTGGGCTAAAACGACGATTGGGAGGAAGAAGATGATGCGTGGCACTCCCTGGTTGGGCAGTTTGAACTTTAACGCGTTTTTTTTCATTAATCATTATTTTCCATATATATTATATTTTGTTTTTATTATATGTACAAATAAGCAAAGCAGCTCATTTGGAAAGCAGGGATTGGAAACGTGCATAAGGACCTGGGTTCGATCCCCAGGTCCCAACCTTTGTTCATATTTTTCTTCAATAGGTAATCCAACACACTACACATCAGGAGGTTCACCGTGTGCCATCAAGATCCAACCATCAATCATGTCTCTAGCTCAGATCCAAGGCTTACCCCTTGGAGGACTACCATGCGCCTTCAGTCAACCCACACATCAGATCCAGCAAAGTCAAAACGGGCTATCAACCTTGGGCCCAAAAAATTCATATTCCAACCCCCCTTTCAGCAAATACCACCAGGCCCATTTACTATTCTTTTTATTCTTTTTTTTTTATTTTCTTTAATTCTTTTAATTTTTCTTTCAATGATCTTTATTAACAAATTAATTTATTTTTCCATAAAATCATAAAATCAACAATTCACTAAAAAATTTAGGATTAGCTTTTTTTATTATTATTATCAAAATTAATTTAACTTAGTTTAACTTAGGAAAATTGTAATTTGTTTTTCATAAATAAAATCAAAATAGAAATTAGGTCCAACTCTTGATTTAATTTATTTTCTCTATTTCTCAAATAAATAAAAACATAAAAATAGGCTTTTAGATGAATTAATTTATTTTTCTTAGTTTAAAATTAATTAGACTTAGGATTTTCCTTTAATTTAACTATTTCATTATTTTCTTAAAAATATCAAAAAAACATTTCTTAACCAATCGCAATTAGGTTTAGGCAAGGGTCAAAACCCTAGTGGTCTCGTATTCGATTCATCGCACGCATGTTATTTATTTTTGCCAAATATTGTTGTAACTTTCATGGTTTGTAATAGTTTAATCTAGGGCTTTTTACTTATCGCTTTTTCCCGGGTTTTTGGCTATGTAATTAATCCCCCTCCCCGAAGCCTTGTAATAGCATAGATTTACTTTCTCCCATTTTAATTCTCGCAAATATTTAACTGTTTAGATGTATGCTAATAGGATTGTATGACAAGAATGCATGACAAATTAATACAGTTAGAAAACCCTAATGTGCAAAGATAGATAACTGAAAACAAATCACTCACACATATCACTCTTAGGGTATACTCACACTTCGGTTGCCTTCGGTAAACGATCATTAAGTATAGGGTGTCTTATTGGTTGTCCTCCTGTCTAAAAAGATCAAATGTTGCCTCGGAAATGTTGCCTCGAATATGATCTTAAGGCTCTAGGGTTATTACTAAGGTGTCCTAACATTGCTTTAGTGATTGTACATCCCTTTTGAATTGACCCTTACAACTCTAACGACAGTGCTACCTATTTCTCAATAGTAGGATAGCGCTGTCTAAAGGAAACAAGAATAGAAACGATCTTTTTTCGAGTAGGTAGATGCTAGTAGGTACTTGCTCAAGTCAAAGCTTTTCACACTTACACATTTCAAAACAATTTTCAAAACAACTTTGTCACACCTTTAAGGACTGATACAAGGGTTATCACAAAGTCAAACTTTTCAAAACAAAGAACATACACAAGAAATTTTAAAAGATGAGCAATTACCTAAGAGCCCATGGAAAACCATGGATAGAAAGGGTGCTAACACCTTCCCTTTCTATAATCCACCCCCCGTACTCATAATATCTCGAAAAAGGATTTTTTCAGTACTTTTTTCCTTTCCGGTTGGATAAAATAAAAGCCAGTGGCGACTCTTGCTTACCGCGACATTTTGCAAACACAAAACACAAAACGCAAACCAACATCAAACAGTCGGTTCTGCCACCGTATCACAGAACTGGCGACACTGCTGCGGAAAGTTAATAAGTGGCGTATACCTTAGGATCTAGTTCGTCATAATTGCTTCTCTTGATTGTTTTGTTTGTTTTACTTTTAAGGGTTTTGTTTGGGGTTACTATAAATCCTAACCCAGATATGGGGAATACCTTTCAAGTAAGTAGCAATAGACTGTGAGGGAACTGTACGGCATAGACCGATACGGTTGAAGTAGTGGCTACGTTGGTTTGGCACTTTGGTTGGTACCGGTATCCCTTGTGGAGAAACGAGGAGAAAACAGGTCCGCCACGTGGTGTCATTAAGCATCAACTGACCTTAGAACCTTTAATCGCTCAACTTGGCCATTAGAAAGTAGTGAGATAGCCGACCTCGGTCTAAAGATGAGAACTGGTTGATACTTGATGCTACACTCATTGAGACCATACTCTCGGAATAGTTCCGGCCACAAGAGAATATTGCGTGAGATGAAACCATGACCAATGGAGGATGGTCAGTGATATTGATATCCTCTAGAACCCAGTTACTTTTTCTAGGACAGGTTGAAACCAACTTAACTTCAAGAGGGTATTACCTTTAACCTCATGCAAGCCTTAAACCTAAGTGTTTTGTGTGACTTGTTTGTCTTTGCAATATCTGTTATTTGCTATACCTGTGTTTTATCATGACATCATGCATCATAACATAGCATTCATGCTTCATTCCACTAACCATTTCAAAGACCAATGGAATTTATCTTAATTCTGTTTTGCAGATCATGGCTTCCGTATGTAGAAAGACTATCTGAGTCAACTTTGTGGAGATACCATCCCAACTCAAAGAGCTAGTGTCAAGAATTTCTGAAACTTCTATGTTCATTAAGAGACATGGTCAACTTCTCAACCTGGTTACTTCAAACCCTGATGAATAGATGATGAGTGTACTTTTTCAGTTCTTTAATCCCGAGCATCACTGTTTCACTTTTCCAGATTATCAGCTGGTACCCATCTTGGAGGAATTCTCTCATCTATTGGGCATATCCATTCTTGAACAGGTACCCTTCACAGGTATGGAAGAAACTCCTAAGCCAGAAGTCATTGCCTCAACTTTGCGTTTGAAACGGGCCGATGTAGTATCCAATTGGGAAACTCGAAGCGGAGTCGAAGGTTTTCTAGCCAAATTTCTGATAGACCAGGCTCAACTATTCTGGAATTATTTGGATTTTCAGGCTTTTGAAGATGTCTTGGCTCTCCTATCTATGGTTTAGTTCTATTCCCTAACCCAGATTCCTTTGTAGATGTGAATGCTATCAAGATTTTCCTTTCTCGCAACCCTGTGCCTACCTTGCTTGGAGATATCTTGCACGCTCTCTATACTCGTACCACGAGGAGAAGAGGAACTCTTATGTGCTGCATGCCATTATTGTCGAGGTGGTTTATTTCTCACCTCCCTAAGTTTGTGCTGAAGAACGAAGAAGGTTTGGGTTGGTCGCATAGAATAATGTCACTTGCTCATACATATATTCTTTAGTGTTCCCGGGCTATGGAAGATGTTGTTGTTATTGACCGTTGTGGGGGGTATCCTAATGTCCCATTACTTGGTATCAGAGGAGGTATAACTTACAATCCTTGTCTAGCTTTGCGACAATTTGGTCATGCTCGAAGAGATGGTCCCCATAGGTTACTTCTCGAGGATATTGCATTCGACTATGAGGATGATGTTAAGGGGCATCGCCGGAGGTTTATACGAGCTTGGGGCATGGTAAATAGATTTGACCCCCATGAGTTGGGACCAAAGACTTCCCTTCCTATGCAGCCTTACCTCCAATGGGTCCGAGCTCGTGCCCAGAAGCTTGTGATGCCTTATGCGGAAGTATTACCGGTGATTGTGGAACCCACTACTGAAGACGACATTCCTTACACGGTTCTCTATCCTTACATGCCCACTGATCTTGGGGAGCTACAAAGGTCTTGGATTCATCTGAAGAATGAGCGAGATACTTACAGGGAGTAGTTCCATGAACAAGAAAGGAAGGTTTTGAAGATCACCAGGCAGCTCGAGGAGGAAAGAGTGCTCAATGACTACATTAGCACAAAGAGAAAGCGTCCATCGGACTTTTGATTTTGCTTTTCTAAGTTTTAGATTTGTTTTATTTACTTCTTTGTAACGCCTTAAGGGCATTGTTGAACCTTTCAAAGTTAAGCTAATAAAGTTTGTTTATTTTTGGTTTGCAAATTTAAATCTCCCAAAGTCTTTGAAATCATTACATGCGCATCCCATTAGCATGCATATCATCACAGGTACCACTATAGGTTTCTTATCTTCTTCGATGTTTATTTCAGCAGAAATGTCTTCCGATCAAGCCATCAAAGATCTTCAGGCACAGAACGCCCAGTTCCAACAGATGTTCATCAGTCTAGCGAAGGGGCAAGAGGATTTGAAAGCCCTCATTCTGAAAAAGGAAAAGAAGAAGAAGAAGGTCGGTATCCTGAATATGGGCAGAAGGTTTGGAGAAAGGTTGAAGCATTAAACTGATCTGACCTCTTCATCCAAAGAAGGGGAGAACCAAGAAGAGGAAAAGGACCCTAGTCCTGCAGTCTCCGATAATGATACTGATTTTAATGATGAGCAATATCCTTCGGCTGAGGATAGGTACAAGCAGCTAGAAGACCGTTTGAGTGCTATGGAAGTTCAGAAGATACCTGGTTTGGATTTCGGAGAACTAGGACTGGTATCTGGAGTGGTCATCCCCCAGAAGTTCAAGGTCCAATTTTTTCTAAGTATGATGGAGTGTCTTGCCCTAAACTCCATCTCCGCTCTTATGTCAGGAAAATTCAACCCCACACTACTGATAGAAATTTGTGGGTACACTTCTTTCAAGATAGTCTGTCAGGGACTCAACTTGAATGGTTCTACCAGTTGGACAGGGCCAATGTTCAAAACTGGGAAGATCTTACTGCTGCTTTCTACAAGCAGTATCAGTACAATGCCGACCTTGCTCCCACTCGTACTCAACTCCAGAGTATGTCCATGGGTGCAGGTGAATGTTTCAAAGATTACGCTAAAAAATGGAGAGATTTGGCTGGCAGAGTTCAACCCCCTTTATTTGATAGGGAGTTGGTTGATATGTTCCCGGGGACGCTGTCTGGTCCATTTTTCAACCACTTGATTGGCAACTCATCGTCTGGTTTCACCGAGTTGATTTTAACTGGAGAAAGAGTGGAGGATGGAATTCGAAGTGGTAAAATACAGAAGGATGCCTCTTCGATTTCAGTAAAGAAACCTTTTACCAGTAAGAAGGAAACCAATGCAGTTTATAGCCCGAGGGGCCAAAACAGATATGAACACCGTCAAACGGTAAATGCTGTAGTAATACCAAGACCCGTTGTTGCTCCACAACGCAACAATCAACAGAGGGTGGAAAGACCACAACAACAATTTACCTACATTAGCATGACATTGGCTGAAGTGTTACCTCACCTACTGAAATCCAACTTGACCACATTGAGGGAGGCTCCCAAAAATCCAAATACTACCTCTCTTAGATACAATCCCAACACGCGGTGCACCTACCATTTTGAGAGTCCTGGCCATGATGACAATGACTACTGGGCTTTGAGAAACAAAGTATAAGATTTGCTAGAAGCTAAGGAGATAGAGTTTGATGCTCTAGAAAAGCCAAATGTAATAACAGCTCCTATGCCCAAACATGGTCGTGGGGTTAATGTTGTTGACAATGATTTGTTTGTGACCTCTGTTGAAGAAATTTCTACTCCTCTTATGACTATTAAGAAGAATTTGCTGTTGGCCGGTTTATTTCCGGGTTATGGTGAAGGTTGCCACATGTGCTTGATTCTACCTGCTGGTTGCCACTTATTGAAGTCAGGTATTCAGAACCTGATGGATAATAAAGAGATTCTGTTCGAGAAGACTATGATTACTATTGTTCCCAATGAAGATGTCGCCATCATAACCATTTCCGCCAATCCTTCCAAGGTTTCCTCGAGAAATCCTGTTAGGATTACACCTGTTCCAATAATTGCTCCGCTAATGATCACTGTTCCTGGTCCCATCCCGTACACTTTAGACAAGGCCGTCCCATGGAACTATGGTGCTGATGTGTACTATCATGGCATTAAGCAAGAGTTGAAGAATGAAGAAGCTGATACTGATGTCAGTAATATTTTCGGGGCTAGCAAGGTCACCAGAAGTGGAAGACTCTTTTCTCCTGAGATTTCCCCTCCGACTATCCCCAAACTTGTTGTCATTCCACCTGCTAGTACATCAACTACTATTCTAGTTCCTACTCCAGTTATCACCCTGATCGCCGAGCCATCTGAGACTCGAGGCAAAGAAATCATAGGTGAGCCTGCCCAGACGGAGACGCCTAGAAAAATTGTTGTGGAAGCCTCTAAACAATAAATAGAAGAAATACTAAAAATTATCAAGAAAAGCGACTACAATGTGGTCGAACAGCTAGGGCAGACCCCATAAAAGATCTCCATGTTGTCTCTGCTATTGTGTTCTAAAGCCCATGCGAAGGCTTTGATTTCATTTCTCAATACTGCGCATGTACCGCAAGAAACTTCTATAGATCAGTTCAAAGATTGTGTGGCTAGCCTGACTGCTGACAATGGACTAGGATTTTCAGATGCGGATCTGACTGCTAAGGGGAAAAATCATAATGATGCTCTGCATGTCTCGATTGAGTGCAGGGGAACCACTATGGCTCATGTGCTGGTGGATATCGGGTCTTCGTTGAATGTTCTGCCAAAGAAAGAATTGGACCGTTTGGACTGTGAGGGTTTAAATTTAAAGCCGAGTAACATCGTGGTAAGGGATTTTGATGGATAAAAAACAATGGTGCACGAGGAGGTGGACATCCCTGTCAAAGTGGGTTCTCAGACCTTTGGGTCCACCTTCTACGTAATGGATATCAGACCATTGTATTCTTGCTTGCTGGGTCATCCTTGGATCCATAGGGCTGGAGCAGTTACTTCCACAATCCATCAAATGCTGAAGTACCCAGTGAAGGGGAAGATTGTCACGGTGCGAGGTGAAGAAGAGTATATGGTGAGTCATCTCAATTCCTTCCATTATGTAGAGATGGACGAGGAGTTCATAGAAACTCCTTGTCAGAACTTCGAAGAGGTCCCTCAGACTTTGGCATCAACTGAAGCTACTACCAACCAACCTCCGCTGAAGATGGCTTCTCTCAAGGACGCCAGGGCTGTAGTTGAAGAAGGTGGATGTAACAATTGGGGTCGGCTCCCTGATTTCACTCACAAAATTGACAAATTTGGTTTGGGCTTTACTACCGGGGCTCAAAGTGCTGTTAGGCGCGCACAGATTGGAAGACCTCCTCCACACATCAGCAATCGGGAAGTGAATGCAATTGAAGACAATGAAGAAGATTCAGACATCGACAGTTGGATCTACCCAACAACCAATGGTGGACTGAATAACTGGACGACGAAGGACTTCATACATGTTTCTTTTATTCCGTAGTAATTGACTTTTGTTTTAAGATTTGTAATAAACAGTTTGAAACTTTACGGCCCGGTGCCTTGCCCGGGGCATCTTGGCTTTGCTTGTGAGGGCTTATTATTTGTCATTTTCATATATCATTAATAAAACAATGGACGTTTCTTGCATTACAAATTTTGCACTCCTTGTTTTTCTTTTCTGTCTCCCACTTTATTAAAACAACTATTCTCTTACACACACTCACATATCATGCTGCAGATCTATATCCACTATGGATCCCATTGATAACAGCTCTGCTATTGCCAGTTATGACTTCGAAAATCTGATCAACCAAGCCGAGGACGAAGGTGAGGATGATTGTGAGGTGCCTGGAGAACTTGCTAGAATACTACAGTAGGAAGAAAGGCCCATACAACCTCATGAAGAGCCAATTGAGTCAGTAAATTTAGGTACATAGGAAGACATGAAGGAAGTTAAAATAGGTGCGAATCTGGAGCCTAGTGTCAAACAACGGCTAATACATATGCTGTACAATTATGTTGAGATCTTTTCCTGGTCCTATGAATATATGCCTGGTCTAGACACTGATATTGTGGTACATCGCCTGCCAACTAAAGAAGACTGCCCTCCGGTAAAATAGAAGGTCTGCCGTATGCACCCTGAAATGTCAGAGAAAATCAAGGCAGAGGTCATGAAAGAGTTCGACGCAGGGTTCTTAGCTGTCACTTCTTATCCGCAGTGGGTTGCCAACGTCGTTCCGATACCTAAGAAGGACGGTAAGGTACGGATGTGGGTGGACTACAAATATCTGAACAGGGCAAGCCCCACAGATGACTTCCCACTTCCTCACATTGATGTTCTAGTCGACAACACCATGTAGCACAAGATCTTCTCCTTCATGGATGGTTTTTCTGGCTACAACCAGATCAAGATGGCTCCTGAAGACATGGAGAAGACAACCTTCGTTACGCAGTGGGGTACTTTCTGTTACAAGGTAATGCCTTTTGGGTTGAAGAATGCTGGGGAAACTTATCAGCGCGCCATGGTTGCTTTGTTCCATGATATGATTCACCACGAGATTGAGGTTTATGTTGATGACATGATAGCCAGGTCCCAAACTGAAGAAGAACATCTTGATCATCTCTAGAAATTGTTTGACAGGTTGAAGACATACAAGCTGAGGTTGAATCCGAACAAGTGTACCTTCGGGGTAAGGTCTGGAAAGCTTATGGGTTTCGTTGTTAGTGACAAAGGTATTCAAGTGGACCATGCAAAGGTAAAAGCCATACAAGATATGCCGTCTCCCTGCATAGAAAAGGAAGTTCTAGGTTTCTTGGGACGTCTGAATTACATTGCCAGGTTCATTTCACATCCGACTACTACTTGTGAGCCAATCTTCAAGCTGCTGAAGAAAGATCAAGTGGTAAAGTGGAATGATCAATGCAAGTCTGCTTTCGAAAGAATTAAGGAATACATTCAAGAACCACCAATTCTGATGCCTTCAGTTGAAGGAAGACCTTTGATATTATACTTGACAGTGCTAGATAACTCAATGGGGTGTGTGCTGGGGCAGCATGACGAGTCTGGTCGAAAAGAGCACACCATTTATTACCTTAGCAAAAAGTTTACCGACTGTGGGATCCGATACTCATTGCTCGAGAAAACTTGCTGCACTTTGGCATGGGCTGCTCGCCGACTAAGACAGTATATGCTGACTCACACTACTTTATTGATATCAAATATGGATCCGATCAAGTATATTTTAGAGAAGTCCGCTCTCTCCGGAAGAATAGCAAGATGGAAGATGATCTTAACCGAGTATGATATCCAATACACAACCCAAAAAGCAATCAAGAGGAGTGTATTGGCAGATCATTTGGCGCATTAGGCCGTGGATGACTACCAGTCCATGAATTTCGAGTTCCCGGATGAGAATATCATGTTGGTAACCGACTGCGAAGAACCTGGACCGGATGAAGGACCCGAGGAGGGACCCCGATGGTCTATGTATTTTGATGGAGCATCAAACACTTTCGGTAACGGCATTGGCGTTGTAATTATATCTCCTGAGGGCTATCATACTCCGTTCACCGCCCGATTATGTTTCAACTACACCAATAACATGGCGGAGTATGAAGCGTGTATCATGGGTCTTCGAGCTGCTATTGACCTGAGGATTAAGTTCTTAAGTGTATTCAGAGACTACATTCTGGTAATAAGTCAGATCAAAGGCGAGTGGGATATGAAGCACCCGAATCTCATTCCTTACCGAGAATATGTGCTGACATTGCTCCCACACTTTGAATAGATAACTTTTGAACATTTCCCACGAGAGGAGAACCAATTGGCGGACGCGCTAGCCACCATGTCCTCTATGTTCAAAGTCAGGTGGGACAATGAAGCTCCCCAGATTACCATTGAGAGGTTTGATGAACCCGCACATTGCTGTGGCCTTGAGACTGAAGATGCGGCATATAAACCCTGGTTTCACGAGGTAAAGAGGTATTTTGAGGCTCAAGAATACCCCGAGGGGGCATCTGTTAATGATAAGAAGTTTCTAAGAAGATTCGCTGTAAAGTTCTTCATCAGTAATGGTATCCTCTATAAGCGTAACCATTATTCAACCTTACTACGGTGCATAGACAAGAGCAAGGCAGAAAGGATCATGATAGAGTTACATGAAGGTACCTTCAGAACTCATTCTAGTGGACATACCATGGCGAAGAAAATCCTACGGGCAGGATATTATTGGTCCACCATGGAAGCCGATTGTCATCAGCACTCTCGAACCTGTCATAAATGCCAAGTCTATGCTGATAAGGTGCATGTACCGCCGGTTCCCTTGAATGTTTTGACAACTCCTTGGCCCTTTGCAATGTGGGGCATTGACATGATCAGCGAGATCAGACCTACTGCGTCTAATGGGCATCGTTTAATTCTGGTAGCAATTGATTACTTTACGAAGTGGGTCGAGGCAACTTCCTTTGCTACAGTAACCAAGAACGTCGTGACGCGGTTAATTTGACACAATCTGATATGTAGATACGGTGTCCCAGAGAGGATTATTACTGACAATGGTACAAATCTCAACAACACAATGATTATCGAGCTCTACAAATAGTTCAAGATTCAGCATCATAACACTTCTCCCTACCAACCGAAGATGAATGGGGGCTGTTGAAGCAGCTAACAAGAATATCAAGAAGATTATGTAGAAGATGACGGTGACATACAAAGACTGGCACAAGATGTTACCATTCGCTCTTCATGGGTACCGTACCTCAGCACAGACATCGACAAGGGAAACACCCTACTCTTTGGTGTATGGCATGGAGGCAGTCCTACCCATCAAAGTCCAGATACCCTCTCTCAGGATTATGAAGGATGAGGGTTTGAACGAAGACGACTGGATCCAAACCCGACTTGATCAGCTGAATCTAATCGACAAAAAGAGACTTACTGCTATCTGTCATGGTCAGACGTATCAAAAGCGAATGATCAAGGCTTTTAACAAGAAAGTCAGACACCAAGAATATCAAATCGAGGATCTAGTGATCAAACACATCATACTACCGCAGGGTGATCCCAGGGGCAAATGGACCCCCACGTAAGAAGGGCCATTTGTGGTTAAGAACATTTTCTCGGGAGGAGCTATGATTCTAACCACCATGGATGGTGACGACCTTCCTCACCCCGTCAATGCAGACATAGTGAAAAGATACTACGCATGATCAAAGACTCGCTAGGTTGACTGACCTAGGCAAAAATAAGGGCTTCCTGGCGAACCAAAAGGGTTCGGGCAAAAGTAAGGGATGAAAATCAAAAAAATCTATACACCCGACAAGTTGAAAACCCGAAAGGGCGACTTGGAAAAAAAAAGGTATCCCAGTGGATTGAAAACCTGAAAGGGCAATCCAGGCAAAAATTAGGGATCAAAGCATAACACGATGTCTCATTGGATCATCTTGCAACCAGACTTCGGTGTCGACTATCAAGCTCAGACGGAGCCAATCAACCTGATCCACCTTCGACCAAGCAACAAAGTGATGAGATGCTTGAAAACATAAAGGAAATAGCAGAATTGGAACCCAATGGGATTGTTTCACATAGCTGTTTTTCTTTCTTAAACACAAATTGTAATTTCTATCTTTCGGCGGTGTTCTCTTACTAGAGCATCAGCCTCCTTGTACAAAAACGCCTATTACAGGCCAACTTAAAAATCAATACAAGTCATTTTCACAAAGCTTTGATTTACTTTTCTTTTTCCTGTTTCGTTTTGCAAGAGCGTCCAATGGTTCATTTTTAATATATGCATTTGAAAATAATTGTTTCTCATAAATATTGACATGAAAAACAAAAGACGATTACTCGTAATTCTAGGAACAGGGAAAACAAGAAGTGCCCAAACCTTACAGTTACTCTACCCATCAGGTACCGGGATAGAGTCAACTTGAGAACATGAGTAACGGTACATACACTCCCCAAAGAATAATAAAAAATATTCAAACACAGTGATGCTAGCTTTCCCGAACAAGACACAACTCTCCCCAACTAAGGTTCACAATCACCAGTGAGTCAGTAAATTTTTCCCCAAAGCAGAGTTTATTTCTCTCACAAGTAGAAATTTAATCTCCAACAGAATTCATTATCACCAGCATCGGTAATTCATCCCCAACTGAGTTGTTTCTCGAAGTCACTAGATCTATCAACAGAGTATCTCCTCTCCAACAGAGTTATTCCCACCAGAGTTATTCCCCGCAGAGTTGTTCTCAAGCAGAGTCTCTCTTCGGCAGAATATCCATAGAAAAAGGGAAAATCCCCAACATAGTCATCTCTGTTCACCATCCCCAATAGAAGTAGAGGAACTATGGTTTTTACAGCAGTCAAGAATACCATTTCTCATACTCTCCAAACAGTAGTCAGGGATTTATTTTCCCAGATTCAGATTATTACGTCGGCATTTCATGTTCATACATCATGACATGTGCATACATCCCATATAACATAGTCTCATTTATTTTGAGAACGTCATCATACAAATGCATCTCATGCATCGCACATAACTAACCCTATATTTATTTCAGGAAAGACAATTATTATCAAGAAATTCCAGCAGGTACATGATCAACACTCAAAGCTAAACAGATTAATCATCGGCAACAAATGCAACCTCATCCAGGTTCTTGTAGCCCTATTATCTAGGCTTTCATATCAAAGTAACCCTACTATCCAGGTTCCTTCTCACAGCCATACTATCCAGGCTTTCATATCGAAGTAACCCTACTATCCAGGTTCCTTCTCACAGCCCTACTATCCAGGATTTCATATTGGAGTAACCCTACTATCAAGGTTCCTCCTCACAACCCTACTATCCCGGCTTTCATATCGAAGTAACCCTGCTATCCAGGTTCCTTCTCAAAACTCTACTATCCAGGATTTCATATCGAAGTGACCCTACCATCCAGGTTCCTTCTCATAACCTTACTATCCGGGTTCTTGCTCTCTTATCCCCAGACAGCAGTCCACAACATTGTAAGACCGGGACTCGATCAAACACAATTGATTTCACATTTCCCCAGAAAGTCGCGGTGTAGCATATTCCCCGAACAAACACACAGTTTACTTCCGCCCCCAAGCCGGAGTTATTCCCCAGTAGAGTAACAGACAATTGAAGCTCCTAAAACTCTATTTCTCCCAAGACAGAGACCATCATTCCCCAGCGAAATCCTCCCCAACAACGGGTACACGGGTTCTCGCAAAGAAATATCTTATGCGATCGACACCTCTTCGGATGGCATCTTTAAGCCCATCTCCAACAATTCTATAGCAACTTTCAAATGACATCTGTAAGCCCATTCCCGATATCACAAATCAAACATCATTTCATGCGGGTGCAAATTTTTGGGCACTTTAGTGTTTAATCATCTTCCACCTTCGGATCACGAAAGGCAGACAAGCCAATCTACATCCTCAGGTTTAAGAAGATTGAGCAGGGGCAGCTGTTGTACCCCAAAATTTTCCCTCCCATATTTCTCAATACATGCCAATTGAGGTCCTCAAATTGCTCAAGGTAGTCCAAGAGTTGACCAGAGCAACTCTCTCCTAAGGCAGTCTACCTCAAATTAGGGTTTCATTTTTCATCAAGATGCTTGAGTCCAAAGGATCCCAAATGCTCACCATTGACCTAATATGTTCTCAAGATCATCCATGTCAAGTTTCAAGTCTTGCAGAAGAAGTTTGCTCAGTCAATTGCTGAAATGCCTAAAAATCAACTATACTAGGTCAAAAGTCAACTGGGGCCCACATACAGTCAAACTTCAATATTTTTGGTCAACATCCTCATTTTTAAGTATTATTCATCATTTTATCAAGGTTTGATCATGATTCCTCAAGGATTGCGCACAATTCAACAAAACCCAAAAGTTGCTAAATTAGGGTTTTTGCAGGAAAAGTCAACTCAACTTTGACCAAGCATAACTTTCTCATAATTTATTAGAAATGACCCATACAAATCTCATTTTTAAGAGGATGCAATTCCCTACAATTCATATTCAGCCCCCAAGTTTAAAATATGCACTCACAAAAATATATGAATTTTGACATTAAAGGTCATTTTGAAAAGTCAATAAAAACACATTTTGGGTCAAGGCTTCATACATAAACATGGAAGACTCAATTGAGGTGAGACCAAAAGGCTTGCTTAGAGGACATCCTAATATTTCTAAAAAGTCAAAGAACACATCTCTAGGGTCAAAATTGAGAGAGTTATGCATTGTTGAAGTTGGCAATTTTTGGGAAATTGTCAAAAGTCAACATTGATCAAAATTGCATTTTCCCACATGGGCCCATCTTTTCAAGATTGCATCTCATTCCTAGCATAGTCCACAACCTATGGGACCCACCACGCTTTACTTATTTATTTATTTAATTTATTTTGATTTTTATTCATTTAAAATTCAAATAAAATCAAATAAATCCAAATAAATCATATAATGTGTTTTAGGGATGATTTTTGCATTAAAGGAAGATCTTGTGTGCTTTCAAATAAGAATCAATTCGTGCAAGACTAATTTGGGTGGAAAAAGATTAAATTGAAGGAAATTTGGAAAGATATCATATGCCATGAAAGACCAAATCAAATCTTCATAATGGGCAAGATTGAATTCGTTTTTGTTGACCTAATATGTTGCATTACATATACAATCGTGAAATAGGCAGAACCAATTGCAAAATTTCCAAGAAAAAGTGCAGATCAAATTCCAATCTACATGCCATCTCAAGCCGTCCTAACCTTACCAATCGATTGTTGGACATCTCAGGAACGTATTCCAATCACTTGCAAGCCTCCTCGTACCCATAATCGACCCCAAGCAGTCACACGGTTAGCCAAAAGATTCGTTTTCATTTTCATTGATTTATACATCATTTGCACGTTTAGATTACATATTCTTGTTCCTTAATGAGTTTGCAAGCTAATCATTCTGTTCAATTGCGTTTTTGACGACTGTGTGTAAAACTGCCATGGCTAGGGTTTCTTGTTTAGTTTTAGGGCTTTGCAATACATGTTAAATTGGATGTTGATTCTGGTACCATGATACTCGTGAGGATGAGACGATTTGATTGGTACATGCCATGTTCATGTATCTTGCTTGTGGACCATTTTTGAGATACACAGGTTTGTAGATACAATGCAATGTCTGTAGGTAAAAGTATCTTGGGCTAAAACGACGGTTGGGAGGAAGAAGATGATGCGTGGCACTCCCTGGTTGGGCAGTTTGAACTTTAGTGCGTTTTTTTCATTAATCATTATTTTCCATATATTATATTTTGTTTTTATTATATGTACAAATAAGCAAAGCAACTCAGTTGGCAAGCAGGGATTAGAAACATGCATAAGGACCTGGGTTCGATCCCCAGGTCCCAACCTTTGTTCATATTTTTCTTCAACAGGTAATCCAACACGCTACACATCAGAAGGTTCACTGTGTGCCATTAAGATCCAACCATCAATCATGTCTCTAGCTCAGATCCAAGGCTTCCCCCTTGGAGGACTACCATGCGCCTTCAGTCAATCCACACATCAGATCCAGCAAAGTCAAAACGGGTTATCAACCTTGGGCCCAAAAAATTCATATTCCAACCCCCCTTTCAGCAAATACCACCAGGCCCATTTCATATTCTTTTTATTCTTTTATTTTATTTTATTTAATTCTTTTAATTTTTCTTTCAATGATCTTTATTAACAAATTAATTTATTTTCCATAAAATCATAAAATCAATAATTCACTAAAAAATTTAGGATTAGCTTTTTTTATTATTATTATCAAAATTAATTTAACTTAGGAAAATTGTAATTTGTTTTTCATAAATAAAATCAAAATAGAAATTAGGTCCAACTCTTGATTTAATTTATTTTCTCTATTTCTCAAATAAATAAAAACACAAAAATAGGCTTTTAGATGAATTAATTTATTTTTCTTAGTTTAAAATTAATTAGACTTAGGATTTTCCTTTAATTTAACTATTTCATTATTTTCTTAAAAATAGCAAAAAAACATTTCTTAACCAATCGCAATTAGGTTTAGGCAAGGGTCAAAACCCTAGTGGTCTCGTATTCGATTTATCGCGCGCATGTTATTTATTTTTGCCAAATATTGTTGTAACTGTTCATGGTTTGTAATAGTTTAATCTAGGGATTTTTACTTATCGCTTTTTCCCAGGTTTTTGGCTATGTAATTAATCCCCCTCCCCGAAGCCTTGTAATAGCGTAGATTTACTTTCTCTCATTTTAATTCTCGCAAATATTTGACTGTTTAGATGTATGCTAATAGGATTGTATGACAAGAATGCATGACAATTTAATACAATTAGAAAACCCTAATGTGCAAAGATAAATAACTGAAAACAAATCACTCGCACATATCACTCTTAGGGTATACTCACACTTCGGTTGCCTTCGGTAAATGATCATTAAGTATAGGGTGTCTTAGTGGTTGTCCTCCTGTCTAAAAAGATCAAATGTTGCCTCGGAAATGTTGCCTCAAATATGATCTTAAGACTCTAGGGTTATTACTAAGGTGTCCTAACATTGCTTTAGTGATCGTACGTCCCTTTCAAATTGACCCTTACAACTCCAACACCGGTGCTACCTATTTCTCAATAGTAGGATAGTGTTGTCTAAAGGAAACAAGAATAGAAATGATCTTTTTTCGAGTAGGTAGATGCTAGTAGGTACTTGCTCAAGTCAAAGCTTTTCACACTTACACATTTCAAAACAATTTTCAAAACAACTTCGTCACACCTTTGAAGACTGATACAAGGGTTATCACAAAGTCAAACTTTTCAAAACAAAGCACATACACAGGCAATTTTAAAAGATGATCAAGTACCTAAGAGCCCATGGAAAACCATGGATAGAAAGGGTGCTAACACCTTCCCTTTCTATAATCTACCCCCCGTACTCAGAATATCTCGAAAAAGGATTTTGTTTGTACTTTTTTCCTTTCCGGTTGGATAAAATAAAAGTCGGTGGCGACTCTTGCTTACCACGACATTTTGTGAACACAAAACGCAAAACACAAACCAGCGTCAAACAGTCGGTTCTGCCACCGTATCACAGTCAGCATATACTGTCTTAGTCGGCGAGCAGCCCATGCCAAAGCGCAATAAGTTTTCTCGAGCAGTGAGTATCGTGTCTCGCAGTCGGTAAACTTTTTGCTAAGGTAGTATATTGCGTGCTCTTTTCGACTAGACTCGTCATGCTGCCCCAACACACACCCCATTGAATTTTCTAGCACTATTAAGTATAATATCAAAGGTCTTCCTTCAACCGAAGGAATCCGAGTTGGTGGTTCTTGAAGGTATTCTTTGATTCTTTCGAAAGAAGTCTGGCATTCGTCATTCCACTTTACCACTTGATCTTTCTTCAGAAGCTTGAAGATGGGCTCACAAGTAGCAGTCAGTTGTGAAATGAACCTGACAATATAATTCAAGCGTCCCCAGAAACCCCTAACTTCTTTCTCTGTACGGGGAACCGACATCTCTTGTATGGCCTTTACCTTTACAGGGTCTACCTGAATACCTTTGTCATTGACAATGAAACCCATAAGCTTACCAGACCTTACCCCGAAAGTGCACTTGTTCAGATTCAACCTCAGCTTGTATATCTTCAATCTTTCGAACAACTTTTGTAGATGATCAAGGTGTTCCTCTTTAGTTTGAGACCTTCCTATCATGTCATCAACATAAACCTTGATCTCATGGTGAATCATATCGTGGAACAAGGCGACCATGGCTCGCTGATAAGTTGCCCCAGCATTCTTCAACCCAAAAGGCATCACTTTGTAACAGAAGGTGCCCCACTGTGTGACGAAGGTTGTCTTCTCCATGTCTTTAGGAGCCATCTTGATCTGGTTGTAGCCAGATAAACCATCCATAAAGGAGAAGATTTTGTGCTGCGCGGTGTTGTCGACCAGAACATCAATATGGGGAAGCAAGAAGTCATCCTTGGGGCTTACCCTATTCAGATCTCTGTAATCAACGCACATTCGTACCTTGCCGTCCTTCTTAGGTACCAGAACGACGTTAGCAACCCACTGTGGGTAAGATGTGATAGCTAAGAACCCTGCACCGAATTTCTTCATAACCTCTGCTTTGATCTTCTCTGACATTTCAGGGCACATACGGCAGACTTTCTGTTTAACCGGAGGATAATCCTCTTTAGTCGCCAGACGATGTACCACAATATCAGTGTCTAAACCAGGCATGTCTTCATATGACCACACAAAGATCTCAACATAGTCGTGCAACATCTGTATCAACCGCTATTTAATCTTAGTCTCCAGATTTGTGCCGATCTTGACTTCTTTTCTGTCCACCTCTGTGCCCAAGTTTATCGTCTCAACTGGCTCTTCATGAGGCTGTATAGACGTTTATTTCTGTTGTAATAGTCTAGTCAATTCTCCAGGAACCTAACAATCGTCCACACCTTCGTCCACGGCTTGGTTGATCAGATTTTCGAAATCATAACTAGCAATAGCAGGATTGTTATCAATGGGATCCAGAGTGGATATGGATCTACAATTTGATACGTGAGTGTGTGTAAGAGCATAGCTGTATTGATAAAATAAAGGCAGAAAAGAAAAACAGAGAGCGCAAAATTGGTATGCAAAGAAACGTCCAATGTTTCATTGATGGTATATGAAGTGACACATGATAACCCTCAGAGATAGAACCATTGTGCCTCAGTTAAGACAAAAGGCCATAAAGTTTAAATTGCTTATTACAAATTCAGAACACAAGTAAGACAATTACTGCGGAATAATAGAAACTGCTATAAAATCTCTTACCGTCTAGTTACTCGGTCCATCGTTGGTAGTCGAGTATATCTAGCTGTCAATGTCAGAGTCTTCCTCACTGTCTTCAATGGCATTAATTCCCCGATTGCTGATACATAGGGGAGGTCCTCCAGCCCGAGCGCGTCGAACATCCCTTTGAGCTCCTAAGGTAAAGCCCAAACCAAATTTGTCAGTTTTGTGAGTAAAATCAGGAAGCTGTCCCTAGTTGGTACACCCACCTTCTTCAACTACCACTCTGGCATCCTTAAGAGAAGCCATCTTCAAAGGAGGTTTGCTGTTGGTGGTAGTTTCAGTCGACGCCAACATCTGGGGAACCTCTTCAAAGTTTTTACAAGGAGTCTCTATGAATTCCCCATCCATCTTCACATACCTGAAGGAATTCAGGTGGCTCACCATATACTCCTATTCGCCATGCACAGTGACAATCTTCCCCTTCACTAAATATTTCAGCATTTGGTGCAGTGTGGAAGTAACGGCCCCAGCCTCATGGATCCAAGGACGACCCAACAAACAAGAGTATGATGGCCTGATGTCTATCACATAGAAGGTGGACTCAAAGGCCTAAGAGCCTACCTTGACATGGATGTCCACCTCCCCATGCACCATTCTCTTCGACCCGTCAAAAGCTCTTACCACAATGTTACTAGGCTTTAAGGTCAAGCCTTCACAATCCAACCGATTAAGAGCCTTCTTAGGCAGAACATTCAGTGAAGACCCAATATCCACCAGCACATGAGCCATAGTGGTACCCCTGTATTCGACCGAGATATGCAGAGCATCATTATGCTTCCTCCCTTTTGGCATTAAGTCGGCATCAGAGAATCCCAGCCCATTGTCAGCAGTCAAGCTGGCCACACAGTCTTTGAATTGATCGACTGAAGTTTCTTATGGCACATGCACAGTCTTTAGGAATGCAATTAAAGCCTTCGCATGGGCCTCAGAACACAGCAACAGAGACAACATTGATATGTTTGAGGGGGTCTACCCCAGCTGCTCGACCATATTGTAGTCGTTCTTTTTAATTATTTTTAATATCTCCTCTATCTCTTGTTTAGAGGATTCCACAACAACTTTTCTAGGTGCCTCCATTCGGGTAGGCTCACCTATAGCTTCTTTGCCTCGAGTCCCAGATGACTCGACGGCAAGAGTAACAATTGGAGTAAGAACATGAGTAGTAGTTGAAGTACCGGTAGGAATAGTAGGTGAAATAACAACAGGTTTATTGACAGTCTTCAGGGAAATCTTGAGAGAGAAAACCCTCCCACTTTTGATAATCTTACTGGTACCGACAATGTTACTGATATCGGGATCAACCTCTTCATTTTTCAGATCTTGTTTAACGCCATGATAGTAAACATCGGCACCATAATGCCAAGGGACAACTTTATCCGAGGCGTATGGGAAAGGACCAGGAAAAGTGATTATTAACAGAGCGACTCTCGGAGCGAGTGTAATCCTAACAGGTCTTCTCGAGGAGGCCTTGGAAGGATTGGAGGAAATGGTTATAATAGCAACATCTTCAAACGAAACAGTTGGAATCAAAGTTTTCTCGAACAAAATTTCTCTGCTGTCCATCAGGCGTTGGACACCTGTTTTAAGCAAATAGCAACCAGTAGGCAGAGACGAACACATGTGGCGACCTTCACCACAACCCAGAAATAAATCGGCCAACAACAAATTCTTCTTAATAGTTATAAGAGGAGTAGAAACTTCATCAACTGAGGTTACAAACAGATCAGTATCAACAACATTAACTCCACGGTTGTGCTTAGGCATGGGAGCAGTTATGACATTAGGCTTCTCCGGAGCATCAAACTCAATCTCCTTGGTTTCAATCAGATCCTGTACTTTATTTCTTAGATCCCAACATTCATTTGTATCGTGACCAAGACTCTCAGAATGATAGGCACACCGAGCGTTTGGGTTGTACCGAGGATATGTGGTATTCGGATTCTTGGGAGCCTCTTCCAAGGTTACCAAGTTGGATCTTAACAGATGGGGGAGAACCTCAACCAACGTCATGTTAATCCGGGTAAACTGCCTTTGCGGTCTTTCTACCCTTTGTGGATTGTTTCATTGTGGGGTAGCCGCATGCCTAGGTATCATCACAGCACCTACCATTGAATGGTGTTCACCTCTGCTTTGACCTCTTGGGCTATAAACGGCATTGACCTCCTTCTTAGTTGTGAAGGGATTCTTTGCTGAACTTGACGAGGTATCCTTCTATATTTTACCACTCCGGATCCCAGCTTCTACCCTCTCTCCAGTTAATATCAGCTCAGTAAAACCAGTTGACGAGCTTCCAATCAAATGGTTGAAGAATGGACCATATATCATTCCAAGAAACATGTCAACCAACTCCCTGTCAGATAAAGGGGGTTGGACTCTCCCAGCCAAATCTCTACATTTCTGCGCATAGTCTTTAATGTTAGAAAATAGTTTGATTCTACAACCCTTGGTTAGAGTTTTGATGATAACAAATACAAAGAATAAATAAAAAGAACAAATATGCACATTAAAAATTATGTTTTATGTATGCAGAAGTTCTGATCATATCAGCATCAGAAGATAAGCCTTAAGTGCTACACGCTGAAGTAATCAGAACATGTGCTAAAGATTGATGACCAGAACCTGCACTTAATCAAAGTAAACTCTGATTCTGAACAAGAACATACCAATCCAAGTCATCAATATTCTGAAGCGTCATCAGCAGGCAAGGAGATAAGATTCTGAAGCATTACTGATCATTCAAGACATCATCAATTCCAACGGCTTCTTTCAGACAAGATCTTCTCCAAATGGAAAGTGTGTTAATGACATTAAACATGCTTTATGATCAACGTTATTCCAACTGCCTATATAAACGAAGTCCGCTTTCAAAATCAAAGATGATTTTTTGCAACATTACCAGTCACACATATTCAAAGCTGCAAGCAATATCTTTATATTTCCAAGCTATAATCCTATGTAATTTATCACAGTTGTGATAAACAGTTTTGTTAGAAACATAACAACACATATCTTGTATACTTACATTAAAACAATGTTCCTTGAGATTAACCGGACTGTGGTTGTACTCAAGAAGACTTTAACAGTTGTTAAAGTAGCTTTTGTAATCTTGTTGAGATTAGTGGATTAAGACCTTGTTGGAGAGAGGCGAAATCACCTTGATGGATGGACTGGAGTAGTTTGAGATCAAACGAACCAGGATAAAAATACTGTGTCTTTGAGCTGTTAATTCAAGTTTTCAATTCAACCCCCCCTTGTGTTTTTCACATCTTCAATTGGTACCAGAGCACATGGTTCTGAGCTTAAACACTTAACCGTGTCAGTACATGATCCAAGATTCAGAAAAACACTATGGTGGTACCAAGCCAAAACATCAGCAATGACAACCATGAAGACAAGGATAGATTCAGTGGCAACCCTCTAGTCTTTGATGGAGAAAACTTTGACTACTGGAAAGACATAATTGAGAGTTTCTTTCTGGATCATGATGCTGATCCGTGGGACATGGTGACTGATGGATACACGTACCCAATGGATGGACGTGGTCAAAATATAGACAGAAAAATGATGTATGATCAGCAAAAGCGTGAATTCCAAAACCACCACAAGGCTAGAACAATACTTCGCAGTGCCATCTCATACTCAGAATATGAGAAAATATCAAACAGAGAGACTGCCAAGAACATGTTTGACTCTCTCAGAATGACGCATGAAGGCAACATTCAAGTCAAAGAGACCAAGGCCCTTGCACTCATTCAGAAGTACGAGGCATTAAAAATGGAAGATAGTGAATCAATATAAACTATGTTTTCAAGATTCCAAATCCTTGTTGCTGGACTAAAGGTTCTTGACAAAGGGTATTCCACTGCTGATCACGTTAAGAAGATCATCAGAAGTTTGCCCAAACAATGGAGGCCAATGGTCACAACACTTAAGCTAGCCAAAGATCTCATCAAAATTTCTCTAGAGGAACTTGTCAGCTCCCTCAGAAGTCACGAGATAGATCTAGAAGAAGATGAGCCTCGAAATCAAGGTAAGACACTAGCCTTAAAATCTAACAGAAAATCCGACTCTAAGGTTTTGCAGGCTGTGGAAGAAACTTCTGATCGATCCTCATCAGAAGAGGATGATTTGTCTCTCCTCTCTAGAAGGGTGAACCAACTGTGGAAGCAGAGACAAAGAAAGTTCAGAAATCCCAGAAGATCAGAGAATCAGAATGAATCCTCCTCCAGATACAGAAAGTCTGAGTCTCCCTCTAGACACAGAAGA
Source organism: Vicia faba (assembly GCA_948472305.1). Lineage (NCBI taxonomy): Eukaryota > Viridiplantae > Streptophyta > Magnoliopsida > Fabales > Fabaceae > Vicia > Vicia faba. The sequence goes on along the minus strand of OX451739.1, from coordinate 1,481,872,341 downwards.
TCTGATGCTTCTTTAGGATACAGAAAACCAAACAACAAGGACATCATCTGCTATGAATGTAATGAGCAAGGGCACTACAAAAGTTACTGCCCAAAGCTTCAGAAGGAAAAGCCCAAAAGGAAGTTCTTCAAGGAAAAGAAGAAAAGCCTCATGGCTACATAGCATGATTCTGACACATCTATACATGACTTAGAATCAGATGATGAAAGAGCAAACATAGCTCTCATGGCAAACGTATCTGAAGATAGTGAAGCTTCTGGTTCATACTCAGAATCAGACACTGAAGAGGTATTTCCTGACTTCACCATAAACTTTACTAAGGTTGAACTTGCAGAGAGTCTAAATGAAATTCTGGAAAGGTGTCAGCAAATCAGAGTCAAATTCAGGAACCTGAGAAGGAATCTTGCCTGACTCTGAAAAGTCTGAGAGTCTCAGATTAGAGAATTCTGAGTTAAAAGAAAAAATTTCAAAATTAGAAAATGATTTGCAAAACTCTCAGAAGGAAACAATCTCTGAAACTCCAAGCAATGCTGATGAGATCATCAAAAAGTATGATCACAGCTTTCAGAAGTTTCTAGATAAAAACATAGACATAAGCAAGATGGCTTCAATGATCTATGGAGTTAGCAGAAATGGCAGAAAAGGGATATGATATCAAGGTAAGGTATCTACACCAAAAAATGCCATGGACTTAGTTATAAAACGCACACCACTAAATTCACATTTTATATATGGGCACACACATGACATAAAATACACAAGTAGTGATTATTCTGTCAAACCAAAATTCAATCAGAATTTTGGTAAAACTAACAAATCAGGACCCAAGAAAATGTGGGTACCTAAGGATAAAATTATACATGTAGCAGATATCTTTAGCAGCAAGGCTAAGACACCAATCATGGTACCTGGACTCTGACTGCTCGCGACACATGACGAGAAGAAGGCATATGTTCCAAAGCCTAGAACTTAAGCCTGGAGGCTACGTGGGCTTTGGAGGCAATCATAGAGGAAAAATCATTGGCTCTGGAACAGTAGGTAATGGAAATCTTCCCTCTATAAATAATGTATTATTAGTTGATGGATTAATGCATAATCTGTTATCCATAAGTCAATTAAGTGATAGCAGTTATGATATAATCTTTAATCAAAATTCATGCAAAGCTGTTAGTCAGAAAGATAGGACTATCCTATTTAATGGAAAGAGGAAAAAATACATTTATAAGATAAAACATTCTGAACTAAAGAGTCAGAATGTAAAATTCCTACTTTTTGTTAACAACGAGCAATGGGTCTGGCACAGAAGATTGAGGCATGTTAGTATGAGAAGAATATCTCAGATTAACAAACTCAATCTGGTCAGAGGACTTCCTAATTTGAATTTCAACTCAGATGCTCTGTGTGAAGCATGTCAGAAAGGCAAATTTGCAAAACCTTCTTTCAAATCCAAAAATGTTGTTTCCACCTCTAAGCCATTAGAACTTCTGCACATTGACTTATTTGGACCAGTAAAGACTGCTTCAGTCAGTGGCAAAAAGTATAGATTAATAATCGTAGATGACTATAGCAGATGGACATGAGTAAAGTTCTTAAGACACAAGGACGAGTCACACTTTGTGTTTGTTACCTTCTGTATCCAAGTTCAGAATGAAAAGGATCTTAGAATTGTCAAAGTCAGAAGTGATCATGGTGGAGAATTTGAAAATAAAAATTTTGAATTATTTTTTAATGAAAAAGGCATTTTGCATGACTTCTCTTGTCCTAGAACTCCCCAGCAAAATGGAGTTGTAGAACGAAAGAACAAAACATTGCAAGAAATGGCCAGAACCATGATCAACGAGACTAAAGTTGCTAAGACCTTATGGGCAGAGGCAATTAACACAGTGTGTTACATTCATAATAGAATCTCCATAAGACCTATTCTGGAAAAGACTCCATATGAATTGTGGATGAACAGAAAGCCCAACGTTTCTTATTTTCACCCATTTGGATGCACATGTTTTATTCTGAATACAAAAAATCATTTGAACAAGTTTGACTCTAAAGCACAAAAGTGTATTATGTTAGGATACTCTGAACGCTCAAGAGGATACAGAGTATACAATACAGAAACACAGATTATTGAAGAGTCAATTAGTGTTAGGTTTGATGATAAGCTTGACTCTCAAAAGTCAAAGCAGAATGAACTCCTGGCAGGTATGGAAGTTGAACTCACAGGTACTGAAGACAACTCATCAGAAGTTGTCAATAGAGACACTCCCTCAACATCAGAAATAGTCACTGCAAGCAATCCAGCGCCTTCTGTTGATCAACTCCAGAAAAGACTATCCAGAAGCAACATTGATCACCTAGAAGATACAATGCTGGGAAAGAAAGATGATCCAATCAGAACAAGATCAACATTCAGAAACTCTGAAGAATCCCTCATGGGACTGGTCTCTCTGATTGAACCAACAACAATTGATGAAGCACTTCTGGACAATGACTGGATTCTGGCAATGCAAGAGGAACTGAATCAATTCCCCAGAAATGACGTATGGGATCTGGTTCCCAAACCAAAAGGATTCAACGTCATTGGTACAAAGTGGGTGTTCAGAAACAAACTGAACGAGCAAGGTGAAGTCATCAGAAACAAAGCATGATTGGTAACACAAGGTTATAGTCAGCAAGAGGGGATAGACTATACAGAAACCTTTGCTCCAGTCACCAGGTTAGAATCTATCATACTTTTAATATCATTTGCTTTTAATAAAGGCATCACTCTATATCAGATGGATGTCAAAAGTGCATTCTTAAATGGCTTTATAGATGAAGAGGTATATGTGCACCAACCTCCTGGTTTTGAGAATTCCAAAAATCTAGAATATGTTTTCAAACTAAAGAAGTCACTCTATGTTCTGAAACAAGCTCCCAGAGCTTGGTATGAAAGAATAAGTAACTTCCTATTAGAAAAGGAATTCACCAGAGGGAAAGTGGACACAACCTTATTCTGTAAGACAGTTAAGAATGACATGTTAGTATGTCAGATTTATGTTGATGACATCATATTTGGATCTACTAAACCCTCTCTAGGAAGAGAGTTTGCTAAATGTATGCAGGCAGAGTTTGAGATTAGCCTAATGGGGGAACTCAAATTCTTTCTGGGCATTCAGATAAACCAAACTCAAGAAGGAACTTACATTCATCAGAGCAAATATGTCAGAGAAATTTGATCTCTCAGAATGTAAGCCCTCAAAGATCCCAATGCATCCCACATGCATTCTGGAAAAAGAAGAGGTAAGTAAAAAGGTAGAACATAAGGTCTACAGAGGTATGATTGGTTCTCTACTCTATCTGACGACTTCAAGGCCTGACATTTTATTTAGTGTTTGCATATGTGCTAGATTCCAATCAGATCCTAGAGAATATCACTTAACAGCAGTTAAGCGAATTTTCAAGTATCTGAAAGGTACTACTAATCTGGGTTTGTTTTATAGAAAATCAAATGATTACAGATTAGTAGGATATTGTGATGCTGACTTCGCTGGAGATAGAGTAGAACGTAAAAGCACTTCTGGAAGCTGCCAGTTTCTGGGAGAAAATCTGATCTCATGGTCCAACAAGAGACAATCCACATTAGCACTATCAACAGCAGAAGCTGAATACATAGCAGCTGCTGGATGTAGCACGCAAATGCTTTGGATGAAAAGTCAACTTGAAGACTTCAATATATTTGAGAGTAAGATTCCTATCCTTTGTGACAATACTTCTGCTATTTGTCTTAGTAAAAATCCAATTTTGCATTATAGGGCTAAGCATATAGAAATAAAACATCATTTTATTAGGGAGTATTATCAGAAAGGGATTCTTAACTTAAAATTCATTGACACTGACCATCAATGGGCTGATGTATTTATAAAACCTCTTTCTGAAGATAGGTTTAACTTCATTCTAAAACATCTCAGCATGAAGCTGTACCCAAAATAAATTGTTCTATTTACATATATTAACCTTCAGAACCTTGTTATTTTCTGTGAACTACTGATCAAACTGTCTCCAGAGTTTTAGAAATACAGATTGCATCAGAATCTATCCATGAAGATCTGAACATTTCATTTCAAGGATAGAAGCGTGTTATTCACATAATCAAACAGTTGTCATCCATTCATCAACTACTTTCTGAGGCTGAACATGCGTTCACTTTTCTGAAAGGTCAAAAGCGCTGATTGGGTGCATTGAGACACACGTCATGGGTAACTGTTCCAGTATCTTTCTGAATCCCCTAATTTCAGCTGTCATTAATGCTTATAATCATGACTAATTATTTCTCTCTCTTACTGTTTACGCTTTCAAGAAAAACTATTTAAACTCAAATCTCACTTTTTTACATTCACTTCTTTTTAATCTCTAAATACTTTTTATCGTTTCAAGATCTAATTTTCAAAAAACCCTTTCATATTTCTCAAATCTTGTGTGAACAATGACTTCTTCAAGCGTCTAAAATATCAGTACTCAGGAATCTGCTTCAATGGAACAGTACGAAGAACCTTACAGAACGATACACACTCCCATTGATAATCTGGAAGTTCTTTGAGAACTGATTATTGACTTTGAAAGCTTACAAGAAAACGGCTTCAATCTATATGAAGATGTCACTGCTCAAGGTTGGAACGGATATTTTGACCGTCTTCTAGGGCCAACATTTCCGATCCTTGTCAAAGAATTCTGGATACATGCTTCTTCTTCAAATCATCAAGTTACCTCTTATGTAATGGGGAAGAAAATTGTCATTACAAAAGACCTAATTTCAAAGCTTATTGGTTACAATGGTGGAGGTGTCAGATGCATTGACATGGCTGAGAGATGCTCTAATGTAGCCTCAATTGCAAGGGAAATATTTACTCATGGACTTCTCTCCAGCAAAATCAGAGATCTGAAAGATCACCACAGAATTTGGGCAAGAATTATTCTGAGGTGTATCAAACACAGGAAGCCAACTAGCTCTCCTGATTATATCAACATTGATCAGCAATTTCTGATCTATTTTATTTCTAAGAAGACTAAGGTAAACCTTCCACACTTGCTGTTTAATCACCTTAGAACGAGTGTGAAGGAAACAAGAGAAGATGAATGGACCAAGAGGGACTGGATTCCCTTAGGAAGGCTCATATCAGATATTCTGACAGAGAATAGGCTGATAGAGCATTTAGCTGAAGCTCAGGAAATCAGCACACTAGAAGCAACTACTGGGAATCCCCTGAACGCAAAAAATCTGAAGAAGATGAAAATCATTGAGAATATCAAGAAGGAACCCAACGTTACTTCTTTTGCAACCATCACTTCAAGAAGAATTCCTCTGGATGATTTTCCTCTTTTCTCTGAGATTGACTCCAAGCCAGAGATAATAGTCAGATATATGGATGCTTGTAAGGAATATGGTACTGCACCAGAAATTAACATCCAGGATTTGCATAAGACTTCTCCAGAAGTTGTTTTGAAGAAGACCAAGAAAAGGAAAGCTGCAGCAGAAGGACCATCTCAAAGGACTCCAAAAGCTGCCAAAAAGAAAGGTAATCCTTCCTCTGTTACTGTTTTAGAATCAATAAATATATCAACATCTGAAACCATGCCTACTCAACCAGAACATCCAACTCCACAAACTTTTGAAGACTTTGACATAGGGTTTGACCCATCAGAAACTCTAGGTCTGAATGAAACTCACTCCCTTCCTATTAATCCAAATCCTGAACAAACCCAACCAGAACTTGCCAAAGTTCTGTCTAATATTGACTCATTTGACCAAGACTTTTCAGCTCCCGTACCACAAAATCCAAACCCTCAACTCCCTAAAAATCCAAACTCTGACACCACACCAGAAATTCCGCAACCTCACTCTCCACAACAAGAAATTCTCCAAACTCAATCACCTCAACCTGAAATACTACAACCAGGAGCTCCACCTTCTGAGATCCTTGAACCAGAACCTCACCATGTTTCAACAAAACAATCTGAAGAACCTCAGTCAAATTTTGATACAATCCCAATACCGAGAATCACAGAACCACTTTCTATTCGCATTCCTCTCACCATTCACGACATTCCAGAAATTCCTTCTTCTCTAGAATCCACACCACCAAACTCCCCTTCCAGTCCAATCATCATACATGACTCTCCCACTCCTTCACCCACTAGTAGTCCAGCTAACAACATAAGACTTGTCATTGATCCTATTGCACTGAAAAGACTAGCTTCTATATCTCACAAAACTGCCATTCCCAAACCCAAACCAACTGAAACCACATCAGATATTGGTATAAGTTTGTTGATTTTTGAAACAGGGATACAGGAATGGACAACTTCATTGAAGCATGCTAGTCAAGAGATGACTAATCCTGCTGCTTTTGATTATATATGGACAAAAATCAGAAATTAGCTTAGTTCAGAAACACAAAAGCTGAAGGAACAGAGTTATGAACAGGTTCAACAGAACTTTAGTGCTAAGCTAAAGGCTTTTGAAGACCAAGTTCTGAGCCACCTGCTCAAGAAAGACATTCTCCCTCTGGATAACGCTCCCTGGATAGAGCATCATCCCTCAGATGAAGTTCAACCAGAATCAAAAAGTCTCTCCCTGACTGCTGCTCCAGGAGAGATGATCATAGCAGAGGAAGTGGTTCACTTTGAACATACTGCAGAATGCTCGGAGAAATGTCCAACATCTGAATAATCTCCAGCACCTTCCTTAGTCATGCAAACTCTGGAAGAGTTGAAGAAAGAAAATGCTCTTATCCATGCAAGGTTGGATAAGCAGGAGGACACAAACAAAGAGATTAAAAGAATTTTGGGCAAGCAAGAAGAATCTAACTATCATATCAAGATCTTGCTGGAAGCTTTGTTCACACGTCTTCCTCCTCCTTCTTAGATTTTTTTTCTATTTTAAATTTATTTATCTGTAACGATAAATTTTTTTTCCATTTCTGTTTTTGGAACTTATCATTGCTTCATGTTTCTCTTTAATATAATTCAACTATTTTGGCTCTGATTATATTGCCTTTTTAATAACTGACAAAAAGGGGGAGAAAGTAAGATATTTTCAATAACGGTTTACCGAGACAGAAGTCTCAAACATTATGAATTACTTAACCTCTATCTTTTGAAAAGCTTGAACAGGTACAAACTATGACTCTGATGAAAGATGCAGCTAAACTCTGATGCTCAAGGAACTTAAGGGAAGTAATCAACTCAGGGGGAGTTTCTCTTAAACCTTTTATTCTTTATTTTTAATTGAAAAATCTAGTTTTTGTCATCATCAAAAAGGGGGAGATTGTTAGAACATAGTTTGATTCTACAACCCTTGGTTAGAGTTTTGGTGATAACAAATACAAAGAATAAATAAAAAGAACAAATATGCACCTTAAAAATTATGTTTTATGTATGCAGAAGTTCTGATCATATCAGCATCAGAAGATAAGCCATAAGTGCTACACGCTGAAGTAATCAGAACATGCGCTGAAGATTGATGACCAGAACCTGTGCTTAATCAAAGTAAACTCTGATTCTGAACAAGAACATACCAATCCAAGTCATCAATATTCTGAAGCGTCATCAGCAGGCAAGGAGATAACATTCTGAAGCATTACTGATCATTCAAGACAACATCAATTACAACGGCTTCTTTCAAACAGGATCCTCTCCAAATGGAAAGTGTGTTAATGACATTAAACATGCTTTATGATCAACGTCATTCCAACTGCCTATATAAACAAAGTCAACTTTCAAAATTAAAGATGATTTTTTGCAACATTACCACTCACGCATATTCAAAGCTACAAGCAATATTCTTTATATTTCCAAGCTATAATCCTGTGTAATTTATCACAGTTGTGATAAATAGTTTTGTTAGAAACATAACAACACATATCTTGTATACTTACATTGAAACAGTGTTCCTTGAGATTAACCGGACTGTGGTTGTACTCAAGAAGACTTTAATAGTTGTTAAAGTAGATTTTGTAATCTTGTTGAGATTAGTGGATTAAGACCTCGTTGGAGAGAGGAGAAATCACCTTGACGGGTGGACTGGATTAGTTTGAGATCAAACGAACCAGGATAAAAATATAGTGTCTTTAAGCTGTTAATTCAAGTTTTCAATTCAACCCCCCTTCTCGTGTTTTTCACATCTTCATTTAAAGCCTTCACCTGCACCCATGGACATACTCTGGAGTTAAGTACAAGTAGGGGCAAGGTCGGTGTTGTATTGATACTGCTTATAAAAGGCAACAACCAAATATTCCCAATTTATGACATTGGCTCCCTCCAGTTGGTAGAACCATTCAAGCTGAGTCCCTAACAGACTGTCTTGAAAGAAGTGAACCCACAAGTTTCTATCAGCGGTGTGGGGCTGGATCTTCCTTACATAGGAAGAAAGATGGAGTTTTGGGAAGGACACTCCGTCATACTTTGTGAAAACTGGAGACTTAAACTTCTGCGGGATGACCACTCCCGACACCAATCCCAGTTCTCCAAAGTCTAACCCAGGTATTCTCTGGACTTCCATAGCATTCAATCGATCTTCTATCTGCTTGTATCTATCCTTAGTGGGAGGATACTGCTCATCATTGTAGTCTGTATCATTGTCATATACTTCAGGACTAGGATTCTCCTCCCTTGCTTCTCTCTCTCTCTTGATTTTCCCCCTCTTTGGACGAGGAGGTCAGATCAACTGGTTCCTTTAGGGCCCCTCCGAACCTTCTCCCCATACTAAGGATACCAACGGGCTTCTTCTTCTTCTTCTTCTTCTTTTCTTTCAGGATGAGGGCCTTCAGATCCTCCTGCCCTTTTGCCAGAGTTATGAACATCTATTGAAATTGGGCATTTTGTGCCTGAAGATCTTTGATGCTTTGTTCAAAGGACATTTTTACTGAAATAAACAACGAAGAAGATGAGAAACCTGTAATGGTACCTGTTTATGTAATGCTATGGATGGGATGCGTATGCAATGATTTCAAGGACTTTAGGAAATTTAAATTTGCGAACCCAAAATGAAATAAATATTTTATTAGTACAATTCAAAATACAATTGCCTTTTAGGCGTTACAATTAAAAATTCAAAAAAACTAAAAAAATTAAGTTTCCCATGGATGCTTCCTCTTCATGCCGAGATAGACATTGAGGCTTCTTTCCTCATGAAGCTGCTTTATGAGATCTAAAACCTTCTTCTCCTGGGAATATAACTGGTCCCTATAAGTATCACGCTCATTTTTCAACTAAATCCAAGACCTCTGTAGTTCTTCAAGATCGGTGGGCATATCAGAATGAAGAACCGTGTAAGGAATATCCCCTTCAGTAATGGGCTCCATAATCACTAGTAAGACGGCTATGTAGGGCATCATAAGTTTCTGAGCGCGAGCTCGTACCCATTGGAGATAAGGTTCCATAGGGATGGAATTCTTCGGCCCCAAAGTCTTGGCGTCAGACCTGTTTACCATGCCTCAAGCTCGTATGAACCTCTGGCGATACCCTTGAACATCATACTCATAGTTAGATACAATGCTATGGATAAGTAACTCATGAGAACCATCCCTTTGAGCATAACCAAATTGTCGTAGAGCCAAACAAGGATTGTAAGTTATGCCTCCCCTAATGCCAAGTAGTGGGACATTAGGGAACTCCCCATAATGGTCAACAATAGAAGTATCTCCCATAAATCGGGAATACCAGAGAATGTCCGCATGAGAAAGTGACATTATCCTTTGCGACCAACCCAAACCTTCTTCATTCTTCAGCACTGACTTAGGGAGGTGAGAAATAAACCACCTCGGTAGTAATGGCATGCAGCACATAAAAACCCCTCTTCTCTTCATGGTACGGGTATGGAGAGCGTGCAAGATATCTCCGATCAAGGTAGGCACAGGGTTGCGAGAGAGGAAGATCTTGATAGAATTCACGTCTATGAGCAAGTCTAGATTAGGGAACAATACTAACCCATAGATTAGAAGAGCCAAAACCTCCTCAAAAGCCTGAAAGTCCAAATCATCCCAAAACAACTGGGCTTTGTCTATTAAAAGCTTGGCTAGAAAACCCTTGACTCTGCTTCTTATTTCCCAATTGGATACACGTCGGCCCATTTCAGATGCAAATTTGAGGCAATTACTTCTGGCTTAGGAACCTCTTCTAAACCTGTGAAAGGCACCTAGTCAAGAATGGGTAGATTCAATAACTGAGAGAACTCTTCCATGGTAGGCACCAACTGATAGTCTAGAAAGGTGAATCAGTGGTGCTTGGGATCAAAGAACTAAAAGAGTACACCCATCATCTTTTCATCAAAGCTCGAAGTAACCAGGTTGAGAAGTCGACCATGTCTCTTAGTGAAAGAAGAAGTTTCAGGAACCCTTGATACTAGTTCCTTGAGTTGGGGAGGTATTCTCAAAAAGCTGATTCAGATAGTGTTTCTACGAGCAGAAGCCATGATCTGCAAAACAAAACAAAGATAAATTCCCTCGATCCTTGAAATGGTTAGTGTAATAAGAATGGATTCTATGTTATGATGCATGATGTTATGTTCAAACAAAGTAAATTACACACAAGAAAAGCACACAATAGACCTTAGGTTCAAAGCCTTGCATGAGGTTAAAGGTAAGTACCCTCTTGAAGTTTAGTTGGTTTCAAACCTATCTTAGAAAAGTAATTGGGTTCTAACGATTCTCAATATCACTGATCATCCTTTACCGGGTATTGTTTCAGCTCAACCAATATTTTCTTGCGACCAAAATATCCTGAAAGTTTGACCTCAATGATTATAGCATCTAGTATCAACAAATCCTCAGCTTTATACCGAGGCCGACTATCTCACTACTTTATAATGGCTAAGTTTGTTCAACTAGGGTTCTAAAGTCCGTTAGTGCTTTAAGACACCACGCGGCGGCCCCGTATTCTCCTCGTTTCCAAACGAAGGATACCGGTACCAACCAAAGTGTCACACCAACACAAACATCACTTAAACCATATCGGTCTATGCCGTACAGTCTCCACGATCTATTGTTGTTTACCTAAAGAGTGTCCCCAGATCCAGATGTAGGATCTTCAATAATACCCAAGAAAAAACCCTCAAAGATAAAGCAGGCAAAGCAAACAAGAAAGCAATTTTAAAAAGACCTAGATCCTAAGGTAAACCTAACTTTTAAATTCCCCAACAGAGTCGCCAGTTCTATGATACGGTGGCAGAACCGACTGTTATACTGGTTTGCATTTTGTATTCACAAATGTTGCAGTAAGCAAGAGTCACCACCGACTTTTATTTCATCCAACAAAGGAAAAGGAAAAACAACAGAAAAAACCTTTTTTCGAGATATTTCTGAGTACGGGTGTAGATTATAGAAAGGGAAGGTGTTAGCACCCTTTCTATGGGGAAATATGATGGGTGAGACTTGGAGGCGCATAGTGGATGTCTTTGGATGCTATGTACTGGAACCTGCAGGAAATATTAGAAAAAATGCAAAAGCACACACCTAGGATCGAACCCAGGATGTGTACTTCACAGTCCCTTCCCCTTGCCATCTGCGCTACTAAGTTATTCGTTTATATAATAACACACAAATAATAAAAGGGAAACTAGCATTAGATCCAGGTCATTAAAAAAATGAACGCGTTGGCAATGCAAGTCAGCTAATCAAAACATGTCAAATTGACACGCAGGTTCCCCGATCGGAGTCAACATTCAACATGCCGGAGAGAGTCTCCGGTCATCTTCTCCGGGAAGGTGAAAATCCCAAAACCTGTAATAACGTGGAATTTAAAAGGCGCAAAAGACCCTACTCCCCATGAAATTTTCCCAATAATCCAAATATGGGGTTAGTTTGGCCTGAAGGTCCTTAGATCAAGAGTTTCGCAAGCTTCATTTCATGATTCCCTAGCCATGGCATCACGTGATTTAAGCCTTGAAACTCTAATGCGAAGCGTCCAACCTGTCTTAAAAGGGGTCTTGAATACAAATCAACACATCAAATATGTCAACACTGCTTGAATTAAAAATTTCAAATTTAACAAACCTTGCTAAATGGCGACCCTTGGTTGTTGCAACCTGGAATGCTTCAAGCTTCAAGATTGAAAGGGATAGACTCCTGATATTCTCAGAAGCGTGATGGAGTGCTTAGGTCTCAGTGACGGGGACTGAATCGAGTCTTTGAGAGGTGCACCACTTTTGGAATTTTTTTGAAACTTTTCCTCTCGATTGTCAAGCCAGCTACGCGTATGTATCTGCCTCTTTAGGGTTGGAATCTCTTCCTTATGTATGATGCAAGATCTAGGTTAACATATATGGAGAGAATCCAAAAGAATATTGGCTTTTTAAAATTGCTTCCAAACTTTCCATTTTTGAATATTCTCTTCCTTTTCCATGGCTTGCACGATTTCTTGGCCATAATCAACATATATTTCCATTCATTAAATGGAAAACCATCTCAAAACATTTTTATATCATTTATTTAATTTAATTTGGATTCTTAATGATTAAAAAAAAAAATAAATAAAATAAATGAGAAGATAAAGCATGAATGGGTTTATGGGTCGTGGACCATATTGAGAACAAGTTCCAAACTTTGAAAATTAGGCCCATTTAGAAAAAAAAATCAAATTTGATCAATATTTGCCTCATGCAATTTTCCAAAAATGGTCAACTTTGACAATGCATATCTCTATCAAATTTGACCCTAAGAGGGTGTTCTTGGACTTTTTAGGAAGCTTAGGATGTCCCCTAAGCAACCACTTTGGTTTCATCTCAATTGGGTCCTCCATGTTCATGTAAGAAGCTTTGACCCAAAAGGTGTTTTTGTTGACTTTTGAAAAGGACCTATAATGTCTGAATTTATATCTTTTCATGAGTGCATTTCTTGAACATAAGGGCTGAATATGAGTTGTAGGGAATTTAATTCTCTTAAAAATGAGCCTTGGATGAGAAATTTCTAATAAAGTATGAGAAAGTTATGCCTGGTCAAAATTTGGTTGACTTTTCCTGAGAAACCCTAATTTAGTAACTTTTGAGTTTTGATGAATTAGGAGCATTCCTTGGGGAATCATGATAAAATATTGATCAAATGATGGATATCACTTCAAAATGTTGATGTTGACCAAAAATATTGAAGTTTGACTGTATGTGGACCACAGTTAACTTTTGACCTAATACAGTTGATTTTCAAGCATCTGAGCAGTTGACTGTGCAAACTTCTTGTGCAAGGCATGAAACTTGGCAAGGATGGTCTTGAGAACATATTAGGACTATGTAGATCATATGAGGCCTTTGGTACTCACCCATCTTGATGAAAAAGGAAACCATAGTTGGAGGTTCATTGCTTTAGGAGAGAGTTTGTCTGGTCAACTCTTGGGCATCTTTGAGCAAGTTGAGTATCTTTGAGTAAAATGGGAGGGCAAATTTTGGGGTATAACAGTAAGGATAACACTTGGCTAAATTACATCCAAGATGAAGATTATATAAGATAGAAAACACCAACTAAGGAAACAAAGTCCTACTTTATGGCCTAACTTCACTGGGAAGAAACATGACTTGCAAATAATCACAGCACAACCTGATAGCAATAAACCGATACATTTGCAAGGATATAACACCCTCCACCAAGTTTTACCGGGGAATATCATATAGACTTCTCTATGGAAGACAATGTCACATTGTTTAGACTTCAATTAGGGATGCCATATTGACTTCACTAGAGAATATGAAGCCACATCGTCGAGGGGAGTCCAAATACATTCTTCAATATCAAGAGTAATGGCCGTGCAAACTTCTATGGGGAGAAATCATGAAACTTTACGGGGATAAAAACTTTAGAGAGAAGCATCACCTTCGCTTCATTTTGGTATCTAAGAAGTTAAGAGCACAACAGGAAGTCAAAATTATGGGGATTTTAAATCAAACTCAACACTTGGAAAGAGAAAACCCAAGGAATGACAGTTGTCTCAACACTTCTTAGAAAAGATACTGCCCTTGTCCAGCTGCCTGAGGAGCATACAACAACAATAATGTCATAACTGGAGAGAGTAAATTTCTGCCAGAGATTCTTCATCAATTCTCAATGCACAAAAGGAGAAAGAATCCAACAGATGAGAAAAGGCTCCATAACTTTACAACCTGCTCTTGATCACAACCCAAATGGAGAAAAACACACCCAGCTAAAGAAATATGTATTAAGACGTGACTGGGGAATATATGATAAGAGTATCAAACCATCCAAACCCAAACCCATATAATCAACCGGGAGAAAATCTGAACCAAGACTTAACCGGGGAAAATGGGATTACAGGCCCAACACCATACCATATATCAATTGGTATGAAATCCAAATATTCAAAACACAAGTGGATCATGTGCATATCAGCAAGAGCAATCCTGGGATACCTCTTGGGGAATCTTTTCAAAATTTCGGAGTTCGTCCATCCTTGGAATCACTACTTTTGTTCCACTTGAATCACAAAATATGAAGTAAAAAGTAATTTGCAAATTCTTTTCCGAAACATTTTTTTTATCATTAAGTCTTTTTGTTTTGAAACTTACTATCAACAATAAATGATATTTTTGTAAACAGAATAAAAATAAGAACTACAAAGAATTGGAGAAAGGCTTAAACTTTATTAATAGGATGGTAGTTCGTGAACGGCAAGACTCCATAGATGAATACAAAGTTTTGGGAAATGGTAAATACATAGAAAAGATACATTGAAATAAAATAATAACTATTCTCCCTAACAACTTTGAACTCCAGAGCAAAGGCTTCAGTTGAAGTGTGATGGGAATCCGAGAAGATTGTTGCTTCAATGATCAAGTATTGTCTAACACAGTTACTTGCCAGAAAATCCCTACCTTTTGCCTAGGTTGCTCTTGCGAGTTTTTAACCTACCGAGAAAATTTTATTCTGTTTGTGTCTCTAACTTTTGCCTAGACCACCCTTTCGGATTTTCAGCCTACCGAGACACTTTTTGTGCCTAAGCCTCCCTTTGAGGTTTTCAACTCAGCGAGTTGTTCTTTTATTTATTAAGGCAAAGTATTTCTTGAGTGCGTCAGTATTCATGGGATGTGGGAACTACTCACCATTCATAGTTTCAAGAATCAATGCACCTCTAGAGAAGGCTTTCTTGACAACATATGGGCATTCATAATTGGGAGTCCATTTTCCCCTAGAATCAGCGTTAAAAGACATGCTTTTTTTAAGTACGAGGTTGCCTTCTTTGAATTCACGAGGATTAACCTTTTTGTCAAAATATTTCTTCATTCTTTTCTGGTATAATTGACCATGACACAAGGCTGTCATTCTCTTTTCTTTAATTAAATTCAACTGGTCAAACCTGTTATGCACCCACTCAGCCTATGACAACTTAGTTTCCATTATTACACACAAAGAGGGAATCTCAACCTCAACGGGGAGCACTGTTTCCATACCATACACAAGAGAGAACGGGGTTGCCCATGTTGAAGTGCGGACAAATGTAGGATACCCATGCAAAGCAAAATGGAGTATCTCATGCCAATACTTATAGGTAACTGTTGCACCCCAAAATTTACCCTTTTCATTTTACCTTATATGGCTTATGTTTCATAATACATACTCATTCATTCTCATGATAGTATCAAGGTATTTCGGTTCCAAGTTATCTATAAAGTATGGAATTTGGTTGTATTGTCAATCAGTGTGAGGAGGGTCTCATATCCTCATTATTTTGATCACTCAGACTACGAAGGCTTCTTAAGCCTCAAGACATCTTAACTGATTCTTTGTTTCATCAGAGGATCCAGGATTTGCAAGTATTTCGAACTAAATTACATTTTCTCATATCCATTGGCTCTTGGGCTAGGGTTGTTGATGATTGAAATTTGTGATGTCTTTCTTGACAAAATTCTTCGAAGCATTATCTCCATTATGAGTATCATCTCAGTACACTTTCAATTGTCAACTGAGTTTCATTATAGGTTTTCTTCTTTAATTCCATTCTCATCTTTTTCAAAGATTCTTCAAGGACAAGATACCAATGTTGGGCTTATTGATTAAAGAAAGATTAATTGAGGGTTTTATTAAGAGAATTCCATTGGGTCTCTAATGATCAAGAGAGTTTTTTGGGATACTTGTTGGGCCATTCATATTGAGGATAGATATTGAAGTATAATATGCAAGAACTATTGAAAATGTCCGGGATTTTAGAGTGCATCATGTTGGGCTTATAGTTAGAAGTTATCCTTGGTTAAAGAAAATCATAAATAGGTTGAATTTCAAATAAATGATATTGGAGGGAAATTAGCTTGTCCATTTGTTTCCTACTTAGAATGTTTTGACATTTTGTCAAGTTTAGAGGTGAGGAGGAACTTGAAGAATTTGTGCTAAGATTCATAGCATCAATTTCAATTGTAAATTCTACAAGTTTCACAATACTTCCATAAGGAAAATTTCAAATGAAATTCTTCTTTGATCAAAGTTATATGTTGAATTCAAGGTTCATGCTACCATTCAAATGTAACAAGTTTCGTTTTAATACATGGTTCATTCAAGACACAAAAGATACAACAACATTTCAAATGTTCATGAGCTTAAATTTTAAAAAATACAAAAGAAGGATTCAAACCTTTTTACATGGTCTAACTTCTAAACTATTTCATCAAAGTACAAGAGGAATGTTTCTAAATTACAAATAAAATCAAGTGAACATTTTTCCTAAGAGAAACTAATCCATGATCAAGTTACTTGAAGATCCAAATTGCATCAATTCCCTTGACTTTCCTCCAAGACTTCTTCCTCTTTAAAATTTCCTCCAAACTCCTCTATTTTGTCATGCTAGCCATGACCTTTTCTTCCACTTTGCCTTTCCATATTCATCCATTCCTCATCAACATCACATGAAACAAGGAAAAGAAAGCACAAATTTGTTAGCAAGCAATCATCAAAAAGACATGAACAAGAATTGTTAAGCAAGAATTTTCTCATTTCATCATAAGGGTTTGTGTAGGAATCAGAAAAATATGGTCGTTTTCGTATCATGTTCATAAACATTCACAAAGCCCCTTATTGCACTACAAAAATAAGAATTCACTCATGTTGCAAAAGTAACAAAAAGCCTTATACAAAATCAGATTTAATCATGGGCCAAAAATTTCCTCTATTTCAAATCACAAACAATTTATGGTTCACAAAAAGAGGTTCAAAAAAATCAACAAGCATCAAGTACAAAATCATGGTCCAGCCCATCAACAAGTAAACAAGTTTTCACAAAAAACAAAGTTAACATCACAAAAATCACAAAAATCACAAAGCATTAACATATAAATGTTAAAGCCCCAAGAACAAATTCAAGGCCCGTTATCACAAAAATCAGATCCACAAACAATAACAAAAACCTGCACCAAACTTGGAACATTCTAGTTCAGGCCCTTCATTAGTTATGGACAAAAAAACAAAAAAAACTATAAGATAAAAGTGAAAATTCAAAATAGCCAGCTCAATAGTTAACCAAACTTCAGGAGCAAGTTTCACTCAAGCCTTAATCTCAACCAATCATTCTCCTAATAGAAAATCCGAATATGAGGGCCAAGATATATTTAAGCTCTAACCGTTTTTCTAACAGACTAACATTACTATAAAACATAAAGTTCATACAGTTCATGATCATTCTTCACATTCTAGAAGAATCACAGAAAAATCTCCATAACAATTCTCTCTCCTCTCTCAGCTTCACGATTCATTTTCACCTTCAATCTCAAATTGCAACCTTCATCTTCAATCATCTTCAAAAACCATAAAAGTGTTTCAGAAATCAAGTTTCGTTCACAAATATCACAAAACCGCAGCAAGCTTTCAAGCAAAAACCCTAACAAGGATGGCAACAAACCTTCTCCATTAGGTATTATCATACCTCTCTTTATTTCTCATTCTCGTATATTGATACATGTTTCATGATGTTTTGACATCCTTGTAAGATGTTTTGTCATATATACTTGATACATGTTTCATGATGTTTCTCCATCCTTGTTAGATGTTTTGTCATCTATACTTGATACATGCCATCTTGATGCATGCATGGTATTTTATCATCTCACCTTTGTGTGATGTTTTTCCATCCATGCTAGATGTTTTTCCATCTATACTTGATACATGCTTCTTGATGTCTTGTCATCTCTTTGTGTGATTTTTTGTCATCCCTTCTCCTATCTTTTCATGATTCTGCTCACGTATACTCTCCATAGGATCTTTAGTTCACTATTCTCTAAGTTTGAACTAACTAGACCTTAGGACTTTTATCCATGCATGCCAATATTAGGTAGATATTTCCCTCTCTTATCCTCAACTATAGGATCAACTTTGCATGACAACTTTAGGGCTATTTTACTAGTCTCCCCTAAGACTTTTCCTTCTCTTTTGCATGTGCATCAAGACTAAATCTCCTTCTTCTTTTCAAATTCTCAAAACACTTAATAATTACTGATGAGAATCACATCTTTGTTAAGTATGGGAAATGATAAGGAGTTTTCTTCTCTATCTTATTGTTCTTTCATTATTGGTCTTTGGTGTGGTTCAAGTCTCAAAGATTCCTTTCACAGATAAGTGAAGAAGTGTCTAATATATCTCTCTTGAGATTAACTAGCTATTATCCGCAACAAAACACCATCCAATTCAATCTCTTTTGTATTCAGACTTTCTTTTTCTTTTAAAACCTTTTTCAAAAGGACATGCCTCACCATTGTTCAAAAAAAATTGTAACAAACATAAACTTTTGAGCTGAACTACAATGCTCTGATTCCTTAAAAGGGATACGTAGGCATTTGGTCATGAGGCTCAACCGAGCGAACCTTGTAATCTTTCCTTCTTTTTCCCGTGTTTCCTCTTTTGCAAGCATTCCATCTTTACATCTTTTCTTTTTAGCATTAAGCTTTAGACATAGATTTTATACACCCTTATATTAGAACAAACACATAGGTTTTTCAGCATTAAGCTTTAGACATAAGAAGCTGCTTCCACCCACTTGGTGAAGTAATAAATTGCCACTAAGATGAAACAATGTCCATTTGACGCCATGGGTTCTATCATTCCAATCATATCAATACCCCACATAGAAAAAGGCCATGGGGAAGAAATAACATTGAGAAGCGTTGGAGGCACATGAATCTTGTCAGCATAAATCTCACATTTATGGAACTTTTTCGCAAATTTGTAACAGTCAGATTCCATTGTCAGCCAATAGTAACCAGCCTTAAGCATCTTCTTCACCATCGAATGTCCATTCGCATGGGTACCAAAGGAAACTTCATGGATCTTATGCATTAACATGTATGCTTCATGTCTATCCACGCATCTGAGCAAGACCATGTCATGATTTTTCTTGTATAACACATCTTCATTGAGGAAAAAGCTACTGTCCAACCTTCTCAATTTCTTTCTATCTTTGTTCGTCGCACCAACTGGGTATTCTTGAGTCTGGAGAAAATGCTTTAAATCATAATACCAAGGTTTTTCATCTGACATCCCCTCTGTAGAAAACACATGAGCTGGTCTACCAAGACGTCGAACTGTAATCTGAGGTACATCGCTCCAAGCATTCACTTGGTACATGGAAGCCAAAGTGGCTAAAGCATCTGCAATCTAATTCTCATCTCTGGAAATATGATGGAATTTAACTTTATTGAAGAAAGGTAATAATCTTCTTGCATAATATTTGTAGGGAATCAAGCTGACGTGATGAGTCTCCCATTCTCCTTTGATATAATTTATTACCAAAGCTGAATCACCATATACATCAAGAATTTTGATTTTTAGATCTATAGCCTCTTCAAGACCCATGATACAAGCTTCATATTCCGCCATGTTATTGGTACAATCAAATGCCAACCTTGCAGTAAAAGGGATATGTGATCCATGAGGAGTAATAATCACGGCACCAATTCCTTTTCCATAAGCATTTACAGCTCCATCAAACACCATACCCCATCGGGATTCAGGATCAGGACCTTCCTCAGGAAAAGGTTCATCACAATCTTTTACTTTCAAAAACATCACATCCACATCATGGAAATAAAACTTAGCAAACTGATAATCGTCAACTGGTTGGTGAGCAAGGTGCTCCACCAATACACTGCCTTTAATATCCTTCTGAGTACGGTATTCAATATCATATTTAGACAACAACATTCCCAGCGAGTAATTCTTCCACTAAGAGCAAGCTTTTCAAAAATATACTTAATCAGATCCATTTTGAAAATCAACCAAGTAGTGTGATTTAACATATATTTCTGCAATGCTTTTCCACCCAGGACAAAACACAACATGTTTTTTCTAGGATAGAATACCTTGACTCACAGTCATTGAACTTCTTGCTTAAATAATAAATGGCATATTATTTTCTTCTTGTTTCATCTTTCTATCCCAAAATACAACCCATAGAGTTATCCAACATAGTTAGATACATAATAAATGGTCTTCCTTCAATAGGAGGGAGCAAGATAGGAGGATCAAGCAGATACTCTTTAATTCTTTAAAACGCCCTTTGGAAATCATCCATCCACACACAACCTTGATCTTTCTTAAACAACTTGAAGATTGGTTCACACGTTGCAATCATATGGGAAATAAATTTGGAAATGTAATTCAAACGTCCAAGGAAGCCTTTAACTTGCTTTTCAGTTCTTGGGGAAAGCATTTCTTGAATTGCCTTAACTTTATCAGGATCAACTTCAATTCCTTTTTGGATGACAATGAAACCTAACAACTTTCCTGAACGAACACCAAAAGTACACTTATTTGGATTCAAGAGGAGACGATACTTCCTCAAACGCTGAAATAGTTTCAACAAATCTTCTATGTGCCCTTCCTCAGTCTGAGATTTGGCAATCATATCATCAACATATACTTCGATTTCCTTATACATCAGATCATGGAATATGGTTGTCATAGCCTTATGGTACTTTGCACCATCATTCTTCAACCCGAAGGGAATCACTCTATAATAGAATGTTCCCCAGGGTGTAATAAACATTGTTTTTTCCATGTCCTCAGGAGCCATACTAATTTGATTGTATATGGAAAATCCGTCCATGAACGAGAACACTTTGAATGTTGTTGTACTATCTATAAACATATCAATATAAGGAAATGTAAAGTCATCTTTCAGACTTGCTTTATTTAAATCTCTATAATCAACGCACATGCAAACTTTTCCATCTTTCTTTGGTATTGGAACAATATTGGCAATCCATTGAGGGTACACTAATGGTACAAGAAAACCAACATAAATCTATTTTAAGACCTCTTCTTTAATCTTCATTGCCATGTCAATATAAGTTCTTCGCAACTTCTGCTTGATTGGTGAACATTCTGGCTTTAGCGGCAAATAATGTTCCACAATATCTGTATCTAAACCAGGCATATATTGATAAGACCAAGAAAAGATATGCACATACTCTTTTAGCAACTCAATCAACCTGCTCTTCACATTGGGATGAAGCAGTGCCCTAATCTTGACTTCTTTCGGATCTTCCTCTGAACCCAAGTTAATCGTCTCCAATGATTCTTTATACGGTTGAATGGTATTTTCCTCGTGTTTAAGAAACCGTGAAATCTCTTCTAGGATTTCATCATATTCTTCTTCATCCACATACACAGGATATTCAAAGTTGGGAGAGGGTGCAAGGTCATTGCACTCAACATTTTTTTAATTAATATGCACATATGATTTATGATTGATTTTAGAAACTGACACATGTAACAAGTGATTATGCAGATTTATTTACAGTTATTATTTATTTTGAAAGGTTTTTTTTCTTATGATTACCATTTTCCAAGAAAAAGAGAAAATAAAGACACAATTTTTAGAAATCAAAAACACTTTTATTAATGATTTTAAAATTCAAAACAACAAACACACCCATACAACATCATTACTTTCACCTTGGGTAGAATGAAAGATTTTTGACAAGACAAACACAAAAAATTACTTTGAAATGTGAGCGCAAGAAGGGACATCAACAATGATTCAATTCTGGACTCTGACTCCATGTGTCACAAAGCTCGACATCCCTTGCTCTGACTCATCTTCGAGTATAGCATTGATCCTTAGAGTAGTCAGATGGAGATATACTGCACTGTGAAAGATGTCTTGATATTTACTCAAAACGGACTTTGGTTTCACAACTTCCTTCTTCATGGAGAAACCCAAACCAGCCCCCTTCCTGTTCATAGGTGGATTAATAACCTGTCCCCATACTTTTCTAGGGCCTTTCTACACTACCTGTTTTGCATCATTAATCGAGGTGATTGAATCTTCATTCTTCCTTATATTATCAATAGACAAAGCTTGGAACTGAGTTCCAACAACGACTTCATCAACTTCAACAATGCTAAAGAAAGACAAATGATATATCAACAGAGCTTGCTCACCATTCACAATAACTACCTTTCCTTCACGAACAGATTTCAATTTCTGATGCAAGGTGGAAGTAACAGCTCCCGCTTCATGGATTTAAGGTCGTCCCAATAAACAACTATAAGCCGAGACAATATCCATAATCTGGAAGGTGATTTGGAATAAATGTGGACCTATGTGAATAGGTAAATCCACTTCTCTGATGACATACTTTCTCGAACCATCAAAAGCTTTTACTATAATGCCACTAGGGCGCATAAGAGTTTCTTGGTACTTGAGCTTTATGTGGGTACTCCTCAGTATGACATTCAAAGAAGATCCATTGTCAATCAACACATTGTACAAAGAGTCATTCTTAATTAATAGAAATATGCAGAGCCAAGTTATGGTTTCTTCCTTCATTAAGCAACTCGTTATCACAAAAGCTCAGATTATTACAAGACGTAGTATTCCCCACAACACTGCTGAATTGATCCAGAGGCATGTCATTTTCCATAAAAGCCTGATCCAACACCCTCATTAGAGATTCCCGATGAGCATAGGAGTTCATCAACAAGGCTAAAATGGAAATCTTGGATAAAGTTTGCAACAACTGATCCATAATCTCGTAATCACTCATCTTGATGAGTTTTAACAAATCATCAACATCTTTTCCAAAGTGGCACCACTAGATTCTCCTACCACTTTCTTAGGTTTGATATACTCAAACACTTTCATACAAAAATCAACATCTCCTCGAAATGTAGCGGTGAATACCCAACCACTACGAGTTACCCGACTAGCTTCAACAATATTCTCGACATGGGACAAAGGTTGGATATGAATTTCCACATCATCTTCCAGGATAGTTGCATTGTACTTATAAGGTACAACTTTATATAATTCATATGGGACAGGACCCTGCAGACAGATAACTATGGGAGCAATATCGGGCTTGTTGTGGTACGCAATTTCAACAGGAGCAGGAATATCGAAACATGGTACGATGACATTCATCCCTACTTCTTCAGAATACTCAAAGACATGGAATCATTGTTAGACAAAACATCCTCATTCACAGACTCTGAACCATCAGAAGAAAATAACTCATCAACAGAAATGTACTCATCATCAGACATAGCCTCAATAAAGTGGTCTTCAATCATATTAACTCCATTATAATCATATCTGTTTCCTGTGATTCTGATAGTACCATTATCTATCAGTAATTAAACACCTCTTTTTACAACAGAACAACCACGAGAATCCCTACACTAGATCTGACAAGACCCATAATGATGTACCTCCTATCCATCCATGTGACAAAATGTGGCGTGCAGCTGTACCATATCATCATCCATATAGTTTACATCAAAATTCCAGAATTCGCTGGGACATCCATAAACCATATTCACATTTTCTTCATATTCAGCCCTTGGTATGATTATGTGGATAAGTCCTTCATCCATCATTTCTTGAAGATCAGCTCTCACTTTATCGCATCCCTGGACATCCTTAGTGCAAACACTACAAGAAGCATAATCATGTGTGTAATAGCTGATCTCACAGAGATCAGCATGCATCTTCACTAAATCACCTCTGACCAGATTGATATAAAAAATATGGAAGTCCCTAGGATAACCAACAACTATATTTATAGCACCTCCACCTCCATATTTGGGTAGTGGATTATCTTTCACATTGGGACCGACATATTTAAAAGACAGGAGACCAGATCTTACCATCTTTTGTACTTCAGACTTCAATGGATAACAATTTTCAATACTGTGCCCTGGAGCTCCTTGATGAAAAGCTCAAGCTGATCTGTCTTATAATACCATGGCAAAGGTGAAGGTATAGCAGAAGAAGGCCTAGTCTGCACCATTTTCTTTTGAATCAAAGCCGGAAATAGTTCTGCATAACTCATCAGAATGGGATCAAAAGCTTCTATCTTCTGACCTTGCCCTTGATTACCTTGAAGAGGTGCTCTCTGATAGGCAACAACAGTCAGAGCTACATTGACGACTGAAGTCACAAAAGTAACTTGTTATTGGTAATGATGACGTATTCTCGGAGGTCTAATCTTTCCTTTCTCAACAAAAACATTTGTTTCACTTTCTTAATTTCTAGAAAACCCATATGATGATTTCTTCGTTCCACTATAACCTTCATCTTTTGTCAATCGTCCTTCCATGACAGGTTCCTCTAGACGAACACCCATACTTACCATCTCAGTGAAATCACTTGGCACACTCGCCACCATCCTTTCATAGTAAAATGAACCAAGTGTTTTTAGGAAGACCTCAGTCATTTCTTGTTCTCCCATTGGGGGTACCACTTGGGCAGCAACCTCGCGCTAACGCTGCACATACTCTTTAAATGAATCCATGTCCTTCTGAGTTATCGGTCTCAATTTGTCACGGTCAAGTGCCATAAACATGTTATACTTATATTATTTCACAAAATCTTCACCCAAGTCATTGAAGGTGCGAATGTTGCTTTTGTCCAATCCCATATACCATTTTAAAGTAGCACCAATTAAACTATCCTAGAAGAAATGAATAAGCAAGCACTGTTCATCAGTATGAGTGGACTACCTTCTGATGCACATCACCAGGTGATCACGAGGACAAGAGTTACCCTTGTACTTCTTAAATTATGGTACTTTAAACTTTGTTGGTACTTTCACATTAAGAATTAGGCAGAGATCACTGACATTCTGTCAGAATAAATCTTTCCTCGAAGAGCCTTCACTTCTTTCTACATTTCATTGAACTGATCCTGAAAGTCACCCATTTGGTCATAAATGCCAAAACTTTCACTTGGTGGAGAAGCAGGATAATAGACTTCATCATTAATAACAGGCATATCATTCACCGTAGGAGGGGAAACATGATGAACCTCATTATTAGAAACAGGAGTAATGTGTACCACAGGAGGTGTAGAAACAACATAAGTTTGAACAAACAGAGTAACTTGAGCAGCCAGATTGTAACCTTCTAGCATGAAATTCTCAGGCATTTACCACGGGTAACCGCGAAGCATACGATATTGAGTAGCAGTAACTGGAGTAACAGAGATGGGAACTGACAGAACTTCTGAAGTAACAATCACCTGTTATGGATGAGTAGCATGAGGAGACAGAAGGAGGAGGTGGTGGCTAATTCTCAGCAACCACCACTGATTCCACCAAAACAGTCAGATTGGCCATACCGGCTCTCAAAGAAGTAACTTCTTCGCGTGGCTCACGATTCTCTTGTTTAATATTTTCCATCTTCTCTCTCGAATTAGCTCGAGTATTCTAGCGGTGAGACATCTTGCTGACTGTTGAAGCAGAGAAACAAGTAAGACACCTGGGAACGAATAGGAATGCAAAAAAAAATGCAAAATGATGCATGTTATGCAATGCATATGATTTTTTTGTTTATTCAAAGAACTTAAAGAATTATAAACAATTGCAAATATCGAAGTAATAACACTTTTGGAAATACTGAAAACTCTTATTTTAATAACTTTGGAATGAATTATAACTTTTAGTACAAGTTTCAATAATCCTAAGTACAAGAGGATAAAGATAGAATCTAAAAAAAATCCTAAGGAGCCAAAGCTGATAAAGATCTCTCCATACACTAAAGCTTTCCCAAGAGTCTTGCAATATGAGCCTTCAACTGCTTGTTCTCTTCTGCATCTTAACCAGGGCAAGCTGAAGTTCTTCCACATCATCTAAGAGAGGAGGAGGAGTCCTCATAAACATATCAGGTATAAGTTCTTCACTAGAATAAGGCATCTTTAATTGAATTACCCTTGCTTGTACCCAACATCTCCTATTGGTCCCAAATATTTTCTTCCCTTTCTATGAATATGGCGCCAAGCCTTTTCAATTGTTTCCTTAGCTTCCTTGTGATCTTCTCCTTCTTTGAGAAATAAACCACCCAGGTGAATGATATTTGGCTTTTCTCTCATTGGATATCCAAGTTAACAATGCGTAAGAACGTGATTGTAGTTAATTCCTCCCTTTATACCAAGAAGAGGCACATTGGGGAAACTACCAGAGCTGTCAATAATCTCCAAATCATAATAAGCTTGATGATACCAATCAAAGTTAGAATGAGTGAGAGCCATAATCTTCGGGGCCCAACGCGGTTCCTTCTTGATATCCCAAAATGCAATAAACCAAGGTAAGTGAGAAATAAACCACTGATATAACAACGGTGTGCAAGAGATAATAATCCCTCCCTGATAGAAATTCCGAAGATGAATAGAATAATAAGCATCTCCTAGTAGTGTAGAGACTGGGTTCCCAATAAGAAATATCCTAATGGCATTGACATCTATAAATTTTTTGACGTTAGCAAATAAGAACAACCCGTAGGCAAGCAATGCAAAGATAGCCTCGAAAGCAACAATACTCTTCATCTTGGTGATGTAACGAGCTTTATTCAATAGAAATTGAGCAGGTAAACCTCTTATTCCTCCTTTGGTAGTCATGTTAACCTTAATCTCAGACTTCTTCAAATGCATCATGGCAGCAATATCATGAGATTTTGGCACTCCTTTGAAGATGGTGAAAGGAACACGATCAATAATAGGTAAGCCCGGTAAATAAGAATACTCCTCCAATGTGGGTGATGTAACCTAAAATTTTCCCTCCCATTTTACTCAACACATGCTCATTGAGATCCTCAACTTGCTCAAGGATTCCCAAGGGTGGACCAGACAAACTCTCTCCTAAGACAATGAGCCTCAAACTAGGGTTTCACTCCTCATTAAGATGTTTGAGTTCCAAGGGTCCCAATTTATTTCCATTGCCGTAATATGTTCTCAAGATCATCCATGCCAAGTTTCATGCCTTGCACAAGAAGTTTGCTCAGTCAACTGCTCAGATGCTTAAAAATCAATTGTATTAGGTCAAAAGTCAACTGTGACTCACATACAGTCAAACTTTAAGATTTTTGGTCAACATAAATTTTTTGAAGGGATATCCATCATTTGATCAAGGGTTGATCATTATTCCCCAAGGAATGCTCCTAATTCATCAGAATACAAAAGTTGCTAAATTAGGATTTCTCAAGAAAAGTCAAACAAACTTTGACCAAGCATAACTTTCTCATATTTCATCAGAAATTTACCATCCAAGGCTCATTTTTAAGAAAATCCAATTTCCTACAACTTATCTTCAGCCCTCAAGTTCAAGAAATGCACTCATCAAAAGATATGGATTTAGACATTATAGATCATTCCAAAAAGTCAAGAAAAACACCTTTTGGGTCAAAGCTCCTTACATGAACATGGAAGATCCAATTGAGATGAAACCAAAGAGGTTGCTTAGGGGACATACTAAGCTTTCTAAAAAGTCCAAGAACACCCTCTTAGGGTCAAAATTGAGAGACATATGCATTGTCAAAGTTGGCCATTTTTTAGGGAATTGTCAAAAGTCAACAATGCCCAAAATTGCATTTTTTGGCAAATGGGCCTAACTTTTTATGCTTGCATCTTGCTCCTAGCCTGGTCCACGACCCATAAACCCTTCCATACATCATTTGCTTATTTATTTGATTTATTTTTGATTTTTTATTATTTTAAATCCAAATTAAATTAAATAAATGATATAAAAATATTTTTGGTTGATTTAGCATTAAAGAATGAAGGTACAGGCTGTATGTTAGCAAGCCAAGCGCGCAAGTCTTGATTGATCTGAAAAAGGCATGATTTGGCCAAGTTTGGAATCAAAGAATAAGACTTAAAGATCAAATATTTTATCCATCAATTACCAAGATTGGATCCAAAATTATTAACCTAATTGGATTCAATACATGTAATGAGGCTTGTTGAACCCTAGGAGGCAGATACAGAGGTGAAACTTCTCAAAAGACACCCTGTACACAAGCTTGAAATTCAAGGAAAAGTGACCATCGAATTTGGATTTTGAGGCAGATTCAAGAGGTTCTGAAGGTTGCAACGTATTCCCGGAGACACACTGAGACTAATTGCATTGTTTTCAAGTGTCAAAACTCCCAGAATCACGACCAACACGATCACGATTTGCATTTTATTTTCAAACACAAATTACAGCCATACATGTGTTATAAATACATTTTGATCATGCATTCTTGTTTGTATGGGTGTTTAGAACATGTTTGAATCACTAATTGCAAGTTTTGGTGGATGTATGATGACCTGCCATTTTTAGGGTTTAGAACTTTGTTTTAGGGTTTTCTAGTACAGGTAAAATTGGGTCCAAATATGAGTACCATCGTGCTTAGGGAATCAAGCCTAATCGATCCATGGCTTAAAAGTTGATTTATATGGCGTGCTGTGGATTTTGGAGGTTGTAGGTACTGTAGTGACGAACAACATTCGTGGGTAGAAGTATAAAGGCTAATATGAAGTATGAAGGGAGAAGACGATTGTATGGCGCAGCCTCACTGGCCAGTTCAAACCTGCGCGTGTTTTTCTTTTGTTTTAAATAATTGCAGAAATTCACAATTATGTTATTTTTGTTTTACTTGATATAACAAATGGCATGGTAGCACAGATGGTTGGACGACGTGTTGTGAAAGGAGAGGACCCGGGTTCGAGTCCCAGGTCCAGCATTTTTCTATTTTATTAACATCTCTTGCAGGTTCTAGTGTAGTGCATGGCCAGATGTCCATCTTGCTCCCTCAGATCCAGCCCTCAGATCTTTGTTAATCCAGATCCAACGCGCCTAGCAATGATTCCCCATGGTGGACCTTCAAGCACGTTCAGCATGGGATCAGGCGAGGAACCTAGGCTTCTCCCTTCACGGGCCAGTCAATTCACCAAATGCACCCCCCCCCCCCCCCCGGATTTCTTGCACCAACAAGCCCATCTTCCTTTTTGGTTCTTTTAATTTCTTTGTTTTTATTTCATTTATTTTATTTATTTTAAAATCACTTTTTATTTTAATCATAAAAATCATAAAAAATGTAGAATTAGGTTTTTATTAAAATTAGTTTTATTTTTGGAAATTAATTAATTTTGAATTGATTGTTTTCATAATTAAAAATTAATTAGACAAATTAGGTTTAATTCATGAATATTTAACTTTCTCCATAAAATACCAAAAAAGTTTTTTTAATTAATTAGATTTAGGTTAAGATTTAAAATATTTTTCTCAATAATAAAACACAAAAAATATTTTCTCTTTAATTGATTAGATCTTTTAGGACTTAGACTTCATGCTCATATTTACTTCGTCGCCGCGTCCTTATTTTCTTTATTCTTATTAATTATTGTAATTGTTCCCAAGTTGTAATAGTTAATTAGGTTTAATATTTCTCTTATCATTTTTCCCGGGTTTTTGAATATGTAATCCCCTCCCCAAAGCCTTGTAATAGTTAGGGTTTTAATTTCTTGCTTTTACTTTCTGCAACTATTAACTGCTAGATGTATGGACGATAGGATTTGCATGTGAAAGATAAATAAAATTAAAATAGTAGAAAACCCTAATTGTGCAAAGATAATTAACTGAAAAAGACACACTCGCACATGTTCACTTCTATGGTTTTCCCCACTTGGTTGCCTTGGAAATAATGGTCGTGTCCCTTGAATATTGGGATACCTTAGCAATGACCCACGATTCAAAATCGTCATAAAGATCATAGTCCCTACTTGTCCCTCGAGTTGCCTACAAATTGATCTTATGACGAAAGTCCCTTCGAAATGATAATGTATTTTTACTTGTTGCCTTCAGAGACCATTTCGTCCCTTTGAACGTCCCTTTATAAATCCAACGATAGGGCTACCTATTCCTTAAATAATAGGATAGCGTTGTCTAAAGGAAAAATGAATAGACCTTTTTCGAGTAAGTAGATAGTTCCTAGGTACTTTCTCAAACAAACAAATTTTACACAAACACTTTTCAAAACAAGTTTTCAAAACAACTTCGTCACACTCTTGAGGACCGATACAAGGGTTATCACGAAGTAAAACTTTTTCAAAACAAGCACACACAAGAAATTTTAAAAATGAGCAAGTACCTAAGAGCTCGTGGAAAACCACAAATAAAAAGGGTGCTAAAACCTTCCCTTTCTATAATCTACCCCCCGTACTCAAAAACATTCTCGAAAAAGGTTTTTTCTGTTCTTTTTCCCTTTCCTTTGTTGGATGAAATAAAAGTAGGTGGCGAATCTTGCTTACCACAACATTTGCGAATACAGAATACAAACCAGTATAACAGGGTTATTTTATTGTTGTTGGAATAGAATAGAAGGAAATAAGCAGTAGAAGAAAAAGGATTGAGAGGAGAACGTGCAAACTCTTGGAAAAGTGGAAAAACAGCAAGAACGAGAATTCAACCGGAAGATTGTAGAGCGACCTTCAGTCCAAGGTAAGGGTGGGGTTCTGACTCTATAATTGGGTTTATGATGATTGGTATGTGGGGTTAGAGGTGATTGGTATCTTGTTCTTGAAATGAAAATATATGATTGTTGTATGATGAGAATTGATGAATTTTAGATGGATAATGATGCCATGATGTTGTTTGAACGATGTAGTATTATAAGATGATTATAGGTGATGAATTGTCATGATTATATATTAAGTTTTAGGGCTTAAGCGTGAATCCCGTAGTGAGATACAGGGAAGAAAATGCAGAATATTGCAGGGATGAAAAATGCAAAATGTTGCTTGAAGGATATCAGAAGTTGTTGTATTAGAACAATGAATTAAATTGGAAATAGAGTTAGTCGTACTGTTCTTAGTTAGGTTGATATCAGGCTAAGAATTAGAATAGTAGGATTAATAAAAAGTAGTTGTTCTGATGGTAGAAGTTATGTTGGTAAGAAGTTGCGTTGGATTATTAGAATGTAGAAGTTCTGATGGTAGAAGTTATATTGGTTAGAAGTTGCGTTGGATTATTAGAATGTAGAAGTTCTGATGGTAGAAGTTTTGTTGGTTAGAAGTTGCGTTGGAGTAGTAAGAAGTAGAAGTTCTGATGGTAGAAGCAGTGTTAGTTAGAAGTTGCATTGTCAGAAGTTGTATTGGTCAGAAGTTGGGTTAATCAGAAGTTGTGTTGTCAAAAGTTGTATTGGTCAGAAGTTGGGTTAGTCGGAAGTTATGTTGTCAGAAGTTGTGTTGGTCAGAAGTTGAGTTGGTCAGAAGTTGGGTTAGTCAGAAGTTGTGTTGTCAGAAGTTGTGTTGGTCAAAAGTTGAGTTGGTTAGAAGTTGTGTTGTCAGAAGTTGTGTTGTCAGAAGTTGTGTTGTCAGAAGTTGTTGTATTAGAAGTTATGTTGGTTAGAAGTTATGTTGGTTAGAAGTTGTGTTGTCATAAGTTGTTTTGGTCAGAAGTGGTGTTGGACGTTACGTTGGTTTTGTACAGAATTATGAAGGTTAGATGCTTAGAGGCTACTATTTAAACTATAAGAGTAGGAATAGTGACGGTCATGACGTAAGAGTTACAGAATATTAGTATTGATTTACTGTGGAATTAATGTACAGCTGAGTTGTTAGTGAGAAGTTATTAATGATGTTGTGTTGATGATTTATAATAAATAAATGATGTTTGATGAATTATTATGATGGTATGAGATATTGATGACGAGACGTTGAGATGCTTTTGAGATGTTGTGAATTTGAGATGCTTTTGAGATGTTGTTAATTTGAGATACTTTTGAGATGTTGTTAATTTGAGATTCTTTTGAGATGTTGTTAATTTGAGATGCTTTTGAGATGTTGTTAATTTGAGATGTTGTTAACTTGGGTGTTGTTATTACATTCATGGTTGTGTCGCATACATTGCATTTTTTGAGATGGAGCTTATGCTCATTGAGATGGCCTGTATTGGAGAATTTTGAGATGAAGGCTTATGCCTTTTTGATGCCTCTATTAATTGGAAATTTTTTGAGATGGGAGTTCTGCTCCAATGGTACCACACGCATTTGCATAGTATTGAGTCGCATTATATGATTGCATAAAGAAGTGTATTTTGATGTTGATGAATGTGTATATACGTTGTAATTATTGTTGATTATAAGATGAGAAATGGTGATTTTATTGATCTAATTTAATATATTAATTATCATGCGCTTTATTATATTGTTAGATATCTCACCCCTTCTGTTTGAATGTTTCCCTTATGTTGGTAACGTGCAGGTAATCGAGAGTGAAGGTTGTATACCTTCGGTAGTTTGAGTCGGTGTCATTGCTCTGATATGTAACACTCGGGGGGATGAACGCTTGCTGTTTTTAATTGTTGATTTTTAGTTGTTGAACGTTAAATTGATTATTATAAGATATGTGCTGTTTCAAAGTTGTTGTTTTGTTGTTTGAGATGTTATTAAGAATTCCGCTGCGTAGATGTTGAGTATTTAATTAAAGATGTTATGATGGTTCATACGATGTTTTGAAAGTGTTATATATCCACGATGAATGCAATGAATTTGATAAAAGATTTTGTGACGTCCCGATTCGTTTTGCATGAATGATTTTTATAACTCTGATTTATTTATATAATTGCTTCGGGTAGAATTGGGGTGTTACAAAGTTGGTATCAGAGAAAAATGTTGGTCCAACCTTGTCGTTGAGTCGTATTTGTCTAACAATCGAGTATTGTTATTTTGAGTTCTAACCGTTGTTTATGTTGTAGTGATAAGTTGAGATGGCTAGAAGGAACGATGCTGCACTTGCTACTGCTCTTGAAGCAATGGCTCATGCGATGGAAAATCACCCAAATGCTGACGGGAATGCTGGATCTCGTAGCTTGGCGACTTTCCAGAGAGAGAATCCACCTACGTTCAAGGGAAATATGATCCTGACGGAGCATTGGAATGGTTGAAAGAGATTGAGACAATCTTTCGCGCGATGGACTGCACTCCAGCGCAGAAGGTTCGTTATGGTACTCATATGCTAGCAGTCGAGGCTGATGATTGGTGGCTAGAGACTTGTCAGAAGTTAGAAGCTGCAGGTGAGAATGTCACTTAGGCTGTGTTCTGTAGATAATTTTTGAGAAAGTATTTTCCTGAAGATGTCCGTGGTAAGAAGGAAATTGAATTTCTTGAGCTAAAGCAAGGTAGTGTGTCTGTTGTTGAGTATACTGCCAAGTTTGCTGAGTTGGTTAAGTTTTATCCGCATTATGCTGAGGCAGATGCTGAATTTTGGAAGTGTATTAAGTTTGAGAATGGGTTGCACCCAGAGATTAAGAAGGCAGTTGGATACCAGAAGATCCGTGTCTTTGTTGATTTGGTTGATAGTTGCGGGATTTATGAGGAGGACAATAATGCTCATTACAAGATTATCAGTGAGAAGAGGGGTAAGCACCAACATAATCGTGGTAAGCCTTATGATGCCCCAGCTAGTAAAGGTAAACAAAAAGTTACTCAGAGACAGAGGACTAGTGGGGGAGATGCTCCTGCTGGTGTGGTTTATTTTAAGTGTGGAAAATCTGGGCACAAGAGTAATGTGTGCACTACTGAAGTGAAGAGGTGTTTTCGTTGTGGCAAGAACGAACATGTTGTATCTGAGTGTGAACATAAAGAGGTGATTTGTTTCAACTGTAGAGAAGAAGGTCATATTGGTAGTTAGTGTCCGAAACCGAAGAGGGCTCAGTCAAGTGGTAAAGTGTTTGCTTTGGTTGAGGATCAAACAACTGCTGAGGACAGACTTATTAGAGGTACATGTTTCATTAATAGTAATCCTTTAATTACTATTATTGATACTGGTGTTACGCATTGTTTTATTGTTGCTGATTGTGTTGAAAGATTGGGTCTTATGTTGTCTTCTTTGAATGGAGAAATGGTCATCGATACTCTAGCCAAGGGGTCGGTGATTACTTCTTTGGTGTGTGTTAAGTGTCCCTTGTCGATCTTTGACAGAGACTTTGTTGTTGATTTGGTTTGTTTACCGTTAAGAGGTTTGGATGTGATTTTGGGTATGAACTGGTTAAAGCATAACTGTGTTCATATTAACTGTTATGAAAAGTCTGTGAAGTTTTCTACTCCTGAAGAAGAGGAAGATGGTCTGTTGTCTGGTAAATAGTTGAGGAAGCACATATGTTCTCGTTGATGGCGTCGCTATCTGTAGAGACTTAAGCTATAATTGAGGAGTTGCAGGTCGTGTGTGAATTTCCTGAAGTTTTCCCTGATGAGATTCCTGATGTACCGCCAGAGAGGGAAGTTGAATTTGCTATTGATCTTGTACCTGGTACCAGACCTGTGTTTATGGCACCATACAGGATGTCTGCATCTGAATTGTCAGAGTTGAAGAAGCAATTGGAAGAGTTACTTGAGAAGAAGTTTGTAAGACCAAGTGTATCATCGTGGGGAGCTCTAGTGCTGTTAGTAAAGAAGAAAGATGGAAGTATGAGGCTTTGTGTTTATTATAGGCAGTTGAATAAGGTGACGATTAAGAACAAGTATCCGCTTCCAAGAATAGATGACTTGATGGACCAATTGGTGGATGCTCGTGTATTTAGTAAGATTGATTTGAGGTCGGGTTACCATCAGATTAAAGTGAAGGATGAAGATATTCAGAAGACGGATTTCAGAATGTGTTATGGACTTTACGAGTATTCGGTGATGCCTTTTGGTGTTACTAATGAGCCGGGGGTATTCATGGAATATATGAATCGTATCTTTCATACTTATTTGGATCGGTTCGTAGTGGTGTTCATTGATGATATTTTGATTTACTCTAAGTCAGAAGAAGAGCATGCTGAACATTTAAGAGTAGTATTGCAAGTTTTGAAAGAGAAGAAGTTATATGCAAAGCTGTCCAAGTGTGAGTTTTGGTTGAAAGAGGTTAGTTTTCTTGGTCATGTGATTTCAGGTAGTGGCATTGCTGTAGATCCATCGAAGGTTGATGCTGTGTTGCAATGGGAAACTCCAAAGTAAGCTACTGAGATTAGAAGCTTCTTGGGATTAGCTGGTTATTATAGAAGGTTTATCGAAGGGTTTTCTAAGTTGTCACTTCCGTTGACTAAGTTGACTTGTAAAGGTAGAGCGTTTGTATGGGATGTTCAATGCGAAGAAAGTTTTACGGAATTGAAGAAGAGGTTGACGTCTGCTCCGATTTTGACATTTCCTAATCCAGGAGAGCCTTTTGTGGTGTATTGTGATGATTCTAAGATGGGTTTAGGAGGTGTGCTTATGCAGAATGGTAAGGTAGTTGCTTATGCGTCAAGGCAGTTGAGGACTCATGAGAAGAACTATCCTACGCATGATTAAGAGCTTGCTGCCTTTTTTTTGTGTTGAATATTTGGAGGCATTATCTTTATGGATCTAGATTTGAAGTGTTTAGTGACCATAAGAGTTTAAAGTATTTATTCGATCAGAAGGAGTTAAATATGAGGCAATGGAGATGGTTGGAATTGTTAAAGGATTATGATTTCAGTTTGAATTATCATCCAGGAAAAGCGAATGTGGTAGCTGATGCGTTGAGTCGAAAGACTTTACATATGTCAGAAATGATGATTAAAGAGTTGGAATTAATTGAGCAGTTCAGAGATATGAGCTTAGTTTGCGAGGTTACTCCGCAGAGTGTTATATTGGGAATGTTGAAGATTAATAATGAATTTTTAGACAGTATCAGAGAAGCTCAGAAGTTGGATGTGAAACTGGTAGATTTGATGGTTGGGATTGATCATTATGAGAATAGTGATTTTAATCTAGATGAGCAAGGTGTGTTGAGGTTTCGTAATCGGCTTTGTATTCCTGATGATGTTGAGATGAAGAAAGTGATACTTGAAGAGAGTCATAGAAGTAAGTTGAGTATTCATCCAGGAGCTACAAAGATGTATCAAGATTTGAAAGGTTTGTTTTGGTGGCCTGGGATGAAGAGTGGTGTGGCTCAGTTTGTGTATGCATGTTTTACTTGTCACAAAGTCGAAAGTTGAACATCCGAAGCCTGCTGGATTGATGCAACCGTTAGAAGTTCCATAATGGAAATTGGAAAGCATTTCAATGGACTTTGTGACAGGGTTGCCTAATAATTTAAGAGGACATAATTCGATTTGGGTGATTGTTGATAGGCATACGAAGTCAGCTCATTTTATTCCTATTAACATCAGTTTTCCAGTGTCGAAGTTGGCTGAGATTTATATTAGTGTGATTGTGAAGCTGCATGGTGTTCCTTTGTGCATTGTGTCAGATAGAGATCCAAGATATACTTCTGATTTTTGGAAGAGTTTGCAAGAAGCGTTGGGTTCTAAGTTGAGGTTGAGTTCAGCATATCATCCTCAGACAGATGGCCAGACTGAACAGACTATTCAATCGTTGGAAGATTTGATGAGGGTATGTGTTCTTGAGCAGGGAGGTTCGTGAGATACTTATCTTCCGTTGATAGAGTTCACTTATAATAACAGTTATCATTCTAGTATTGGGATGGCACCATTTGAGGCGTTGTATGGTCAAAGATGTAGAACTCCGTTATATTGGCATGAATCTGGTGAAAGTGTAGTACTTGGACCTGAACTTGCTCGTGAGACTACCGAGAAGGTGAAGTTGATTCGAGAAAAGATGAAATCTGCCCAAAGTAGACAGAAGAGTTATCATGACAAGCGAAGGAAGGATTTAGAATTTCAAGCTTGTGATCATGTGTTTTTGAGAGTTACACATGTGACTGGTGTTGGGAGAACGTTGAAGTCTAAGAAGCTCACTTCTCATTTTATTGGACCGTATTAGATTTCAGAGAGAGTGGGGAATGTTGCTTATAGAGTGGCTTTACCGCCTAATCTTTTGAATTTGTATGATGTGTTTCAGGTGTCGCAACTTCGGAAGTATATTTCAGATCCATCTCATGTGATTCATATGGACGATGTGCAAGTACGGGATAATCTTACAGTGGAGACGATGCTTGTACGGATCGCGGATCGTGAAATGAAGACTCTGAGGGGAAAAGAGATTGCCTTGGTTAAAGTGGTTTGGCTAAGAGCTGCTGGTGAAAGCATGACTTGGGAGTTGGAGAGCAAGATGTGAGACTCCTACCCTGAGTTGTTTGATTAAGGTAAATTTTCGAGGATGAAAATATTCTAAGTGGGGGAGAGTTATAACGCCCGTAATTTAATTAATTATTTAATTCAATTATTTTTGGAATATTTGTGAAGGTGTGTTATAATTAATTGGATTTAATTGTTTTATTAAGTTGAGAAATAATATTAGAAGTATAATATATTTGATGTGGGCTTATTTTTAAAGGAATAGAAGTAATAAGGGGGTGTATTAGTTTTAAGCCCAATAAGGAATAAAGAATAATAGGGTTATTTTATTGTTGTTGGTATAGAATAGAAAGGAAGAAGCAGTAGAAGAATAGGGATTGAGAGGAGAACGTGAAACTTCTTGGAAAAGTGGAAAAACCGCAAGAACGAGAATTCAACCGGAAGATTGTAGAGCGACCTTCAATCCAAGGTAAGGGTGGGGTTCTGACTCTATAATTGGGTTTATGATGATTGGTATGTGGGGTTAGAGGTGATTGCTATCTTGTTCTTGAATTGAAAATATATGATTGTTGTATGATGAGAATTGATGAATTTTAGATGAATAATGATGCCATGATGTTGTTTGAACGATGTAGTATTATAGGATGATTATAGGTGATGAATTGTCATGATTATATTAAGTTTTAGGGCTTAAGCATGAATCCCATAGTGAGATGCATGGAAGAAAACACAGAATATTGCAGGGATGAAAAACGTAGAATGTTGCGTGAAGGATATCAGAAGTTGCTGTATTAGAACAATGAATTAAATTGGAAATAGAGTTATTCGTACTGTTCTTAGTTAGGTTGATATCAGGCTAAGAATTAAAATAGTAGGATTAATAAAAAGTAGAATTTCTGATGGTAGAAGTTATGTTGGTTAGAAGTTGCGTTGGATTATTAGAATGTAGAATTTATGATGGTAGAAGTTATGTTGGTTAGAAGTTGTGTTGGATTATTAGAATGTAGATGTTTTGATGGTAGAAGTTGTGTTGGTTAGAAGTTGCATTGGAGTAGTAAGAAGTAGAAGTTCTGATGGTAGAAGCAGTGTTAGTTAGAAGTTGCATTGTCAGAAGTTGTATTGGTCAGAAGTTGGGTTAGTCAGAAGTTGTGTTGTCAGAAGTTGTATTGGTCAGAAGTTGGGTTAGTCAGAAGTTGTGTTGTCAGAAGTTGTGTTGGTCAGAAGTTGAGTTGGTTAGAAGTTGTGTTGTCAGAAGTTGTGTTGACAGAAGTTGTGTTGTCAGAAATTGTGTTATTAGAAGTTGTGTTGGTTAGAAGTTGTATTGTCAGAAGTTGTTTTGGTCAGAAGTGGTGTTGGATGTTACGTTGGTTTTGTACAGAATGATGAAGGTTAGATGCTTAGAGGCTACTGTTTGAACTATAACAGTAGGAATAGTGACGGTCATGACGTAAGAGTTACAGAATAGCAGTATTGATTTACTGTGGAATTAATGT
The DNA here is from genome assembly GCA_948472305.1 of Vicia faba. NCBI lineage: Eukaryota > Viridiplantae > Streptophyta > Magnoliopsida > Fabales > Fabaceae > Vicia > Vicia faba. The sequence continues at coordinate 1,481,833,599 of OX451739.1, read as the reverse complement.
ACAACTGAGTTGTTAGTGAGAAGTTATTAATGATGTTGTGTTGATGATTTATAATAAATAATGATGTTTGATGAATTATTATGATGATATGAGATGTTGATGACTAGACGTTGAGATGCTTTTGAGATGTTGTTAATTTGAGATGTTGTTAATTTGAGATGCTTTTGAGATGTTGTTAATTTGAGATGCTTTTGAGATGTTGTTAATTTGAGATGTTGTTAACTTGGGTGTTGTTATTACATTCATGGTTGTGTCGCATACATTGCATTTTTTGAGATGGAGCTTATGCTCGTTGAGATGGCCTGTATTGGCGAATTTTGAGATGAAGGCTTATGCCTTGTTGATGCCTCTATTAATTGGCAAATTTTTGAGATGGGAGTTTTTATCCAATGGTACCACATGCATTTGCATAGTATTGAGTCGCATCATATGATTGCATAAAGAAGTGTATTTTGATGTTGATGAATGTGTATATACGTTGTAATTATTGTTGATTATGAGATGAGAAGTGGTGATGTTATTGATCTAATTTAATATATTAATTATCATGCGCTTTATTATATTGTTAGATATCTCACCCCTTATGTTTGAATGTTGCCCTTATGTTGGTAACGTGCAGGTAATCGAGCGTGAAGGTTGTATACCTTCGGTAGTTCGAGTCCGTGTCATTGCTCTGATATGTAACACTCGGGGGGATGAACGCTTGCTGTTTTTAATTGTTGATTTTTCAATTGTTGAATGTTAAATTGATTATTATTAGATATGTGCTGTTTCGAAGTTGCTGTTTTGTTGTTAGAGATGTTATTAAGAATTCTGCTTCGTAGATGTTGAGTATTTAATTAAAGATGTTATGATGATGGTTCATCCGATGTTTTGAAAGTTTTATATATCCACGATGAAAGCAATGAATTTGATAGAAGAATTTGTGACGTCCCGGTTCGTTTTTCATGAATGATTTTTATAACTCTGATTTATTTATATAATTGCTTGGGGTAGAATTGGGGTGTTACAGGTTAACCAATCCAACTTCAAGAGGGTATGACCTTAAAACTCATGCAAGCCTTACACCTAAGGATTTGGTGTGACTTGCTTGTTGTTTGCTATACATGTGATTTTCTAGCATAATCATGACATCATAAGCATGGCATATTATAACTAACCATTTCAAGGATTTCCTAGGGCTCATTTTTTTTTTGTTTTGTAGGACATGGCATCCGCCCGTAGGAACACTATCCAGATTAACCTTGTGAAAGTGCCTCTCCAACTAAAGGACCTGAAATTAAGGGTTCCTGAAAGTTCTACATTCACTAAAAAGCATGGTCGGTTACTCAACTTGGTCACTTCAAAACCTGATGAAGAATTGTTAAAAGTGTTGTTTCAGTTCTTTGATCATGTGCACCACTGTATCATCTTCCTGGATTACCAACTAGTGCCTACTATGGAGGAATTTTCTCATATGTTGGGGGTACCTATTCTTGATCAGTTACCTTTCAACGGTACGGAAGAACATCCAAAGCCTGAAGAGATTGCTCGAGCTCTGTCCTTGCAACGGTCTGACGTGGTGACAAGTTGGGAGACTAGAGGAAGTGTCCAAGGAATCCCGGTTAAGTTTTTATTCGAGAAGGCTTACCATTTTTGGGATACCCTGAATTTACAAGCTTTCGAAGAGGTTCTGGAACTTCTTGTTTACGGGATGGTACTTTTCCCTAATGCGGATCAGATCGTAGATGTGAACACTATTAAGGTTTTTCTGTCTCGTAATCCGGTGCCTACATTACTTGGGGATATTCTACACTCTCTGCATGCTCGCACTATAAAGAGAAGGGGGACCCTTATGTGTTGCACTCCTCTATTAGCTAGGTGGTTTATTTTGCGCCTACCCAGGTCGGTTCTGAAGAATGAACAGGGTTTGAAATGGTCTCGTAGGCTAATGTCCCTTACACATTCAGACATTCATTGGTGTTCACGGTTCTCGGAAGATGTTACCATCATCGATCGCTGTGGTGAATTCCCTAATGTCCCTCTCTTAGTCATTAGGGGAGGAATCACTTATAACCCTTGTTTGGCACTGCGTCTGTTTGGTTATGCGAGAAGAGATGGTCCTCATGATACGCTTATCCAAGGAATCACCTTCAACTATGAGAATGATGCTCAGGGATACCGCAAAAGGTTCATAAAAGCTTGGGGGCATGGTGCATAAAATTGACAGCAAGATGCTGGGGCACAAGAATTCCATTCCTCTTGAGCCTTATCTCCGACGGGTACGAGCCCACGTCCAAAGTCTTATGATGCCTTACCCTGCTTTCCTACCAATAACTGTGGAACCAGTTATTGAAGGAGATACTACTTCCCTTGGTCATCATCCTGACATGCCAACTGATCATGAAGAGTTACAGAAGTCCTGGGTTCAACTCAAAGAGGAGCGGGACACGTTTGAAGCTCAGTTCTATGCCATCGAGAAGAAGGTCTTGGAGCTTAGTAGGCTAATTCATGAAGAAAGGAACATAAACGCCTACATTGCACCAAAGAGGATGCTCTCCTGGGAGACCTAGTTTATTTTTTGCTTTAAGTTTTGTTTTGTTTAATTGTAATCCTAAAAGGCATTCTTTGTAACAATTCGAACTTATTAATGCAATTAACGCATGTTTCTTTTGGTTAAACAAATTTGAGCCTTTAAGAATCCTTGAAATCATTGCATATGCATCCCATCCATAGCATTACATAAACAAATGCCATTACAGGTTTCTCATCTTCTTAGCTGTATATTTCAGCAATAATGTCTTCCGAACAAAGCATCAAGGATCTTCAGGCACAAAATGCCCAATTTCAATAAATGTTCATAACTCTAGCAAAAGGGCAGGAAGATCTGAAGACCCTCATCTTGAAAGAGGAGAAGAAGAAGAAGAAGAAGAAGAAGAAGCCCACTGGTATCCTCAATATGGGTAGAAGGTTCAGGGGTCCGCTAAAGCAACCAGTCGATCTGACCTCCTCGTCCAAAGAGGGGGAAAATCAAGAGAGAGAAATAAGGGAGGAGAATCCTAGTTCTGAAGTCTCTGACAATGATACAGACTACAATGATGAGCAGTATCCTCCCACTAAGGATAGGTATAAGCAGTTGGAAGGTCGGTTGAGTGCTATGGAAGTCCAGAAAATACCTTGGTTGGATTTCGAAGAACTGGGATTGGTGTCGGGAGTGGTCATCCCACAGAAATTTAAGGCTCCGATGTTCGCAAAGTATGATGGGGTGTCCTCCCAAAGCTCCATCTCCGTTCCTACGTAAGAAAGATCCAGCCCCACACCGCTGATAGAAATTTGTGGGTTCACTTCTTTCAAGACAGTCTGTCAGGGGCTTAACTTGAATGGTTCTACCAACTGGAGGGAACCAATGTCTGAAACTGGGAAGATCTGGCTGCTGCTTTTTATAAGCAGTATTAATACAACGCCGACCTTGCCCCTACTCGTACTCAACTCCAGAGTATGTCCATGGGTGCAGGTGAAGGCTTTAAGGACTATGCACAGAAGTGGAGAGACTTGGCTAGAAAAGTCCAACCCCCTTTGTCTGATAGGGAGTTGGTCGATATGTTTCTTGGGATGCTATCTGGCCATTCTTTAATCATTTGATCAGCAGCTCGTCAGCTGGTTTCACCGAGCTGATTCTAACTGGAGAGAGGGTAGAAGCTGGGATCCAGAGCGGCAAGATACAGAAAGATGCTTCTTCGAGTTCGGTAAAGAAGCCTTTTACTGGTAAAAAGGAAGCAAGTGCCATCTATAGCCCGAGAGGCCAAGGAAGAGCTGAACACCGTCAGCCAGTAAGTGTTGTAATGATACCTAGGCCTGCGGCTGCTCCATAACGCAACAATCAACAAAGGGTGGAAAGACTGCAATGGCAGTTTACCCAAATTAACATGACATTGGCTGAGGTTCTACCCCATCTACTGAGATCCAACTTGGCAACCTTGAAAGAGGCTCCCAAGAATCTGAATACCACATCTCCTCGGTACAATCTAAACGCTCGGTGTGCCTACCATTCTGAGAGTCCCGACCATGATACAAATGATTGTTGGGCTCTGAGAAATAAGGTACAGGATCTGATTGAGGCCAAGGAAATTTAGTTCGATGCTCCGGAAAAGCCCAATGTCATAACTACTCCCATGCCTAAGCACAATCATGGAGTTAATGTTGTTGATACCAATCTGTTTGTGACCTCAGTTGCTGAAGTTTATACTCCTCTTATGACTGTTAAGAAGAATTTGTTGTTGGCCGGTTTATTTCCAGGTTGTGGTGAAGGTTGCCACATGTGTTCATCTCTGCCTTCTAGTTGCCATTTGCTGAAGTCAGGTGTTCAGCGCCTGATGGACAACAAAGAAATTTTGTTCGAGAAAACTTTGATTCCCATTGTTCCGTTTAAAGATGTTGCTATTATAACCATTTATGCCAATCCTTCCAAGGTCTCCTCGAGAAGACCTGTTAGGATTACACGCGCTCCAAGAGTCACTCCATTAATAATCACCTTTCCTGGTCCTGTCTCGTACGCCTCAGACAAAGTTGTCCCTTGGCATTATGGTGCTGATGTGTACTACCATGGCATCAAACAAGACCTGAAGAATGAAGAGGATGATCCTGATGTCAGTAACATTCTTGGGACTAGCAAGGTTACTAGAAGTGGAAGGGTTTTCTATCCTGAGATTTCCCCAAAGACTGTCAATAGTCCTATTGTTATTCTGTCTGCTGTTCCTACTGGTACTTCAACTACTACTCCTGTGCTTACTCCAATTATCACTCCCGCCGTCGAGTCATCTGGGACCCGAGGCAAAGAAGTTATAGGTGAGCCTGCCCGGACGGAGGCACCTAGAAAAATTGTTGTAGAAGCCTCTAAGCAAGAGATAGTGGAAATATTGAAAATAATCAAAAAGAGAGACTACAATATGGTCGAGCAGCTGGGGCATACCCCCTCAAAGATATCCATGTTGTCCCTGTTGTTGTGCTCTGAGGCCCATGCGAAGGCTTTGATTGCATTCCTCAAGACCGTGCATGTGCCGCAGGAGACCTCGACAGATCAATTCAAAGACTGTGTGGCTAGCCTGACTACTGATAATGGGCTGGGTTTTTCAGATGCAGACTTGACACCGAAAGGGAGGAAGCATAATGATGCTCTGAATGTCTCGATTGAATGCAGAGGCACCACTATGGCTCATGTGCTGGTAGATATTGGGTCTTCACTGAATGTTCTGCCTAATAAGGCGCTGGATTGGTTGGATTGTGAGGGCTTGACCTTAAAACCTAGTAACATTGTGGCAAGGGCTTTTGACGGGTAAAAAAGAACGGTGCATGGGGAGGTGGACATCCCTATCAAGGTAGGCTCCCAGACCTTTAAGTCCACCTTCTATGTGATGGACATCCGGCCGTCATACTCTTGTTTGTTGGGTCGTCCTTGGATCCATGAAGCTGGGGTTGTCACTTCTACACTACACTAGATGCTGAAGTATCCAGTGAAGGGAAAGATTGTCACTACACGCGGCGAAAAGGAGTATATGGTGATCCACCTCAACTCCTTCAGATACGTAGAGATGGACGGGGATTCATAGAGACTCCTTTCCAGAATTTTGAAGAGGTTCCCCAGATCTTGGCATCAACTGAGACTACTACCAGCAACAAACCTCCTCTGAAGATGGCTTCTCTCAAAGACGCCAGAGCAGTGGTTGAAGAAGGTGGGTGTACCAACTGGGGACAGCTTCCTGATTTTACTCATAAAATTGAAAATTTTGGTTTGGGCTTTACTTCAGGGGCTCAAAGGGTCGTTCGACACGCTCGGGCTGGAGGACCTCCCCTCCGCATCAGCAATCGGGGAATTAATGTCATTGAAGACAGTGAGGGAGACTCTGACATTGACAGCTGGATCTACCCAACTACCAACGGTGGACCAAATAACTGGATGGCTAGGGACTTTATACCAGTTTCTTTTATTTCGCAGTAATTATCTTACTTGTTTGCTGAATTTGTAATAAACAATTTAAAACTCTACAGCCTTGTGTCTTGCCCGAGGCACATTGGCTTTGTTTATGAGGGCTATTATTTGTCATTTCATATATCATCAATAAAACATCGGACGTTCCTTGCATACAAATTTTGTGCTCTCTGTTTTTCTTTTCTGTTTTCACTTTATCAAAATAGCTATTCTCTTACACACACTCACGTATCATACTGCAGATCCATATCCACTCTGGATCCCATTGGTAACAGCTCTGTTACTTCTAGTTATGACTTCGAAAATCCGATCAACCAAGCCGAGGACGAAGGTGATGATGATTTTGAAGTGCCTGGAGAACTTGCTAGACTATTACAGTAGGAAGAAAGGGCTATACAACCTCATGAAGAGCCAGTTGAGACAATAAACCTGGGCACGAAGGTAGACAGAAAAGAAGTCAAGACCGGCGCAAATTTGGAAGTTAAGATCAAACAGCGGTTGATACAAATGTTGCACGACTATGTTGAGATCTTCACCTGGTCATATGAAGACATGCCTGGTTTGGACACTGATATTGTGGTACATCGTCTGCCGACCAAGGAAGACTGTCCTCCAGTTAAACAGAAGGTCCTCCGTATGCACCCTGAAATGTCAGAGAAGATCAAGGCAGAGGTCATGAAGCAGTTCGACGCGGGGTTCTTAGCTGTAACCTCCTATCCGCAGTGGGTTCCTAACGTTGTTTCGGTGCCGAAGAAAGACGGTAAGGTACAGATGTGTGTGGACTAGAGATCTGAATAAGGCAAGTCCCAAGTATGACTTCCCGCTTCCTCACATTGATGTCCGGGTTGACAACACCGTGCAATATAAAATCTTCTCCTTCATGGATGTTTTCTTTGGCTACAACCAGATCAAGATGGATCCTGAAGACATGGAGAAGACAACTTTCGTCACACAGTGGGGTACCTTCTGTTATAAGGTGATGCCTTTCAGGTTGAAGAATGATGGGGCAACTTATCAGCGTGCCATGGTCGCCTTGTTCCACGATATGATTCACCATGAGATCGAGGTTTATGTTGATGACATGATAGCCAGGTCTCAAACCGAGGAAGAGCACCTTGATCATCTACAAAAGTTGTTCGACAGGTTGAAGACATACAAGATGAGGTTAAATCCGAACAAGTGCACCTTCGGGATAAGGTCTGGTAAACTTTTGGGTTTCATCGTCAGTGACAAAGGTATTCAAGTAGACCATGCGAAGGTAAAGGCCATACAAGAGATGCCGGTTCCCCGTACAGAGAAGGAAGTTAGAGGTTTCTTGGGACGTTTAAATTATATTTCCAGGTTCATTTCACACCTGACTGCTACTTGTGGACCCCTCTTCAAACTTCTGAAGAAAGATCAAGTGGTGAAATGGAATGACGAGTGCCATACAGCATTCAAAAGGATCAAAGAATATCTCAAAGAACCGCCAATTCTGATGCCTCCAGTTGAAGGAAGACCTTTGATATTATACTTAACAGTGCTAGACAATTCAATGGGGTGTGTGCTGGGGCAGCATGACGAGTCTGGTCAAAAAGAGCATGCAATATACTACCTTAGCAAAAAGTTTACCGACTGTGAGACACGATACTCACTGCTCGAGAAAACTTGCTACGCTTTGGCATGGGCTGCTCGCCGACTAAGAAAGTATATGCTGACCCACACTACTTTGTTGATATCTAATATGGACACAATCAAATACATCTTCTAGAAACCCGCTCTCTCCGAAAGAATAGCAAGATGGCAGATGATCTTAACTGAATATGATATATAATATACAACCCGGAAAGTAATCAAGGGGAGTGTATTGGCTGATCATTTGGCTCATCAGGCCGTGGACGACTACCAATCCATGAAGTTTGAGTTCTCAGATGAGAATATTATGTTGGTGACTGAATACGAAGAACCTGGACCAGATGAAGGACCCGAGGAGGGATCCTGATGGACTATGGTTTTTGATGAAGCTTCGAATGCACTCGGTAACGACATTGGCGCAATAATCATATCTCCTAAGGGCTGTCATACTCCTTTCACTGCTCGGATATGTTTCAACTGCACTAACAACATGGCGGAGTATGAAGCCTGCATCATGGGTCTCAAGGCCGCTATTGACCTCAGGATCAAGTTCTTGGACATTTTCGGGGATTCAGCCTTGGTGATAAGTCAGATCAAAGGCGAATGGGATACGAAGCATCCAAATCTCATCCCATACAAAGAGAACATGCTGACATTGCTCCCACACTTTGAGGAGGTAGCTTTTGAACATTTCCCGCGAGAGGAGAATCAGTTAGCGGACGCGCTAGCTACCATGTCTTCTATGTTCAAAGTCAGGTGGGACAATGAAGCTCCCTGAATCATCATTGAGAGGTTGGATGAAACAGTACACTATTGTGAGATTAATACCGAAGATGTGGCAGACAAACCCTGGTTTCATGAAGTCAAAAGGTATCTCGATACTCAAGAGTATCTAGAAGGGGCATTTGTCAACGATAAGAAGTTTCTGAGAAGGTTCGCTATGAAATTCTTCCTCAGTAATGGAATCCTCTACAAGCGCAATCATGACTCTACCTTACTACGGTGTGTAGACAAGAGCGAAACAGACAGGATTATGACAGATCTACATGAAGGTACCTTCAGAACCCATTCTAGTGGACATACCATGGCTAAGAAGATCCTACAGGCAAGATACTACTGGTCCACTATGGAAGCAGATTGTTATTAGCACTCCCGAACTTATCATAAGTGCCAAATCTACGCTGATAAGGTGCATGTGCCTTTGGTTCCTTTGAACATCTTGACAGCTTCGTGGCCATTTTCAATGTGGGGCATTGACATGATCAGAGAAATCAGGCCCACTTCTTCCAATGGACATCGCTTCATCCTAGTGGCCATTGATTACTTCACGAAATGGGTTGAGGCGGCCTCTTTTGCTACTGTGACCAAGAATGTTGTGGTGCAGTTTATCAAGCATAACCTGATCTATTAGTATGGTGTGCCCAAGAGAATTATCACCGATAATGGTACAAATATCAATAACACGATGATCATCGAGCTCTGTAAGCAATTCAAGATACAACATCATAACTCTTCTCCCTACAGGCCAAAGATGAATGGCACTGTTGAAGCGGCTAACAAGAACATCAAAAAGATTATACAGAAGATGACAGTGACATACAAAGACTAGTATGAGATGTTACCATTTGCTCTTCATGGATACCGCACCTCCGCACGGACATCGACAGGGGCAACACCCTACTCTCTGGTATATGGCATGGAGGCATCCTACCCATCAAAGTCCAAATACCTTCTCTCAGGATTATGAAGGTGCGGGTTTGAACGAATACGACTAGATCTGGACCCGACTTGATCATCTAAATCTAATTGACGAGAAGAGGCTTACCTCTATCTGTCATGGTCAGACGTATCAAAATCGAATGATCAAGGCTTTTAACAAGAAAGTCAGACGTCAAGAATATCAAATCGGGGATCTAGTGATCAAGCGCATTATACTGCCGCAAGGTGATCCCAGGGGCGAATGGCCCCCCACATACGAAGGGCCATTTATGGTTAAAAACATTTTCTCGGGTGGAGCTATGATTCTAACCACCATGGACGGTGACGACCTTCCTCACCCTGTCAATGCAGACATAGTGAAAAAGTATTACGCCTGATTAAAAGACCCGCTAGGTTGACTGGCCTAGGCAAAAATAAGGGCTTCCAGGCGAAACAAAAGGCTTCGGGCAAAAATAAGGGATAAAAATGAAAAAAAATCTGTACACCCGGCAAGTCAAAAACCTGAAAAGGCGGCTTGGGCAAAAAAGGGTATCCCGTGGACTGAAAACCCGAAAGGGAAGTCCAGGAAAAAGTTAGGGATGTAAAGCGTATCACTATGTCCCATTGGATCACCTTGCGACCAGACTTCGGTATCAACTATCAGGCTCGAACGACATTGATCAACCTAATCAACTTCGGACAAGCAGTAAAGTGATGAGACACTCGAAGACATAGGGGCAATAGCAGAGTTGGAACTCAATGGGATTGTTGCACATAGCTGTTTTCTTTTTACACGAAATTTATATAGGTTCTATTTTTACGGCGGCGTTATCTTACCAGAGCGTCAACCTCCTTGTATGAAAACGCCTATTACAGGCCAACTTTAAAAAAAGAAAATCAATACAAAATCATTTTCACAAGAAACTATGAGTTTTTCCTTTTCTGTTTTGTTTTGCACGAACGTCCAATGATTTATTCTTGACGTATGCATTTGAATATGATTGCTGCTCATAAATATTTACATAAGAAATGAAAAGACAATTACTCGTAGCTTAAGAAACAGGGGCAAAAATAAGAAATGTCAAACCCGACAGTTACTCTGCCCAACAGGTACCAGGACAGAGACAACTTTGGAACATAATCATCAGTACATACACTTCCCACAGAGTAAAAATATTAAAAGCATTGATGTCTGCTTTCCCAAAACAGGAAGTAATCTCCCTAGCCAGGGTCCTTCAGAAACCTGACAGCTATATTCCCCAGCCGAATGTCATAATCGCGAACGGGTCATCATAATGTTTTATTCCCCCCAAGCAGAGTTTATTTCTCCAGATACAAAAGCTCAATCCCCGACAAAGCCCATTACTTCAGCTATGGAAATTAACCTTCCAAGTTATTTCTCATAGAGTTATTCTCAAACAGAGTCTCTCCCTGACAGAGTATTCACAGATAACAAGGAATAAATCCCCAGTACAGTCATCTCCATTCACCATTCCCCAACGGAAGTAGAATAACCATAATTCTCTACAACAGTTAGGAATGCTATACTCTCCAACAGTAGTAAGGGATTCATTTTCCCAGGCTCGGATTTGTCCCAACAGCATTTCATGTCCATACATCATGACATGCGCATACATATCATATACAGCATAATCTCATTTATTTTGAGAACATCATCTCACGAGGTATCTCATGCATTACACATATAATTAACCTTGTTATCTTTTAAGGAAAGACTATTATCACCAACAATTCCAGCAGATATACATGTCATATCTACAGACAGCCAATGGAAAATCAATTCCCAAAGATCAAATGGGTCAACTAATATACGTAACCAAACGAAGTAACCCTACCATCCAGGTTCCTTCCCATAAGCCCTACTATCCAGGCTTTCATCCCGAAGTAACCCTATTGTTGTACCCAAAAATTTGCCCTCTCAATTATCAAGGCTTTCTCACAAGGATTCTCAAGGTTCGAGCTTGCACAAGTGCATTGGAATTTTCCAGTACCAAAATTAAAAGGAAACTATCAAAAATGGAGAAAACAGATAAAAATATTATTTTGACAAAAATTGGAGAAATACAAGTGTTCTTCGTTTCAGCTCTTTCGATTGGCCTTTAGGCCTCTTTCGATCAGCATCCTTCAATTGACTCTTGGCCTCCTTCGATTGCTCAAAATGGATGCTAGCGTGCCTCTTTCGCATGGGCATGTGACTTCTTGTTGCAGGCTTCGTTTGTGACTTTTCCTGCCTACATTGCTTACCTTGAAAACCATGTTTGTTGGCCACACATGCCCCCTACGAGGAAACCCTTTTCGATTCACCAAGCGTGCTGCCTGCAAAGCCTACTTCGATTTGGAAAAATTTACTGCCTACAGGCCTGCTTCGATTGGGCAACATTGCTTCCTTCGAACACGGACTTTCCATTGGGAAATATGTTTGCTTCGACCCATGCTTTGACTGGGCAATATGCTTCCTTCGAGCATGAGCTTTCGATTGGGAAATATGTTTCCTTCGAGTTAGCTTGTTTCGACCACAAGCTTCGACTGAGGCAAAGGCTTCCTTCAAACAGGTGTGCTTCGATCTCACTCTTGCATTTGACACAAGACTAAATCTCGTTTGCCAGGCTGTGTTGCGTCCAAATCTTTACATAGTCAGAAGCTTGTACAAAAGTTATAAACTTTGTCTTTTAGATACTATTATTCTTGGTTAAAGGCTACATACTCTTTCTTTTCATAGAGAGTACTTTATCACAAAAGCAGCTTTCCACTTGAATTTGGTCTGAGCACAAGCAACGTCAGAGGCATAAGTCACATCTTCTGCACCCCAAGTGCCAGCAGGCCCCCCACATGTACTGTCACGCCACATTATTTTATTATTCTTTGCAAGGCTGGATATGGACGAACATGTCCATTATTTCTCTATAAATACAGGAACTTTTGCAAAGCTAAGGAGGATCTTTTGGCCAGGCGAACGAATCTTCAGAAAATTCTCAAAAACACCAAATTTTATCAAACACTTAAACACTCATCAAATACATATCCAGAATCCAAACACATATCCAGAATCCAAACACATATCCAGAATCCAAACACATATCTAGAATCAAAACACATATCTAGAATCCAAACACATACCCAGAATCCAAACACTTATCCCCTTAGAATCTGAAACATCCATATACCTTGTTACCCTTCGAATCCAGTAGGAAGAACCTCACACTTGTTCTTCTCTTTCGAATCCAGTATCAAAGACATAACCCCTGGTTCCTCCCTTCGAATACAGAAGCATTCAAGGAAACCACTTAAAGGCCCAACACACGTTCAAGGCATGAAGCAAGGTAAGTCACTCTTACCCTTGAACCTTTCGTTTCATGGCATAGTATGTGATTAATCTTCCCTTTCATTTCAAGACATGTACATAACACTTTGGCTCTTTTTGTTTCCACCTACTTAATATATTTTTCAGAGCTAAACTCTTTCGTTTCTGCTTTCTGTTTACCTGAAATTGCTTTAACTGTAAAACTGTTTACCAAACAAATACTAGCATGGCCTCATGCCATGTTGCCATTTAATGCTTGAAATGAAAGAAACAGGAAACAGGGAATAGGAAACGAAGCTTCTGGCTTCTACCCTCTTTCTCCAGGTCAAACGAAAGAAACAGGAGACAGGAGTACGAAACGAAGCCTTCGGTTTCCACACTGACTTCCAGGCCCAGCCAGAGGCACACTTGCACTAAGTCCAGGCTCAGACGAAAGGCACTCCCATGCTGGTGCCAGCCTCCAATCGAAGTACATGACGTGACTGGTGCCAAAGCCCAATCGAAGTACATGACCTGACTGTTGCCAAAGCCCAATCAAAGGACAGAACCTCCCTGGTACTAGCCCCTAATCGAAGGAGGCCAACAGAATGCAAATCAAAGGCTGCTCCTGCCTCAATCGAAAGACACTCATTTTTCTTACTTTTATCTTATTTTTTATGCCTTTCGATATGGTTGTAATAGCGTAGGATTTTATCTTTCTGCATTTTATTTACTTTGTACAAATGCTAGTAATTAGGCGTGTATGGAAAGATAAAACCAATAAGTAGACAACCTAAAAATCAAAGACAAATGCATGCAATAAAACACACTTTGCACATATGCACCCTTAAGGTAATCTCACTTGTTGCCTCGGAAAATAGTCATGTCCCTTGAGCATGGGAGTTTTAGCAAAGACCCTCGATAAAAGATCGTAGTCCCTCGATGACCCTCGATGTTGCCTTCGGTAAACGATCTAGTCTCTAAAACGACATTGCTAAAACATCCCATATGTTGCCTTATATGACTATACAAATGTCCTGCGCCCGTCCCGTTCAAACATCCTAACGCAAGGTTGTTCACCAAATACAATGTTGAAACAACACTGTTAAAAGGGTTAAAAAGCATAAGAAAGATCTTTGAGTAAATTAGGGTAGATTGCTCTTAGTTACTTGATCAACTTTGCAAAACATCCTTGCCATTTTTCAAACACACATCATAACACAACTTCAAAACAACTTTCAAAAACATTGAATTATGTCTTCAAAAAGACAAACACCTTTGTAAAACATTCAAATAAGAATTGTTACAAAGGTTGCCTAGACAAGGCATCTTTTTCAAAACCACACACAAAGCACCATTTCAAGCAATTGAAAAGCAAAGGCAAGTGATCTAAAACAAGTAACTAAGAGCCCAATGATAACCATGGATGAAAGGGGTGCTAGCACCTTCCCTTTTCATAATCTACCCCCCGAACCCACGAAAACGTCTCAAAGGTCTTTCCTGTGCTTTTTGACCTTTCCTTAGGATAAAATAAAAAGTCGGTGGCGACTCTTGCTAAACCAAACATTTGCGCACACAAACGTAAATCCCAAGTCAGTTCTCCCACCGTATCACAGAACTGGCGACTCTGCTGGGGAATTTCTAAAATTGGGGTTACCTTAGGGTTTTAGATCACCTTTACATGCTCGCTTTGATTGCTTCGATTGCTTTACTTTTTGGGTTCCTTGTATGGGTTTGTTGTAAATCCTACACCCGGATTTGGGGGCACCTTTTTAGGCAAATAGAAATAAACTGTGAGGGAACTGTGCGGGGTATACCGACTTGGTTGAAGCAGTAGCTATGTTAGTGTGACATATTTGTGGGTACCGGTAGCCCTTGAGTAGTCAAGGAGAATACGGGGCCGCTGAGTGATGTCATGAAGCACTAACGAACTCTTAGAACCTTACTTGACCATCTTGGACTTTTTTAGGGGTAGTGAGATGACCGACTTTGGTGCAGTCCGAAGTTGGTAGATACTCGATACTAGACTCATTGAGGATTGTTTTCTTGGAATATTTTGGTCTCCAGTAAGTGGCTAAACCAAAATAATGAACATAGAAAATAATCCAGTGATATTGAGCTCCTTAGAACCCGGTTTCTATTTTAGGACAGGTTGAGCCAACTAACTTCAAGAGGGTACTTACCTATAAACCCCATGCAAGCCTAAACCTAAGGACTTGTCTGCTTTGTGTGAATATGATTGTCTGTATATACACTTGCTTACTTTTTCATACATGTACATAACATCATAACATCATACCATAGCATTTTCAATAACCATTTCAAGGATCTCGAGGGTCTTTTGATGCAGGGTCACGTTGAACCAGATGTCTACCAAGGGGCAAGAGGGTTCTCCTCTAAACAAACGCCATCAAAGATCAAGTGCAACAACTTGAATAAGGGGCTATGACCCACTTGACATGGTGAGCTTGATTCTCGTGGAAAGACATCCACCGATACAAAGTTCTCCAATCAAAGATGTCGATCAAAGTTCAACCTATAACATTTTGTGTTTACCCCGAGAGATTCTTGAAAACATGCATCCACATATCATGCATTGTATCATGACAGGTTTTTCTTTTCAGGTTTCCTTATTCTCCTACTGTTTATTTCAGTAGAGATGGATCTATAGAGGACTATCAAAGATCCAGGATCAAAACACTCAGCTTCAGGAAATGTTCTTGAACCTATCCCAGGGGCAAGAAGAAGTGAAAGCTCTCCTCACAAGGGGCATGGTCCTAGGGAATTCGGGCAGTGTCAGGAATGATCAGTTGGAAGAACTACAGATTGAGCTGGCAACAATGAAGATACAGATGATGGGACAATTGGTGGGCCAGATGGCTCTCATCCAGGATTTGGCTCAAAGACAAGAAGAGCTCAGGGTTCTCGTCAACAAACTGCTTTGAGACAACCAAGTGGGGCAAACAACTAGGGTTGAAGATCAAGTCATCATTCAACCTCCTTTGAGACAAAAAGACAAGGGAAAGGCTCCCCAATTTGCTTCAGGGTCACAAGCCCAACAACAACCTCACCAGCGTCAGCAGGGGCATCAGCGTAAGGAGGTCGCGCCTAAAAGACAATTCACTAAGATCAACATGTCACTGACTCAAGCGCTACAACACATGTTGAAGGAAGATCTAATTACATTAAAGGCTCCTCTCCGGAACCCAAATACTTTCGCTCCTACCTATCATCTCAATGAAAGGTGTGCATACCACTCTGACAGCCCAGGGCATGACACAAACAACTGTTGGACTCTGAAGAACAAGGTCCAAGACATGATTGATGCCAAGGAGATCAAGTTTGACCCTCCGGTGACCCCAAATGTGATCACTGCTCCTATGCCAAATCATTGAGAATGTCTTTGTTTCATTTGAATTTTCAAGTTGTAATTTCTTTTGTTATTCAAACAATTATCTATTAATGTCAAACTTTGTTTCATTAATGCATTGCATATGTTTGTCTTGAATTATTTCATTTTCATTACATTTAAACTATGCTTTTTACTCAGTTTATGACATTCAACTTTTGCTAAAAGTTACAAGCCTTTAGAGGGAGGATGACAAAAACAATGCCATAATCTCATACAATATGCTTTTGAACAGACATTGCTGATGATGTACATGCATTTCTTTCAAATCCTAAACACCGGAGTTATAAGGAAGATAATCCCTAGTCAACCCCTTCGAGCCAAAGAAGTAGGAGTTTTCTGTTTTTAAACAAATTGAAACCTGGGGCAGGGTAGTCTCTCAGTTAATTCAAATGCGCTTTAAGTCGCAAAACTCTCAGTTCATAATACAACGAACGACATCAAAAGCATTCCTCTGGAATCAAAATACAGTGGTGGTTCCTTATCTCATAGGCAGTCAATCTCTCAAAAGAGAAAAGCCCACTGAGCCAAAACCTATAAAGGAGGCTTAAGAAAGCTGGGGCATCCCGCTGACTGTAATCTCGAAAACAGGAACAGTCAGGCAAAAGTTAGGGATAACAAATCAAAAGAACGAGGTCGCTACAATTCCTCAACAACATGAAAAATGTTGCAAAAATGACTGCCTTCCAACAAATTCAACTTGTGTGAGCCATCACCAAAACGTCATTCCAAATTAGAATAGAGTTCGACGCACAATTAACTGAGTTTAGGATTGAAGAACATCACGAAGAGTGGGTGGGTACAAATACACTTTGAGCCTTTATCCTTTGTTTCTTAAACCGTGAACCAAGCCACGTTACAACCCTTCAAAAGTCCTAATTGAAGCATGGGTTAGTTCGAAAGCATACTGTTACAAAAGGTATCCTGACTCCTGTAAGGCTTTGCCCTAAATCTTGTGTTGAATTTGTCTTATAAAAAGTTTTCTGCTAAAAAATGCATTTTTCAAAACTTCGAGACAAGCATAAACTTTGCATTATTTGAATATCACTGTTTGCATTTGGCTATTTGTTTGACAGCGGAAAAATTCACACAATGAATATCTAGTGAATAAAAGATCTCTCAGTGAACAAAATCACTTCAAAAAGGATAACACTTCCATTGACAAATCTCCTATCAACAAGGGGGCATGACATGTCACTATCCAGCACGCCTGGGGCAGTCCAGTCAAGATTTCAAGAAATCTCTGAAGAAGTGCAGAGTAACCAGGGGCAAGTCTCCATCTCCGTCACTTGGGGCATTGAACGTTAACCCCGACAAGGGGTTACATACAATTAAACTTTTTGGCAATGCCACAAACATTCGCTACTAGGGGCAATGACAAGTCCCCCCAAAGTCTTTCTCATAGGATGATTCCCCAGCAAGAGTATAATCTCTGGCCCCCCTTTTCCCAGCTGAATCAACCTCAAGAATCCTCGAGGACTTCCCCCAACGAAGATGTCACCTCTCTAGCATACTGACGACAGGGTTTATTTCCCCAACAACACCAGGATTCCTCAGCTTGAGTTTGCCTCTCCGACTACTACAAATCAAAGGACCATAACTCCTCTTCCCCAGTAGACTACTCTAGAATCCCCAGCAAGTTACTGCGAAACCTGGACCCGACCAGATATCAGTTCAACTTCGACTCCCCAGTAGAGCAACAGATGAATAAGACTCCTAAACTCCTTTTCCAAGAAGAAATAAACATACTCCCCACAGAGTTTTCAACTTCCCCCAGCGAAGTTCTCCTCAAACAACAAAACAGGAATCCATTGGAAATATTCTAAGCAAAGTTTGAAGACACCCCTGCTCTTCAACAGCAATCCGGGATTTAATGACTCCCCAGCTTTTGTCAAGGATTTATTTTCCCAAACAAAAATACATTCATTAACATTTCACATTTCATACATCCTATTTACATACATGATAAGTGCATACAACACAATCTCATTTACTTCTAAGAACATCATGACATTGTGCATTTCATGCATCATGACATTGCATACAACTAACTCTTTACCTTTTCAGGAAAGATTGATCGACAAATAAAAGTTATCATTACCTTTTGGAGTAGCAGTCGTCAAAGATTCCTTTATCATCCTGCTGAGGTTGTAGTCATCCAAGATTCCTTCATCATCCTGCTGAGGTTGTAGTCATCCAAGATTCCTTCATCATCCTGCTGAGGTTGTAGTCATCTAGGATTCCTTCATCATCCTGCTGAGGTTGTAGTCATCCAAGATTCCTTCATCATCCTACTGAGGTTGTAGTCATTCAAGATTCCTTCATCATCCTGCTGAGGTTGTAGTCATCCAAGATTCCTTCATCATCCTGGTGAGGTTGTAGTCATCCAAGATTCCTTCATCATCCTGCTGAGGTTGTAGTCATCCAAGATTCCTTCATCATCCTGCTGAGGTTGTAGTCATCCAAGATTCCTTTATCATCCTGCTGAGGTTGTAGTCATCCAAGATTCCTTCATCATCCTGCTGAGGTTATAGTCATCCAAGATTCCTTCATCATCCTGCTGAGGTTGTAGTCATCCAAGATTCCTTCATCATCCCGCTGAGGTTGTAGTCATCCAAGATTCCTTCATCATCCTGCTGAGGTTGTAGTCATCCAAGATTCCTTCATCATCCTGCTGAGGTTGTAGTCATACAAGATTCCTTCATCATCCTACTGAGGTTGTAGTCATCCAAGATTCCTTCATCATCCTGCTGAGGTTGTAGTCATCCAAGATTCCTTCATAATCCTGCTGAGGTTGTAGTCATCCAAGATTCCTTCATCATCCTGCTGAGGTTGTAGTCATCCAATATTCCTTCATCATCCTGCTGAGGTTGTAGTCATCCAGAATTCCTTCATCATCCTGCTGAGGTTGTAGTCATCCAAGATTTCTTCATCATCCTGTTGAGGTTGTAGTCATTCAAGACTACTTCATCATCCTGTTGAGGTTGTAGTCATCCAAGATTCCTTCATCATCCTGCTGAGGTTGTAGTCATCCAAGATTCTTTCATCATCCCGCTGAGGTTGTAGTCATCCAAGATTCCTTCATCATCCTACTGAGGTTGTAGTCATCCAAGATTCCTTCATCATCCTGCCGAGGTTGTAGTCATCCAAGATTCCTTCATCATCCCGCTGAGGTTGTAGTCATCCAAGATTCCTTCATCATCCTGTTGAGGTTGTAGTCATCCAGGATTCCTTCATCATCCTGCTGAGGTTGTAGTCATCCAAGATTCCTTCATCATCCTACTGAGGTTGTAGTCATTCAAGATTCCTTCATCATCCTGGTGAGGTTGTAGTCATCCAAGATTCCTTCATCATCCTAGTGAGGTTGTAGTCATCCAAAATTCCTTCATCATCCTGCTGAGGTTGTAGTCATCCAAGATTCCTTCATCATCCTGGTGAGGTTGTAGTCATCCAAGATTCCTTTATCATCCTTCTGAGGTTGTAGTCATCCGAGATTCCTTCATCATCCTGTTGAGGTTGTAGTCATCCAAGATTCCTTCATCATCCTGCTGAGGTTGTAGTCATCCAAGATTCCTTTATCATCCTGCTGAGGTTGTAGTCATCCAAGATTCCTTCATCATCCTGCTGAGGATATAGTCATCCAAGATTCCTTCATCATCCTGCTGAGGTTGTAGTCATCCAAGATTCCTTCATCATCCCGCTGAGGTTGTAGTCATCCAAGATTCCTTCATCATCCTGCTGAGGTTGTAGTCATCCAAGATTCCTTCATCATCCTGCTGAGGTTGTAGTCATACAAGATTCCTTCATCATCCTACTGAGGTTGTAGTCATCCAAGATTCCTTCATCATCCTGGTGAGGTTGTAGTCATCCAAGATTCCTTCATCATCCTGCTGAGGTTGTAGTCATCCAAGATTCCTTCATCATCCTGCTGAGGTTGTAGTCATCCAAGATTCCTTTATCATCCTGCTGAGGTTGTAGTCATCCAAGATTCCTTCATCATCCTGCTGAGGTTATAGTCATCCAAGATTCCTTCATCATCCTGCTGAGGTTGTAGTCATCCAAGATTCCTTCATCATCCCGCTGAGGTTGTAGTCATCCAAGATTCCTTCATCATCCTGCTGAGGTTGTAGTCATCCAAGATTCCTTCATCATCCTGCTGAGGTTGTAGTCATACAAGATTCCTTCATCATCCTACTGAGGTTGTAGTCATCCAAGATTCCTTCATCATCCTGTTGAGGTTGTAGTCATCCAAGATTCCTTCATCATCCTGCTGAGGTTGTAGTCATCCATGATTCCTTCATCATCCTGCTGAGGTTGTAGTCATCCAAGATTCCTTCATCATCCTGCTGAGGTTGTAGTCATCCAGAATTCCTTCATCATCCTGCTGAGGTTGTAGTCATCCAAGATTTCTTCATCATCCTGCTGAGGTTGTAGTCATTCAAGACTACTTCATCATCCTGTTGAGGTTGTAGTCATCCAAGATTCCTTCATCATCCTGCTGAGGTTGTAGTCATCCAAGATTCTTTCATCATCCCGCTGAGGTTGTAGTCATCCAAGATTCCTTCATCATCCTACTGAGGTTGTAGTCATCCAAGATTCCTTCATCATCCTGCCGAGGTTGTAGTCATCCAAGATTCCTTCATCATCCCGCTGAGGTTGTAGTCATCCAAGATTCCTTCATCATCCTGTTGAGGTTGTAGTCATCCAGGATTCCTTCATCATCCTGCTGAGGTTGTAGTCATCCAAGATTCCTTCATCATCCTACTGAGGTTGTAGTCATTCAAGATTCCTTCATCATCCTGGTGAGGTTGTAGTCATCCAAGATTCCTTCATCATCCTGGTGAGGTTGTAGTCATCCAAGATTTCTTCATCATCCTGTTGAGGTTGTAGTCATTCAAGACTACTTCATCATCCTGTTGAGGTTGTAGTCATCCAAGATTCCTTCATCATCCTGCTGAGGTTGTAGTCATCCAAGATTCTTTCATCATCCCGCTGAGGTTGTAGTCATCCAAGATTCCTTCATCATCCTACTGAGGTTGTAGTCATCCAAGATTCCTTCATCATCCTGCCGAGGTTGTAGTCATCCAAGATTCCTTCATCATCCCGCTGAGGTTGTAGTCATCCAAGATTCCTTCATCATCCTGTTGAGGTTGTAGTCATCCAGGATTCCTTCATCATCCTGCTGAGGTTGTAGTCATCCAAGATTCCTTCATCATCCTACTGAGGTTGTAGTCATTCAAGATTCCTTCATCATCCCGGTGAGGTTGTAGTCATCCAAGATTCCTTCATCATCCTAGTGAGGTTGTAGTCATCCAAGATTCCTTCATCATCCTGCTGAGGTTGTAGTCATCCAAGATTCCTTCATCATCCTGGTGAGGTTGTAGTCATCCAAGATTCCTTTATCATCCTTCTGAGGTTGTAGTCATCCGAGATTCCTTCATCATCCTGTTGAGGTTGTAGTCATCCAAGATTCCTTCATCATCCTGCTGAGGTTGTAGTCATCCAAGATTCCTTTATCATCCTGCTGAGGTTGTAGTCATCCAAGATTCCTTCATCATCCTGCTGAGGATATAGTCATCCAAGATTCCTTCATCATCCTGCTGAGGTTGTAGTCATCCAAGATTCCTTCATCATCCCGCTGAGGTTGTAGTCATCCAAGATTCCTTCATCATCCTGCTGAGGTTGTAGTCATCCAAGATTCCTTCATCATCCTACTGAGGTTGTAGTCATACAAGATTCCTTCATCATCCTACTGAGGTTGTAGTCATCCAAGATTCCTTCATCATCCTGGTGAGGTTGTAGTCATCCAAGATTCCTTCATCATCCTGCTGAGGTTGTAGTCATCCAAGATTCCTTCATCATCCTGCTGAGGTTGTAGTCATCCAAGATTCCTTTATCATCCTGCTGAGGTTGTAGTCATCCAAGATTCCTTCATCATCCTGCTGAGGTTATAGTCATCCAAGATTCCTTCATCATCCTGCTGAGGTTGTAGTCATCCAAGATTCCTTCATCATCCCGCTGAGGTTGTAGTCATCCAAGATTCCTTCATCATCCTGCTGAGGTTGTAGTCATCCAAGATTCCTTCATCATCCTGCTGAGGTTGTAGTCATACAAGATTCCTTCATCATCCTACTGAGGTTGTAGTCATCCAAGATTCCTTCATCATCCTGTTGAGGTTGTAGTCATCCAAGATTCCTTCATCATCCTGCTGAGGTTGTAGTCATCCAAGATTCCTTCATCATCCTGCTGAGGTTGTAGTCATCCAAGATTCCTTCATCATCCTGCTGAGGTTGTAGTCATCCAGAATTTCTTCATCATCCTGCTGAGGTTGTAGTCATCCAAGATTTCTTCATCATCCTGCTGAGGTTGTAGTCATTCAAGACTACTTCATCATCCTGTTGAGGTTGTAGTCATCCAAGATTCCTTCATCATCCTGCTGAGGTTGTAGTCATCCAAGATTCTTTCATCATCCCGCTGAGGTTGTAGTCATCCAAGATTCCTTCATCATCCTACTGAGGTTGTAGTCATCCAAGATTCCTTCATCATCCTGCCGAGGTTGTAGTCATCCAAGATTCCTTCATCATCCCGCTGAGGTTGTAGTCATCCAAGATTCCTTCATCATCCTGTTGAGGTTGTAGTCATCCAGGATTCCTTCATCATCCTGCTGAGGTTGTAGTCATCCAAGATTCCTTCATCATCCTACTGATGTTGTAGTCATTCAAGATTCCTTCATCATCCTGGTGAGGTTGTAGTCATCCAAGATTCCTTCATCATCCTGGTGAGGTTGTAGTCATCCAAGATTCCTTCATCATCCTGCTGAGGTTGTAGTCATCCAAGATTCCTTCATCATCCTGGTGAGGTTGTAGTCATCCAAGATTCCTTTATCATCCTGCTGAGGTTGTAGTCATCCAAGATTCCTTCATCATCCTGCTGAGGTTGTAGTCATCCAAGATTCCTTCATCATCCTGCTGAGGTTGTAGTCATCCAAGATTCCTTTATCATCCTGCTGAGGTTGTAGTCATCCAAGATTCCTTCATCATCCTGCTGAGGTTATAGTCATCCAAGATTCCTTCATCATCCTGCTGAGGTTGTAGTCATCCAAGATTCCTTCATCATCCCGCTGAGGTTGTAGTCATCCAAGATTCCTTCATCATCCTGCTGAGGTTGTAGTCATCCAAGATTCCTTCATCATCCTGCTGAGGTTGTAGTCATACAAGATTCCTTCATCATCCTACTGAGGTTGTAGTCATCCAAGATTCCTTCATCATCCTGCTGAGGTTGTAGTCATCCAAGATTCCTTCATCATCCTGCTGAGGTTGTAGTCATCCAAGATTCCTTCATCATCCTGCTGAGGTAGTAATCATCCAAGATTCCTTCATCATCCTACTGAGGTTGTAGTCATCCAAGATTCCTTCATCATCCTGCTGAGGTTGTAGTCATCCAAGATTCTTTCATCATCCTGCTGAGGTTGTAGTCATCCAAGATTCCTTCATCATCCTGCTGAGGTTGTAGTCATCCAAGATTCCTTCATCATCCTGCTGAGGTTGTAGTCATCCAAGATTCCTTCATCATCCTGCTTAGGTAGTAATCATCCAAGATTCCTTCATCATCTATTTGGAGTAGCAATCATTTCCAGATGGCATCTTTAAGCCCATCCCCGACAAGATTTTGTCACAACTCCTGCAGATGGCATCTATAAGCCCATCCTCCTACCAACAATCTCCAAATGGCATCTGTAAGCCCATTCCCGACATCACAATGTTGATACTACACCATACGAGTGCAAATTTTTGGGCACTCTAGTGTTCAATTATCTTCCACCTTCGGATCACGAAAGGCTCGAAAGCCAATCTATATCCTCAGGCTTAAGAAAATTGAACAGGGGCAACTGTTGTACCCAAAAATTTGCCCTCTCAATTATCAAGGCTTTCTCACAAGTATTCTCAAGGTTCAAGCTTGCACAAGTGCATTGGAATTTTCCAGTACCAAAATTAAAAGGAAACTGTCAAAAACGGAGAAAACAGATAAAAATATTATTTTGACAAAAATTGGAGAAATACAAGTGTTCTTCGTTTCAGCTCTTTCGATCAGCATCCTTCGATTAACTCTTGGCCTCCTTCGATTTCTCAAAATGGATGCTAGCGTGCCTCTTTCGCATGGGCATGTGACTTCTTGTTGCAGGCTTCGTTTGTGACTTTTCCTGCCTACATTGCTTGCCTTGAAAACCATGTTTGTTGGCCACACATGCCCCCTGCAAGGAAACCCTTTTCGATTCACCAAGCGTGCTTCCTGCAAAGCCTACTTCGATTTGGACAAATTTACTGCCTACAGGCCTGCTTCGATTGGGCAACATTTCTTCCTTCGAACACGGACTTTTGATTGGGAAATATGTTTGCTTCGACCCAGGCTTCGACTGGGAAATATGCTTCCTTCGAGCATGAGCTTTCGATTGGGAAATATGTTTCCTTCGAGTTAGCTTGTTTCGACCACAAGCTTCGACTGAGGCAAAGGCTTCCTTCAAACAGGTGTGCTTCGATCTCACTCTTGCATTTGACACAAGACCAAATCTCGTTTGCCAGGATGTGTTGCGTCCAAATCGTTACATAGTCAGAAGCTTGTACAAAAGTTCTAAACTTTGTCTTTTAGATACTACTATTCTTGGTTAAAGGCTAAATACTCTTTCTTTTCATAGAGAGTACTTTATCACAAAAGCAGCTTTCCACCTGAATTTGGTCTGAGCACAAGCAACGCCAGAGGCATAAGTCACATCTTCTGCACCCCAAGTGCCAGCAGGCCCCCCACATGTATTGTCACGCCACATTATTTTATTATTCTTTGCAAGGCTGGCTATGGACGAACATGTCCATTCTTTCTCTATAAATACAGGAACTTTTGCAAAGCTAAGGAGGATCTTTTGGCCAGGCGAACGAATCTTCAGAAAATTCTCAAAAACACCAAATTTTATCAAACACTTAAACACTCATCAAATACATATCCAGAATCCAAACACATATCCAGAATCCAAACACATATCTAGAATCAAAACACATATCTAGAATCCAAACACATACCCAGAATCCAAACACTTATCCCCTTAGAATCTGAAACATCCATATACCTTGTTACCCTTCGAATCCAGTTGGAAGAACCTCATACTTGTTCTTCTCTTTCAAATCCAGTATCAAGACATAACCCCTGGTTCCTCCCTTCGAATCCAGAAGCATTCAAGGAAACCACTTAAAGGCCCATCACACTTTCAAGGCCTGAAGCAAGGTAAGTCACTCTTACCCTTGAACCTTTCGTTTCATGGCATAGTATGTGAATAATATTCCCTTTCATTTCAAGACATGTACATAACACTTTGGCTCTTTTCGTTTCCACCTACTTAATATATTTTTCAGAGCTAAACTCTTTCGTTTCTGCTTTCTGTTTACCTGAACTTGCTTTAACTGTTAAACTGTTTACCAAACAAATACTAGCATGGCCTCAGGCCATGTTGCCATTTAATGCTTGAAATGAAAGAAACAGGAAATAGGGAATAGGAAACAAAGCTTTTGGCTTCTACCCTCTTTCTCCAAGTCAAACGAAAGAAACAGGAGACAGGAGTATGAAACGAAGCCTTTGGTTTCCACACTGACTTCCAGGCCCAGCCAGAGGCACACTTGCACTAAGTCCAGGCTCAGACAAAAGGCACTCCCATCCTGGTGTCAGCCTCCAATCGAAGTACATGACCTGACTGGTGCCAAAGCCCATTCTAAGTACATGACCTGACTGGTGCCAAAGCCCAATCGAAGGACAGAACCTCACTGGTGCTAGCCCCCAATTAAAGGAGGCCAATAGAATGCAAATCGAAGGCTGCTCCTGCCTCAATCGAAAGACACTCATTTTTCTTACTTTTATCTTATTTTTTTCCATATTTTTATGCCTTTCGATATGGTTGTAATAGCGTAGGATTTTATCTTTCTACATTTTATTTACTTTGTACAAATGCTAGTAATTAGGCGCGTATCGCTAGATAAAACCAACAAGTAGACAACCTAAAAATCAAAGACAAATGCATGCAATAAAACACACTTTGCACATATGCACCCTTAAGGTAATCTCACTTGTTGCCTCGGAAAATAGTCATGTCCCTCGAGCATGGGAGTTTTAGCAAAGACCCTCGATAAAAGATCGTAGTCCCTCGATGACCCTCGATGTTGCCTTCGGTAAACGATCTAGTCCCTAAAATGACATTGCTAAAACATCCCATATGTTGCCTTCTATGACTATACAAACGTCCCGCGCCCGTCCTGTTCAAACATCCTAACGTAAGGTTGTTCACCAAATACAATGGTGAAACAACACTGTTAAAAGGGTTAAAAAGCATAAGAAAGATCTTTGAGTAAATTAGGGTAGATAGCTCTTAGTTACTTGATCAACTTTGCAAAACATCCTTGCCATTTTTCAAACACACATCACAACACAACTTCAAAACAACTTTCAAAAACATTGAATTATCTCTTCAAAAAGACAAACACCTTTGTAAAACATTCAAATAAGAATTGTTACAAAGGTTGCCTAGACAAGGCATCTTTTTCAAAACATTTTCAAAACCACACAGAAAGCACCATTTCAAGCAATTGAAAAGCAAAGGCAAGTGATCTAAAACAAGTAACTAAGAGCCCATGGATAACCATGGATGAAAAGGGTGCTAGCACCTTCCCTTTTCATAATCTACCCCCCGAACCCACGAATACATCTCAAAGGTCTTTCCTGTGCTTTTTGACCTTTCCTTAGGATAAAATAAAAAGTCAGTGGCGACTCTTGCTAAACCGAACATTTGCGCACACAAACGCAAATCCCAAGTCAGTTCTCCCACCGTATCACACCTACCATCCAGGTTCCTTCTCATAGCCCTACTATCCAGGCTTTCATCCCGAAGTAACCCTACTATCCAGGTTCCTTCCCATAAGCCCTACTATCCAGGCTTTTATCTTGAATTAGCCCTACTATCCAGGTTCCTTCTCATAGCCCTACTATCCAGGCTTTCATCTCAAAGTAACCCTACTATCCAGGTTCCTTCCCATAAGCCCTAATATCCAGGCTTTCATCCCGAAGTAACCATACTATATAGGTTCCTTCTCATAGCCCTACTATCCAGGCTTTCATCTCGAAGTAACCCTACAATCCAGGTTCCTTCCGATAATCCCTACTATCCAGGATTCCATCTTGAATTAACCCTACTATCCAGGTTCCTTGCCAGAAGCCCTCCTATCCAGGCTTTCATCTTGAAGTAACCCTACTATCCAGGTTCCTTCCCATAAGCCCTACTATCCAGGCTTTCATCCCGAAGTAGCCCTACTATCCAGGTTCCTTCCCATAAGACCTACTATCCAGGCTTTCATCCTGAAGTAACCCTACTATCTAGGTTCCTTCCCATAAGACCTACTATCCAGGCTTCCTTCTTGAAGTAACCCTACTATCCAGGTTCCTTCTCATAGCCCTACTATCCAGGCTTTCATCTCGAAGTAACCCTACGATCCAGGTTCCTTATCTCTTATTTCCAGACAACAGTTTACAACACTGTAGGACCTGGACCCCACCAGTTACGGTCGAGTTCACCTTTCCCCAGTAAGTCACTGTGCAGCCTGGACCCTGACCAGATATGCAGTTAATTCCACCTCCTCAATCAAGAATTAATTCCCCAGTAGAGTAATGGACAACCGAAGCTCCTACACCCTATTTCCCAAGACATAAATCAACATCCCTTGGTGAAGTCCTCCTCAACGGCAAGTACATGAATTCTAGCAAATGAATCTCTTATGCAAAAGATATCTTTTTCTAGATGGAATCTTTAAGCCCATCTCCGAAGATTCTCTGTCAACTTCCAAATGGAATATGTAAGCCCATTCCCGATATCACCAATCAATATTACTTCACGCGAGTGCAAATTTTTAGGCACTCTAGTGTTCAATCATCTCACACTTTCAGATCACGAAAGGCAGACCGGCCAATCTACATCCTCAGGTTTAAGAAGATTGAACAGGGGAAGTTGTTGTACCCTAAAATTTTCCCTTCCATTTTACTCAACACATGCTCATTGAGATCCTCAACTTGCTTAAGGATGCCCAAGGGTGGACCAGACAAACTCTCTCCTAAGACAATGAGCCTCAAACTAGGGTTTCACTCCTCATCAAGATGTTTGAGTTCCAAGGGTCCCAAATGATTTCCATTGCCCTAATATGTTCTCAAGATCATCCATGCCAAGTTTCATGCCTTGCACAAGAAGTTTGCTCAGTCAACTGCTCAGATGCTTGAAAATCAATTGTATTAGGTCAAAAGTCAACTATGACTCACATACAGTCAAACTTCAATATTTTTGGTCAAAATCAACATTTTGAAGTGATATCCATCATTTGATCAAGGTTGATCATGATTCCCCAAGGAATGCTCATAATTCATCAAAATACAAAAGTTGCTAAATTAGGATTTCTCAGGAAAAGTCAAACAAACTTTGACCAAGCATAACTTTCTCATATTTCATCCAAAATTTCCCATCCAAGGATCATATTGAAGAGAATCCAATTCCATACAACTCATCTTCAACCCTCAAGTTCAAGAAATGCACTCATCAAAAGATATGGATTTAGACATTATATGTCATTCCAAAAAGTCAACAAAAACACCTTTTGGGTCAAAGTTCCTTACATGAACATGGAAGATCTAATTGAGATGAAACTAAAGAGGTTGCTTAGGGGACATCCTAAGCTTTCTAAAAAGTCCAATAACACCCTCTTAGGGTCAAAATTGAGAGAGATATGCATTGTCAAAGTTGGCCATTTTTGAAGAATTGTCAAAAGTCAACAATGCCCAAAATTGCATTTTTTGGCAAATGGGCCTAACTTTTTATGCTTGCATCTTGCTCCTAGCCTGGTCCACGGCCCATAAACCCTTCCATACATCATTTGATTATTTATTTGATTTATTTTTTATTTTTGTATTATTTTAAATCCAAATTAAATCAAATAAATGATATAAAAATATTTTTGGTTGATTTAGCATTAAAGAATGAAGGTACAGGTTGTATGTTAGAAAGCCAAGCGCGTAAGTCTTGGTTGATCTGAAAAAGGCATGATTTGGCCAAGTTTGGAATAAAAGAATATGGATTAAAGATCAAAGATTTTATCCATCAATTATCAAGATTGGATCCAAAATTATTAACCTAATTGGATTCAATACATGTACTGAGGCTTGTTGAACCCTAGGAGGCAGATACAGAGGCGCAGCTGCTCAAAAGGAACCATGTACACAAGCTTGAAATTCAAGGAAAAGTGACCATTGAATTTTGACTTTGAGGCAGATTCAAGAGTTTCTGAAGGTTGCAACGTATTCCCGGAGCCACACTGAGACTAATTGCATTGTTTTCAAGTGTCAAAACTCCCAGAATCACGACCAACACGATCACGGTTTGAATTTTATTTTCAAAAACAGTTACAGCTATACATGCGTTATAAATACATTTTTATCATGCATTCTTGTTTGTATGGATGTTTAGAATATGTTTGAATCACTAATTGCAAGTTTTGATGGATGTATGATGACCTGCCATTTTTAGGGTTTAGAACTTTGTTTTAGGGTTTTCCAGTACAGGTAAAATTGGGTCCAAATATGAGTACCATCGTGCTTAAGGAATCAAGCCTAATCGATCCATGGCTTGAGAGTTGATTTATATGGCGTGCTGTGGATTTTTGAGGTTGCAGGTACTGTAGTGACGGACAACGTCCATGGGTAAAAGTATAAAGGCTAATACGACGGATGAAGGGAGAAGACGATTGCATGGCGCAGCCTCACTGGCCAGTTCAAACCTGCACGCGTTTTTCTTTTGTTTTAAATAATTGCAGAAATTCACAATTATGTTATTTTTTTTGTGCTTGATATAATAAATGGCATGGTAGCACAGATGGTTGGACGGAGTATTGTGAAAGGAGAGGACCTGGGTTCGAGTCCCAGGTCCAGCATTTTTCTATTTTCTTAACATCACTTGCAGGTTCCAGTGTAGTGCATGGCCAAACGTCCATCTTGCTCCCTCAGATCCAACCCTCAGATCTTTGTTAATCCAGATCCAACGCGCCTAGCAATGATTCCCCACGGTGGACCTTCAAGCACGCTCAGCATGGGATCAGGCAAGGAACCTGGGCTTCTCCCTTCACGGGCCAATCAATTCACCAAATGCACCCCCGAATTTCTTGCACCAACAGGCCCATCTTCCTTTTTGGTTCTTTTAATTTCTTTGTTTTTATTTCATTTTATTTATTTATTTTAAAATCACTTTTTATTTTAATCATAAAAATCATAAAAAATATAGAATTAGGTTTTTATTAAAATTAGTCTTATTTTGGGAAATTAATTAATTTTGATTTGATTGTTTTCATAATTAAAAATTAATTAGACAAATTAGGTTTAATTCATGAATATTTAACTTTCTCCATAAAATACCAAAAAATGTTTTTTTAATTAATTAGATTTAGGTTAAGATTTAAAATATTTTTCTCAATAATAAAATACAAAAAATATTTTCTCTTTAATTGATTAGATCTTTTAGGACTTAGACTTCATGCTCGTATTTACTTCGTCGCGCGCGTCCTTATTTTCTTTATTCTTATTAATTATTGTAACTGTTCCCAAGTTGTAATACTTAATTAGGTTTAATATTTCTCTTATCATTTTTCCAGAGTTTTTGAATATGTAATCCCCTCCCCAAAGCCTTGTAATAGTTAGGGTTTTAATTTCTTGCTTTTACTTTCTGCAACTATTAACTGCTAGATGATGGACGATAGGCTTTACATGCAAAAGATAAATAAAATTAAAACAATAGAAAACCCTAATTGTGCAAAGATAATTAACTGAAAAAAACACAGTCGCACATGTTCACTCCTAGGGTTTTCCCCACTTGGTTGCCTTGGAAATAATGGTCGTGTCCCTCAAAGGTAGGGATACCTTAGTAATGACCCGCGATTCAAAATCGTCATAATGATCATAGTCCCTATTTGTCCCTCGAGTTGCCTACGAATTGATCTTATGATGATAGTCCCTTCGAAATACTAAGGTATCTTTACTTGTTTCCTTCATATACCATTTCGTCCCTTCGAACATACCTTTATAAATCCAACGATAGGGCTACCTATTCCTTAAATAATAGGATAGATGTCTAAAGGAAAAATGAACATACCTTTTTCGAGTAGGTAGATAGTTCCTAGGTACTTGCTCAAACAAACAAATTTTACACAAACACTTTTCAGAACAAGTATTCAAAACAAC
The DNA here is from genome assembly GCA_948472305.1 of Vicia faba. Lineage (NCBI taxonomy): Eukaryota > Viridiplantae > Streptophyta > Magnoliopsida > Fabales > Fabaceae > Vicia > Vicia faba. Next base: position 1,481,802,312 of record OX451739.1, on the reverse strand, counting down.
TTCGTCACACTCTTGAGGACCGATACAAGGGTTATCACGGAGTAAAACTTTTTCAAAACAAGCACATACAAGCAATTTTAAAAATGAGCAAATACCTAAGAGCCCGTGGAAAACCACAGATAGAAAAGGTGATAACACCTTCCCTTTCTATAATCTACCCCTCGTACTCAAACATTCTCGAAAAAGGTTTTTTCTGTTCTTTTTCCTTTTCCTTTGTTGGATGAAATAAAAGTCAGTGGCGACTCTTGCTTACCGCAACATTTGCGAATACAAAATGCAAACCAGTATAACAGACAGTTCTGCCACCGTATCACAGTGGGAATCAACTGATAATTAGGAAAAGTAAAACACGAGCACAATGGATCATAGAACTGGACCAATGTAGAAAGAATACCCTCCTTCATCTTGAGCTTCATAAGAGGCACAATGGCTCCCTACTTCTTTTGGAAATCTGTAGAACTCTCAATCTCAGGAATCAAACTCATCAGCTCCTCTATCTTAGGATCCTTGAAACTGTACTTTTGAGTCTTTCTCTTCCCAAAATCCTTGAAGCAACTTTTTTAAAGAATGCTCATGGGTGCATGAATGCATGATGCAACAATCACACACAAGATCACAAACATGGTGGTTCATAGGTTCGACGTCATGAGTATAAATTCAAAGGTACTACCCCAAAAGGTACGGACTAATTAGTTTATCACCTGTCAAATAAGGTTCAAAAAAGTTCCTAGAGTCTACATTCTTCCTTTGGATATTACCAATGTCCCGATTAACCCGGTAATCAGCAATATTCTCAAGAAAAACTCGTCTGAGTGTATCATCACGTGAAAACCACTTCCAGATTGCACCGTCATAGTCTCTGCACTACACCTAAAAGGCCAAGATGGGTTATGGGTTCTACGGTCCTCAGCTTTGGCAGGCTCCCAGGTCTAGAGCAGCACGTCTTCTCGATTGCTCGGTAAACAAATACTACAGTCAAAGGGACCTCGACTGAGTGGGGGGATTTCATGTATCCTTTTTTTGGGATTCCTCCCTCAAATTTAACATGACTATACCACCCGTCGTATCTTAAGTTTGCCCAAGTTCGGGTCAAGGACCTATAAGAGATCACCAAGCACCTTGAACACTAGGAAAATCCAGAAATACAACAAATAATAACACATATTCAAATACACAAAGATAGGATCAACCCACTTAGAGATGACCAACATTTGGTCGACCTGTCCCCAGTGAAGTCGCAAATTTTCTGTAGCGGTAGAAATGTTGAGACTAAGCCATTGGATTGACTTGACTCGCACAAATCAAAATCAAAATCACCACCGGGCTTTATTGTTTCCAAAGGAAATGGGAAAAGAGCGAGTAAACCCAAAAAAGAGGGGGAGAGAATCTAGGTACGGGGGTTGGTTATTCAAAAGGAAGGTATTATCACTCTAAACATCTACAGTATTTCGCGGGAACCTCTTTGAAAGTTTGTGTATTTTGGCTATAAAGGTGTATACAAAAATAGATGGTGGAGATGAGAAAAGAAGTATTTTTTTACAATTTTGCACCTGTCGTGGTTGCGAAACTTTAGTGCCTACGTACCAACTTCCTTAAAATAGGGGATCAGGGTACTCGTAGTTCACCTTAAAATTTTTAAAACACAAATATGTTGGTTAATTTTTAGAGAAAAGACATCATCGTCATATCCGAGTGGAAGAACATACTTACTACCTACAATTATGAGAAAGGATAATTTGCATCATCTCAAAGTGGAGGATATAACTTGGATTTTAAAATCAACAAAGCCTCACTCAACACCTAAGTGGAAAATATCTCACTTTACTACATATCATAGAAGTATATAGCTTGCATCACTACAAGAATTGACAATGGTCTAATATTTTGATAAACGTTTTAAAGTAAAAGGGCCAAAGTGGAAAAAATGGTTCGAATGAGGTTAATTGACTTTTAGTCTTCTCACAAAAAATGTCAAAGTATAATTAAATTGATTTAAGTTTGATTAAGAAAATATTTTTGAAAATGCATGGACCTAAGTCCAAGTTTATTATGAAAGCAGTTCAAATTAGAAAACAAGAAGAGTTTTGAAAAGGAGGGAAAAGATTTTTGAAATTAAAGAAGATGGGAGGAGATGAAGGGACTATCCTAAAGCATAAGGTAAAAGTCAAGGAAAACAACGATCTAACCACCAAGAAGCCAACACTTGACATATGAAGCCAATGTATAATTCCCATCCTTTGGATTGAAACAAGGCAAGTAAAAATACTAAACCTCTAAAAAATGCCAAGCTTCAGATGAATTAAGTCTTCTCAAAAATTGGGCAGAGTAACGACTCTATACAGAGGAATTCTCAATGATAGACAAAGCATATAATCAGAATAACCTGCACACAAAGAAAATCAACCCAATTTCTTGGGGTAAAACCCAAGAACTTCAGACAAAATAACAGCCGAGTCAGAAGGTCCCAAAGGTATCACATCTTCTAATCCTAAGTCCAAGAGGTCCACAACTCTACAATGCCAAGGATAGTAACCAATAGTACAAGTAACCTTAATGTTTTTTAATGTTCAAGTTGGTTATTACGTATTTTCAAAAATAAAAGAAAGGCTCAAGTGAGCAAAATAAAAATGACATAAAAATAAATGCTCAAGTGAGCAAAGATAAAAAAAAGGCATGGAATGTAAATGCTAAAATAAATGGTGCATAAAAATAAAGACATAAAATAAAAGGTATAAAGTAAAAGCATAAAGTAAAGTCAATTGTTATTGAAGTAGAAGTTAGGGGTTAGTTGAATGAATATCTTGAAACTTGCATTTGAAAACTCATTAGAAGATTGATAAAATCAAAACCTCTTAATAATAAGTTTCATTTACTTTTTTGTCAAGTATATCATTCATTTCAAATGCTCAAGGCAACCACATATGATCAACGGTGTTTAAATGATTCACTTAGCCCAAAATTTATGAAGTTCATTAGAGGATTTATAGGACTAAAACCTCCTAACAATGAACTTCAAAGTTATTGGATCCAAGGTTTCAATTAAGCATACTTGAGCTTGCAAACATAGGTTTGGGCCATGAATGATCACTTCTCGAATCGAGACAAATATAGCACTATATTAAGCAATCGTAAATGGAATTATATAGAAGTCACACCTATTTTGAGGCCGGTCAATAGCAATCTATGTACTAACATGTTAGAGAAATGATATGTTGATCATTCTCAAACAACATGTAGCACAAGTAAGAAAGAGATAAGATGAAGAGGGAGGGAATGTATCAGATGAAATTAGGATTTCAAATATCATCAACATCATTCATCTATTTTGGTGGATTTTGTTTTTCAACCTATCAACACCCAAGATCCAATGAGGTTGAGGAATTTGTCCCAAAATAACACCCAAATCAGAACCAAATGAAAATAATAAAATAAAATTTGATAAAACAATATTTAAAACGATTAATAAAAGGGAAATAATTAGTGAAATACACAAAGTATGTTAAAACACAAAATAAAAATTCTAAAAAAATATCAGAAGTCAAGCAAGAGACAACAAGTGTTGACAAAAATTTTCAGGATTTTTTTAAAGTCAGAAACTATTTTTAAAATTTAAAGAAATAAGCAAAACAAGCCAAAACTTGTGAAAAATATTAAAATAAAAAATAAAAATAAAATGAGGTCACAAATATTTGTCAAAATATCATCGGATTCTTCCATAAATTTTCTAGAATTTTAAAATTGAGAAAAAATATTTTTAAACAATTAAAACAAGTCAAATAAAGTGAGAAATCATAAAAAATATCAAACCACAAAATAAAATTGTGAAAAAATAAAAATCAGAAAGAGGAAAATCGGAAGTATTTTTGAGAATTTTTTCATAATTTTAGGAGTTGAAATGAATTTTTTATGAATTATTAAAGTTAAAACAATTAAAATATAAAAAATCAGAAAATAAAAATAAAGTCAAAAAGATGTAGACCATTTGATCAATATGAAAACGCGTTAGTAATCAAATCCAAGGGATTTGGCGCATTGTGCATGATATAGATATTAGTGAATAAACCACCTGATCATTTATTTAAAACAAATTTTAAAAAAAATAAGTTGCACGATATGATTGGCTGAAGGGAAGACATGTCATCATCTTCAACCTCCAGCCACGTGTAAATTAAAGGTTCCACAAACTGTAAAATTAGAAGCTCGGACTGGTGCCATTCGCTTCGTCTCTTCAAGACGATTTCAATGGTACCCTCACAAAAAATTTATATAAATTGTAGCTCAGTCAATTTGAAGAAAACCAGAAGAAAAAAGTTGAAAAGGGATTTGAAAATTCATGAGCAAAACTCACTTCTAGTTAAAAACAAACGATGTGATAAGCATCAGAGTGATGAGAGCTACATTATAGTATCAGGTTTGGTGAGAATTGATGGAGGAATCTACCAGTTGAAGTTCAAATTCAGAGCTCTAAAACTTGACTAGGCTAGCACGATTAGGACACTTCAAGGGACCTTTTTGGATGCTTGAGCAAAAAGTTATGATCAATTGAGTTTCTGAAAAACACATGAATGTTTTGTAATTAGAAAAATTCTAAGTGTTGAACTTCAAAATGACCTATAATGTTCTTCAAAATTACATGACTTTTCACTCAAAGTTTGATCTTGATATCTAAAGATAACATGAAGTAGACCTCTTGAATTGAAGTGTGGAATTGAGATCACTCAAAAATCATAAAAACTGGAAGAGTTATGGTCTTTGGAAGATGATGAACATATTTGGGGAAATTCACAAAAGACCTATAATCTTTTCAATTCTTCAACAACCTTCCAATCATTTTCAAGTCTTACACATAAAAACAAAGTTTTATTAGTCATCCCAAAGTTTTATTAGTCATCCCAAATATTATTATGGAAAAATAATGAGCTCAAGGAAATAAAAATTGACCAATTCATGATCATATGAAGTCAAACCCTAAAATTCAAAGGATCTTCAAGTAGACTTGTAATCTTTTTCAATCATTAGTATCTTCCATTCAAAATTAGCCTTACATTTATGTAGAGAGCTTGTTAAGGACCATTTAAAGAGAATCATGGCTTAGGAGTCACTCAATGATCTCAAAAAATGAGTAAGATATGGTCCTTAGAAGTCAACAAACCCTAGCTTAGAGAGTGTCAAAGTGACTTGAAACCCCTTTCAACTTTTGATGATTTTTATTGCATAATTGGATCTTGTCATGTGAAGAGACGTTGTTTTAGATGATGATAAGAATCCATATAAAAAATAACCAACTCAAAATGTTGAAAATTGAGAGAGTTATGCACATGTGATCACTGAATCAAGCACTTGCTCAATTAGGTCAAACTTGTTGAACCAACCTTGAATCTTTTTTTGAACTTTCTTGGTAAAATAAAGAATGATGAATCACAATAGGACTTGAGATGATGTTTTATTGAAGCACACTCAAATATGGAGCTTAAGTCTTAATGAAACTTGTTGAAGAAGGCATGGAAATAAACATATGAACCTATGAATTATCTTGATGAATTCCACCATCAACCTTGAGAAGAACTTGACCTAAATAAAGTGAGAGAACTCTTTGGAACATAAATCTTTTATATCATAGAAATAGCTTTGAAACTTGAGCTCTTGCAATCCATTGAAGAAACATTTGACTGAGGGTCACCTCTTAAACCCTAGGTTAGATGGTGAGATGAACGCAATTGTGATCACCTACAATATGAATATTCAATGAAACATATATACATCTTGATGTTAGTTAAAAGAACACATGTACAAGATACACAATTCAAGGTGCTTGGTGATCCCTCAAGAGCAAAACCTAAAAATAGGGTGAAGTAGAAAGGGAGAACTAACCCTAATGTGTGATCTTAATGTATTGATAAAGATGAGATGATGAGAAATCTTAGGGGCAAAAATTAGGGTATAACACCTCTCTTTTTGTCACAACCTGAACATAAAAAGTTCTAGATGCTTCCGAGAAACACTTCATCCTTTCAAACTCAGAAGACAACCACTTCTGAAAATTCTGCCAAGACTCGTCCAGAGCTGGAGGATTAGTACTTGTACTTTTCTCTACTCTCAATTTCAAAACCCATCTTTCTGGCCTTGTTCTGAAAATTATTAATGCATTCATCCAAGGTTTTGGGTGCAGGTTTTTCATAGATAACTAAGGCTAGTTTAGATTAAGAAGGGTTAGCTTTAGAAGTAGTTGGTTCAGAAGGATTTGGGTCAACTGTTTGTTCAGAAAGGTCAAGAAGATCAGAAACAATGAATGGTTCGAAGGTGGCTATATCAAAAGAATCATAAATAGTCCTTTCAGACATTTCTTGGTCAAATGGGAATGGTGGATCAGAGTGTTGAGTGGGTGAATCAAGGTTAATATAAGCTTGGTGGGTGAAGGAGAATTCAAGTAATGATTGGGAGGTTGTTGAATGGAAGGTTTCAGAATTTGGTTGAGGTGGAGTGGTTTCAGATATGGGAGAGATTATTGGAGAAGTGAAGGTTTGAATAGGCGTTGATGGAATTTTTGTTTTGAGAGACGGAATGGTTGGTGAAACATGAGTATTTGTTGTTGGTGTGATTCTGGTAAGAGCAGGATCAGAAACAAGTATTGTGAAAGTAGTAAAGTCAGACACAGTAGTTGTTATAACAAAAGTTATTGTAGGAATTACGGTGGTAGAAGGAGCACAAATAAAAATGGGGGTGGAAGATGGTGAAACAGAGATGGTGGTTGTTGAAGGTGGAACAAATAGAGTTGGAGCTGCAGTTGTTTGTGTGATGGTGGTTGGAGTGGGTGATAATGCATCAATAATATTTGAAACAATTATAGAAACAGGTAGAAAAGTAGACTTACTTGAAGGCTCAGTGAGAGTGTTTGTTATCCGATTCTTAAAGCCTTGAGACTTTTCTTTATTCTTCTTCTTCTTCTTCTTCTTCTTAGGCTCAGACGCCTCTGAACTATTCTTCCTCTTTCCTCTTGAAGGATCAACAGGAACCACAACAAGAGCCAAATCTCTGTAACTGAAGCTGGACACATCAATTACTGCTTCCATCATCATCACCATATAGGCAGCGATACCATATGGACTATCTCCCTTCTGAAACAAAGGATAGTCATCTACTGGAAGTCTTCTGTTGGAGATGTTAGTAGAAGGAACCTTCAGAGGATCAACTCCTACTTTCTTTAACAGCCCCATCTTTATCAGATTACGAAAATGAAGGATTCTCCAATACCAAGATTCAGATATTCAGTGTAATGAGCATATTCAACCAAGTACTTCACTAATCTGCTTTCCACAAAAATATCCGTCAGAAGACGTCCAAAGGGAATATAGCTTAGAATCTCCTTATTTGGAAAATCAGTCGTTCTTGTCTTTCTGATGGAATCCATCAGATAGTAAAACAGAAAGGAAGGGAGACACATCCTCTAATTAGTCAGCAGATAGTACAACATGTACTTATGAATAACATTGAAGTAATCAGAAGAGCTTGAAGAAGGTATGGGGTTGATATAGCCCCGAATGTTTTTGTGCCAAATCCTCATATTTTTATGAAGATCCACACCTTTGTATTACATCGTTCCAATAGCATAATTCTTGAAGATAGCAGGGTTGATAGTTTTCTTCATGAACTTGGATTTTCATCCATTCCATAAACCCTTTTTCCTCCAGAAACTTCATTCCTAGAAGATATGCAATAGATTTCTCAGTAATAATGGTTCTCTGACCCAACACATGAGAAGCTATATGCAAGTTGTCACACTCAACTTGTTTCCAGAAATCCTTTACTAGAGCATCATACACGGGACCTTGAAGCCTTGTGTTGTACCCCAAAATTTCCCCTCTCATTTCTCAAGAAATTTCTCACAAGATCTTCCATGACTCAAGTTTTCAGCACTGATACATCAATTTAGGTTTGGAATTGGCACAAGGGGAAAATGGTCACGTGCACGCTGAAAAAGTCAAACTTTGACTTTTTAATCAAAATCAAGTTTCAAGAATCACATTTCATCAAGACAAGTTAGAATATGATGTTGGTTCACCAAGAAAATAAAAATTCAAAATTTCTTTGGAAAGTCAAAGTTCTAAACACTTAGAAACTTTTCTAAGTGTTAAGAAAGTATGATAAGTTCAGAACTTCTGGCCAGATTTTCATCATGATGCAAGATGATTCAAGAAGAACTTTTGAAACAAGATTTGTAGATATCAATGAGATATAAAACATTGCAGAACAGAACTCCTCTTAGAAATGTTGGGATTTCAAGTTATAAATTACTGAAGACACGCCCATGAAACTAAAGCACTTAGTAAATTATGAGCATTTCCAAGTCAGAATTTGGTTAGAACTTTTGGGCCAATTTTCACGTAGGTTCAATCAGAGTTTGCAAAAGTGATTCAAAGAGGGGTTACAAAGCATGTTACAAGCTTTCTAAAAAGTCTAAAAACTCCTTCAGATCATGCTGGAGCAGGGAGAATCAAAGATTAGAAGTTGGACATTTGTTCTTAATCTAAGTTACGTTTATGTTGAACTTTTGATCCAGTTTTAAGCTATGCTGCATAATCTCATGTTACAAGCTTTCTTGCTTGTTAAATCTTATCATCATTTAATGCTCACACCAACTTTTGAGTCTTTATCCCAATGTTTAAACCTTTATCCAAAAGATCTTCCCACGTGTAGCATGAAAGTACCACTATTATCCTTGAAAAGCAAACTTTTGTACAAAGTTTATTTTGAACCCATACTTTACTTTGTTTCTAAGTGTACTTCCCCACAAATCATGCCTACAGATTCAGATTAGGCGTGATTAAAGCTGCTAACCACCCTACCTTGCCTTGAAACATGCTTGTCTAAACTTGCTTAAAAAACAAGTCAACGATCCATAACACATAATGGTTGTACTCCTGACTCCTCTAAGCTTCTAAATCTTTTTCCTATAAATTAAACTTCATTTTCAAACTGAAAGAGGATTCGAAAAGATTGAAAAAAAATCTTGAAACCTTACTGAAAATTCCCAAGAACCTGAAACTGCAACACAAACACAAAACCTCCTAGTTTCTATTTTTTGCATCTAAACTCTAATTTTCCTTGAGTGTTTCTTGACCAAATCATCCATATAGTTTCTAGCATACACGTAAAAGCCTTCCCAACTTCTGTTTTTAAACTGTAATACAGTCTTCACCATTCTCCATTTCAAAAAATTAGAACTTTTCATCTTGACTACTCCAGAGCATTCCAATCAACCATAACTCAAGTTAAGGGTTACTTCAGCTTTCTGAGAACTTGAGGAAGCTGACCAGAACATCATAACAGTCTGAACCAGGCTCTAACCCACAGAACAATCTCCAGCATCAAGGTAAGTTCCTTCTGATTTTAATATCATTACTTAGGCATTGTTAGGCTTGCATTTTCAAAGATACAATGTAGATATCATGGCTCTGAATCTGTACATATTTATAGATTTCATTTATATGGCCTAAGTAGAGAGAATATCAGATCATAACTTCTTGAGGAAATTAGGGTTCATAATTAGTATTAGAAAAGTTCATGCTTGCTTCTGGTTTACAGTTTTGACACTTTGTATTTCGAAAACCATGATGAAATTTTCCATACCTTCTATGTTTTCCTTTTCCATTTTTGTTGAGAAATGACTAAGTTGAAAAAACTCTGGCTGGCACAAAGAAGAAGATGAAGTTCATCATCAGAACTTACTTTGTAATATATGTTTATGTTTTTGTTTCTAATACCGCATGTATAGCCACCCCAGTGGTAGAGAGCACGCACATAAGATATTAGTGTTAAGCGTCCTGGGTTCTAGCCCCAGAATCATCTTTTTATGTTTATTTCTTGACATTTTTACCCCATTATTTGTCAAACAATATTCCTGGATCAGAACTTCTAGATAAACCCCTCCACTTGTTTGTCAAAACAGTATTCCTGGACTAGAACTTCTAGATATTCTCATCCAACAACATTGACACCCCACTTACCCATTACCAGAACTTCTAACCTTCCAGTAACACTAGAACTTCTAGGTTTCCAGTTGAATCAGAACTTCTAAGCTCACTCAGCAATCAGAACTTATAGGTTTTCCTTTGTTCCCAGCCACACCATAACTTTAGTGCGTCCGGATCCAGAACTTCTGGCCTTCCCCATTTCTGCTAACATTTTCTTTATGATTTGCAACGCACCTGAGTCAGAACTTTTGCTCTCTCTCATTTCTATTCTTCCAGCAATGCGTTGACTCTAACTCTTATTATCTTATTATTTTTATCATCACTTTTATTTTCATTACTCAAAAACACCAAAAATACTTTATACTCATATACTTTGCTTTATTTCTTTTAAAACAAAAAGACTAAAAACATTTCCTTAAGCAAGTTTATATCTTCTCTTAACAACAAAAAAGTGAATCTATTTTACATTTCAATTCTTGTATATTATTTCAATAAAGTTGTAATAGATAATTAGGACTTTAATTTCTTGCAACCCCAATTTGTAAATTTGTACACCCCATCCCCAAGTGATTGTAATAGTGTAGGATATTTACTTTCCGTAATTTATCGCTTTCATATAAATGCTAGTAATTAGGATTTGTATGGAAAGATAAAATCAATACTTAGAAAACACTAGTCCAAGATAAACCAAGCATGAAATGCAAACACTTGCACACTTGCACCTATAGGGTTAACTCCACTTGTTGCCTTATGAAAAATGGTCATGTTATGCACATGAGATGTCTTAGCAAAAACAATCAAAATACAAGATCATAGTCCCTCGATGATGCTTTGAATGTTGCCTTACAAATGATCTTAGTCCCTCAAGAGAAATGCTAAGATATCTCACAACATTTCTATCATGAGTATACGATGACTCACGCCCGTCCCTTTACATCCAAAGATAAGGCTTCTCACCAATCGATGCTAAGATAGCAATGTCTAAAAAAGAAGGAAAATAACAAAGACTTTTGAGTAGGTAGAAACGTTCTTAGTTGCTTGCTCATCTTCAAAATAAACATCTTTTCAAACACACCAAACACTTTCAAAACATGAAATATTTTCAAAAGTTCAACACTTTGTATACATTCTTATAGAGACAAGAAGCATTACAAAGTTTTCATAAACGAAGGCACTTTTTAAAAATACTTTCAAAAACCACCACAAAGCACACTTTCAAACAAAATCAATGATCTAGAAAGCAACTAAGAGCCCATAGATAACTATAGATGAAAAGGGTGCTAACACCTTCCCTTTTCATAATCTACCCGCCGAACTCAAAATAATCTCAAAGGTCTTTCCTGTTCTTTTCACCTTTTCCTTTATTGGATAAAAAAAAGTAGGTGGTGACTCTTGCTATCCACAACAATTGAAATCAAACACAAAACACCAAGTCAGTTCTCCCACCGTGTTATAGAACTGGCAACTCTACTGGGGAATAAACTTAAAAGTGGGGTTACCTTAGGGCTAGATCACCTTTACTTGCTTTTGTTTGTTTGACTTGTTTGCTTTACATTATGGTTCCTTGTTTGGGCTTGGTTGATCCTCTACCCGGATCTGGGACACCTTTTAGGTAAGTAGCAATAAATTTTGGAAATTGTGCGGGGTATACCAACATGGCCTAAGCAATAACTCTGTTAGTGTGACACATTTGTTGGTACTGGTATCCCTTGAGTAGTCAAGGAGAATACGGGGCCGATGTGTGGTGTCATGAAGCACTAACTGACTTTAGAACCTTATTTGACCAACTTGGCCTTTAGGAAGTAGAGATGTAGCCAACTTTGGTGCAGTCCGAAGTTGGTTGATACTCGATACTACACTCATTGAGATCAGAATTTCGTGATATTTTGGTCGCCAATAAAGAGGCTTGCGTTGAAACAATGCCCGATGAGAAAGAAAAGTGATATTGAGATCCCCTAGAACCCAGTTACTATTACTAGGACAGGTTGAGCCAACTAAACTTCAAGAGGGCACTTACCTATAAACTCCATGCAAGCCTAAACCTAAAGGATTTGTTTGCTTTGTGTGTATATGCTTACTTGTAAATAACATCATAACATCATACCATTGCATTTTGCACTAACCATTTCATGGACTTTTTGGTATTTATCTTTGTTCTATTTTGTAGGACATGGCTTCCACCCGCAGGAATACTATCCAAGTCAATCTCGTAAGAATTCCTTCTCAACTCAAAGAGTTAGCATCGAGGGTTCCTGAGAGTTCTTCATTCACCGAAAGACATGTTCGACTCCTCAATTTGGTTACCTCAAGCATTGATGAAGACATGATGAAGGTGCTTTTCCAGTTCTTCGACCCTTTGTAACATTGCTTTACCTTTCCCGATTACCAGCTTGTAACTACTATGGAAGAATTCTCTCAACTCTTGAGGATTCCTATTCTCAATCAACTACCTTTCAACAGTATTGAAAGAGACCCGAGCCCTGAAGAGATTGCCTGAGCTCTTCACTTACAACAATCCAACGTCACGGCTAATTGGGAAACAAGAAGTGGTGTCAAAGGGTTCCTAGCCAAGTTCCTGTTGGAGAAAGCTCAATATTGTTGGAACACTCTAGATTTACAAGCTTTTGAAGAAATCTTGGCCCTTCTCATCTATGGGATGGTATTATTTCCAAATCTTGACCAACTTATAGATGTGAGCGCTGTAAAAATCTTCATATCTCGCAATCCAGTGCCTACTTTGTTGGGAGATATCCTACATTCTCTCAACTCTCGCACCATGAAGAGAAGAGGATCCCTCATGTGTTTCACTCCTCTATTGGCTAGGTGGTTTTTTTTGCACCTCCCCCGATCCATGGTGAGGAACGAACAAGGTTTGAGGTGGTCCAATAGGTTGATGTCACTCAGACATTCGGATATTCACTGGTGTTATCGATCCTTGGAGAACATTACTATCATCGACCATTTTGGGGAATTCCCTAATATCCATTTACTTGGTATTAGAGGAGGTATCACTTACAATCCTTGCTTAACTTTGCGACAGTTTGGGTATGCCCGAAGAGATGGTCCTCATGATATGCTCATCCAAGGAGTGGTGTTCGACTATGAGAGAAACGATCAAGGCTACTTCCATAGGTTTGTACGAGCTTGGAGAATGGTAAATAAAGTGGATAGTAAGACAGTGGGACACAAGAATTCTATTCCCCTTGAGCCTTACCTTAGGTGGGTACGAGCTCGTGCTCATAAACTCGTAATGCCTTACCCCTCCATCCTACCTGTTATCGTGGAGCCTGTTGCTGAAGGAGATGTCCCGTATACTGTCCTCTATCCCAACATGCCTAATTCTCTTGAAGACTTACAAAAGGGTTGGATCCAGCTAAAGGAAGAGCAAGACACCTTCGAAGCTCAGTTCTACGCAAGCGAGAAAAGGGTTTTGGAGATTACAAGGCAACTTCATGAAGAACAAAGCTTGAATGCCTACATTGCACCAAAGAGGATGCATTTGACCTTTTGGTCTTAGGAATTTATCTTGTAAGCCCAAGAGGCACGTTGTAACCATTTTGAACTGATTAATGCAAATTGACGTTTGTTCATTCTTTGTCTAGACAAGTTTAAATCTTATAAATCCTTTAAATCATTTGCATACACATTTTTCATGCATCATAACCTAAACAGGTTTTCCACAACAGGTTTTCTTATCTTTCTGCTATTTATTTCAGCAAGATGGATATCGACAAAATAGTGAAAGACTTGCAAGTACAAAATTCCCAGTTTCAAGAAACTCTGCTGACCCTGGCCAAGGGGAAACAAGAGTTGATGACGTTGCTGACATCCAAAAAGAAACAAAAAAGAAAAGCCCTAGTTAACATGGGTAAAAGATTCAGAGAGCCGATCCGCCAGATGCCAATAGTTGAAGATTCATCTGAGGAAGACGAAAATCAAGATGAAGAAGCAAGGAGTACCCGGGTTGGGTGTGTCAATGATCGAGTGTTCGATGATGAAGACTATTTTGACGAGAAGTATCCTCCTACCGACGATAAGTACAAGCAGCTAGAGGATAGACTGAAGGCCGTTGGGATTCAAGCCATCTCTGGTTTAGATTTTGATGATTTGGGTTTAATATCTGGGGTTTTCATTCCTCATAAATTCAAGATACCGGTCTTCGTTAAATATGACGGGGTTTCCTGCCCAAAGCTTCATCTGAAGTCTTACGTGCGCAAGATACAACCGCACACCACCGACAAGAAACTCTGGGTCCATTTCTTTCAAGAAAGCTTGGCTGAGACTCAACTAGAGTGGTTTTACCAATTGGAGGGTTCCCGTAACCACACCTGGGAAGACTTGGCCACTGCTTTCTATCACCAATACCAATACAATACCGACCTGGAGCCGACTAGAGTTCAACTGCAAGACATGACGATGGGTAAAAACGAGGGTTTCAAAGAGTACGCCCAAAAGTGGAGGGACATTTCCAGTAGGGTCCAACCACCATTAACGGACAGAGAACACATTGATATGTTTATGGGTACGTTATCTGGTCCATTTTTCAATTTATTGGTTGGGTGTTCTTCGTTCGGTTTCACCGAGATGATCCTAACCGGTTAAAGGGTCGAAAGTGGTCTCAAGAGCGGGAAAATCCCCATGGCGTCTACTTCCACCTCCAACCCCGTAAAGAAACCCTTTACTGGGAAGAAAGAAACGAATGTTGTGTATAGGGAAAGGGACCGTACCAAGAAGGATAACCTTCTGTCCGTTAATGTTGTTCTGATTTCCAACCCTACTCCTGTTCAAAAACAATCTTCCAAACGATTTGAGGCTCCACGAAGACAGTTCACAAGGATAGGCATGTCGCTATCCCAAGCCTTACAACACCTGTTAAAGGCCAACTTGGTGACACTGCGTGATCCTCCATCCAATCCGAACACCTCCTCACCTAAATACAATCCAAATACCAAGTGTGCATATCATTCAAATAGTCCCGGGCATGAGACCGATCAATGCTAGGAACTGAAGAGAAAAATTCAAGACCTAATAGACAATAAGACAATCAAATTTGACCCGCCTACAATTCCCAATGTGATAACAACACCAATTCTAAACCATGGCAAAGGTGTCAATGCAATTGAAGACACTATCTTTGTTTCCTCCGTTGAAGACTTAACTACGCCATTAACTGTTATCAAAAAGAATTTGCTGAGAGTCGGGGTTTTCCGTGGCTATTTGAAGGACTGTGATTGATGCTCCAAACAAGTTAATGGATGCGAATGGATGAAAGAAGGTGTTTAATTCCTGATGAATAGTGATGAGATCCTGTTTGAGAGAACTCCATCCACCAAAAATTTGACCGATAATATTGAAGACCTCTCCATTATAACAATTTCAAACAAGCCTCTTAGGATCTCCTCAAAGGGTCCTATCAAGATTTCGAATGAACCGACTGTTGCTCCTCTGATAATTACTACCCCTGGGCCAATTCCGTACTCTTCCAACAAAGCAGTGTCGTGGAAATACTGTGCTGAGGTGTTTTACCATGGAATAAAGCAAGATGCTTTGATTGAAGAAAGAAAGGCTGATGATGTTGGTAATATTACCGGATCTAGTAAGGTAACCAGAACTGGGAGAATCTTTTCGCCCAACATTTCACCCCTAACTGCTACAACGAAACTTGTCTGCATCACCGTTGAGAAGCCCAGTGCTGACACTAGAGGTAAACAAAAAGTAGTGGAGCCTGCTGAGACAGAGACGCCTACAAAAGATGTTGCTGTCGAGGAACCTTCCACTCAAGAAATGGATGAAATCTTAAAAATTATAAAGAGGAGTGATTTCAATATAGGGGAATAGCTGGGGCAAACTCCTTCCAAGATCTCCATGTTATCTTTGCTACTTTGTTCCGATGCTCATGCCCGAGCATTGATCAAATTCTTAAAGAAAGCTCATGTCCCTCATGAGACCACAACTGACCAGTTCGAAAATTGTGTGGCGATCTTGACGGCCGATAATGCATTGGGGTTCTCGGATGCTAATCTGACACCACTTGGAAGGAACCATAACAAAGCTTTGCATGTTTCTGTTGAATGTAAGGGGACTACCCTAGCACATGTTTTGGTTGACACTGGCTCTTCTTTGAACGTGCTACCCAAGGGCGCTTTGGATCGGTTAGACTGTGAAGGACTGGTGTTGAAGCCGAGTGATATTATTGTGAGGGCTTTCGATGGGTCCAAAAGGACAGTTCATGGAGAGGTGGATCTCCCGATCAAAGTGGGCTCACCGATTTTCAACTCTACTTTCTATATCATGGACATCCATCCTGCTTACTCCTGTTTGCTGGGTCTCCCTTGGATACATGGAGCAGGGGCAATAACATCTACCCTTCACCAAAAGCTAAAGTACCCAGTCAAGGGAAGGATTGTCACTGTTTGCGGTGAGGAGGAATTCATGGTATGCCATCTCAATTCTTTCAAATATGTGGATATGGATGGAGAATTTATAGAAACTCCGTGCCAGGATTTTGAAGTTGTTCCGCCTATGGTTGCTATTGCCAAAATTTTCTATGACATGCCCAAAGTTGATAAGGTTGTGCCAAGGATGGTTTCCTTTAAAGATGCTTGTGCCGCAGTCGAAGATGGAAGCTGTGATACTTGGGGGCAACTCCCCGAGATCCCGTTCAAAGCAGACAAATGTGGTTTGGGTTTCACTATTAAGACTAAGAAGGAAGTTAGGCGCGCTCGTGCAGGAAAGCCCCCTCTCCGTATTGGAAACCATAAAGTAAACTCTGTGGAGGATTCTGATGAAGAGTGTGCTTTCAAAGAATGGATATACCCTACTACGGCAGAGCTCAACAATTGGCACGCAAAGGACTTCGTTCCCATCTCCTTCATTGAGGAGTAATTACTTTTTTATTGCTATCTATCAATTCAAGAGCCTTTTATCTGTAATATTAAACAATGACTTTTAAGCCATATGCCTGGCCCGGGGCACTATGGTCCATTCGTTAAGGGTTTTATTTATGTTCATTTTATCATATGATCATTCAATATAAATCATTGGACTTTTTCATTCAAATTTTTGTTCTCATTGTCTTTCTTTTTCTTCAATGCATTTTTCAAAATAGCCATGTATCTTACATGCACACACACTCACACACACACACACACACACACTTTTACAGGTTCTCGTCCACTCCGGATATCATTGCCAATAACTCTACTATTTCTAGTTATGATTTCGAACATCCAATTAACCAAGCCAAAGACGAAGGCGAGGAAGACTGTGAAATATCGGGAGAACTAGCCAGTCTTCTAATACAAGAGGGGAAAAAGCTATTCAGCCGTATGAAGAGTCAATTGAAGTCATCAACCTAGGTACCGAGACAGACAAGAAAGAGGTCAAGATCAGCGCCAACCTAGAAAGTAGTGTCAAAAGCAGATTGGTTTAGATGTTACATGACTACGTGGAAGTGTTTTCTTGGTCGTATGAAGATATGCCAGAGTTGGATACCGACATTGTAGTTCATCGTCTGCCAACAAAGGAAGATTGTCCTCCTGTCAAGCAAAAAGTTTGTCGCATGCGGCCTGACATGTATGAAAAGATAAAAGATGAAGTGATGAAACAATTTGATGCAGGATTCCGAGTTGTGACATCTTATCCTCAATGGGTTGTGAATTTGGTTCTGGTGCCAAAGAAAGAAGGAAAAGTTCGTATGTGCGTAAATTATAGGGATCTGAATAGGGCGAGCCCCAAGGATGACTTCCCTCTACCTCATATTGAGGTCTTGGTTGATAACACCCCTCAACATAAAGTATTCTCTTTCATGGATGGTTTCTCCGGCTATAATCAAATTAATATGGCTCCTGAAGACATGGAGAAAACCACCTTTGTTACACAATGGGGCACCTTTTATTACAAGGTCATGCCATTCAGATTGAAGAATGCAGGGGCAACATATCAAAGGGCTATTGTAGCTTTGTTTCTTGATATGATCCATCATGAAATAGAGGTATATATGGATGATATGATTGCAAGGTCACAAACTGAAGAAGAGCATCTCAATCACCTATACAAGCTATTCGAGAGGCTGAAAAAGTACAAGTTGAGGTTGAACCCTAATAAGTGCACATTCGGAGTAAGATTTGGAAAACTTCTAGGTTTTGTTGTTAGTGGTTGTTGTACCCCAAATTTTGACCTAAGATACCATCTCCCATCTGCATCATTACATTACAAGTGTTTTGATCTATTGATTTAAAAAATTCACAACTTTTTCGAGTCGAGAGCTATTTATTTTTGAACACTAAATTATTTAATTGATTCATGCTAAAACAATGTTTATTAATTATTTATTATCTTAAATTTAAATAATTGGAATTTATTTTCAGTTATTACATAATTTAAAGATTTATGAATAATATAATAAATATTTGAAAAAAAGTTCATTACTTGGTCAATAATGGTTATTTAATTATTTATCATTCTGAGTTAAATAATTGAAATTCTATTTTTAATTATTACAATTTAGAAAATCGTGAATAACGAATTAAAAAATTGAAACTATTAATTGAGCAATGATATTTATTTATTGGTTTATTATTCAGAATTTAAGTAATTGAGATTTATTTTCAATTATTATACAATTTAAAGAATTATAAACGATAAAATAAATAATTAGAGAGAAGGAAGGAATTAATTGGCGAATATTGGAATTTTATTCATTTTTCTTCTAATTGTACAATTATTGTGTAAATACTGTATTTATTTACAACGAATTTACAATAATAATTTTACAAAGTTAAAATGAAATAAAAACTAATTCTAATTCTAAATCTTCTATCCAATGCCTTTTTGTCTGCTCCTTTTGATTTTACCTGCAAAAACAATTAAAAGAAAATTAGAATTGAACAAATAATTAAAAGCAGACAATTATTTAGTGTTCATCATTAAAAGCAACAACTGGAATCAGTTTACCCTTTTTGCAAATCACAGGATTTCTCCCGGTTCACAAAAAAGGGAGGAATTTTTATTTTCATAAATGAATGCACATTTTAAAACATGCACAAATTCATGTTTTGTCAAAATTGTTTTAAAGTAAAAACTGCATTTTTTCAAATCAATTGCATTTTCAAAGCCCACTGCATAGTTCAAAACAATATGCATAAATTCAATTGTTTGCCAAACAGCATCAAAAAAATCAACAGCATATGCAATGTACACAAGCCAAACTGCAACGTTAACTGCCCAAAAGGTGGGAAGAAGTCAAAACAAATAGGCTCCCATGCAAAGACAAAAGGAAATATGCAGTTTTAAAACCAATTTTGCAAGTAATATTCCATTTTCATCATATTCCAGCACTGTTGCAATTTCAGAAGAAAACAGTACATATCATTTTATGCATCAATGTACTTGAGAGAGAGAAGAGAGAAAGAAAAATGGTTTTGCAGGTTTTGGTTTAGGCAGAAGGAATTACAAGACAAAGCTACAGCAGTAACTCAGTAAAAATAAGAAGCACAAGAGTAGAATACAAACAAACTGGATGAAACAGTATGATGCAGAGGCTAGGAATATTGTAAAAATATTCAAATCTCCAACCAACATAAACCTAAGCCTGTAACGTACACAAAAGAGGCAGTTGTTATAACATAACAAAAAATCACTTCAAAACATTTTTCATCTATCTATCTCCCAGTTTCAAGAAAAACTCAGAAAATTGTTGTCAAAGAAAAACAAAATTTTCTCCAAGCTCTAAACCAAAACAACCTAAACCATTCCTACTGTCAAGCCAAAATGTCTTATGGCCAAACCTCAAAATCCAATGCATAAACCATTTTCAAAACCTGCTGCCTTAAGCCATAGAAACCAATAACCATTTCAACCACCATTAAAACTTCAATAACCTGCTTAAGCCATAGAAAACTGTTAACTTGATTGAGCCATCAAACCAATATCACCAAAAATCGTTCAAGACCATAAACATGGCCAAAACCATTTCCTAAGCCATTAACCTGCTATTGCATTACCAAACCTGCCTACTACATCATCAAAACCTGTACCATCAAAGAACCTCAACCATTTCACATACCATTCAAAACCTACTGTCCAACCAAAAAACCATTAAAACACCAAACCATATCAGAACCACAAAACTGTCAAAACCATGGCCTAAATCAATTTCCAAAACCCAAGCATACAGTAAAGCCTCAAAATATTATCATAGGCTAACAAAAGTAGTAGCAAGGCGAGAAGAAAGAAAAAGCATCTACTGTCAAACCATTCCAACAGAATCATAGCAAAAGAAGAAGAGGAAAGGAAAATAACGAGGCAACAGTGATACAGGCAAGGAGAAGAAGAAGAAAAAGGTGTAACAAGAATACTCAAACCAGGCAACAGAAGCGAAGCTCACGCGTCTTTCCCTCCGCCCTTGGCCTCCGTCGCACGCCCCAACTTCCTCCTCCGTCTCCGCCTCTAGGTAACGATTTCTCTTCTTTCTTTTACTTCCATAATACCTCCAACAAACAATAATAGAGAATCAAAATCAAGCAGATAAAAAAATATGAACATGCAGTAATCAAAACCTAACGAAGTAAAGGACGAAGCTTGTACCGTAATTTCTGTCACCGTAACGCTGTCGTTGGAGGGAAGAGGAAGTGGAGGGAGCTGGTGGCCATAGACAAGAGGATTTCAGAAGCGAACGAAGAAGATAACGCGCGAAGATGAAGAAGACGAACAACCAAGCGGCGCCGCTCTGCACATAACCAAAACCCTAATCCCTTTCATTTGAACCAAAACGCGTTTAACCTTAAAACAGAAAATTATAAAATACAATTGGACCTTGACCCTGCTTTACTGCCTAAGCCCAACAATTCCTTATGCACCCCCCATTTCTGCTTTCTTGATTGGGCCTTCTCAACCTCATAGCCCATATGTTTTGATTATGTTTCTACCCCCTTATCTCTCAACACCTTTTTCTATTTTTGTCTCTTTAGCTTTTTTAGAGAGTTTTAATTTAGTTAATTAATAGAACTTAATTAATAAGGGGTATATTTTAATTAAAACATTTTAATAATTGATCATTTTATTAGTTCAACTTTTAGGATTTAGTTTGGTAGCTTTAATATCCTTTTTTTATTTTATTAGATTTAAATCAATAATTCTTAAGTCCTAACTTAGCTTAATTATTTAATAACTCTAAAAAATAATAATAAATACTTTTTATTAACAAACAAAAAAAGAATACTTAAGAATTAAAGCATTTTATTTATTTTAATTAATCCTCATGCTTTTATCCATATTAAAAAATGCGTAAAAAATGAAAAAACAATTAAAACATTCTTCCTTTCATTAAGATTAAACAAAAATCCAAAAATGCATATTTACACCATTTGGTCATTTATTTGATTATTGTTATTTAATCATTATCTGCATAATATTCTGTCAATTATTTCATCGTACTTGTTTATTCTATTTACGTTTAAATCCAAAGGAAAAAACGATAAATTTGTTGACTTCATGTCCTCAAATCCAATCGCGCGAACATTTTTGCATTCCATTAAAACTTAGGACAATTTTTCTCAAATATTCAATCTTTTCAAAACTTATACCCTTTTAAGCCAAAACTTCGACATTAGGTCGTCGTATCTTCAAAAACCCGTCCGTACCCCTTTTCGGCCAAAACAATTTATTTTTAAATCAAACGAACAATTTTAATAAACAGATATTTCAAAAGGTTCCTATAGAGTACTATAGATACATTGGGTGCTAATACCTTCCCATTGTATAACCAACCCCCGAACCATAGATCTCTTTTCAAAAACGCCTTGTATCTTTATTACTTTTAGAAAGTATTATTTTACATTGCATATTTAGGGTTTTATTTCGCTCTTTCCCCTTTTCCCTTGGAAACAATAAAGCGCGGTGGCGACTCTTGCTTTTGTGAGACGAATTAATCAATAATTCGATCTCCGATTTACCCCGCTACATTTTTATCGCTACAGTGGTAAAGGCATCAAAGTTGGTCCTGCAAAGGTAAAATCCATCCATGAAATTCCAGTTCCCCATTCTGAAAAGGAGGTTAGAGGATTCTTGGGTCGTCTTAACTACATTGCCCGCTTCATATCTCACTTAACTGCTACTTGTGAGCCAATCTTCAAACTCTTGAAGAAAGATCAAGTAGTCAGATGGAATGATGAATTCCAAGCTTACTTCGACAAAATCAAGGAGTATCTGCAAAAACCTCCTATCTTCATGCCTCTGGTTGAAGGAAGACCCTTGATGATGTACTGGACTGTGTTAGAGAATTCTATGGGGTGTGTGTTGGGCCAACATGACGAGTCTGGCCGAAAAGAGCATGCAATTTACTACCTGAGCAAAAAGTTTACCGACTGTGAAACCAGATATTCATTGCTCAAGAAAACTTGTTGTGCTCTGGCATGGGCTGCTCTCCGGCTAAGACAGTATATGTTGACTCATACCACTCTATTAATTTCTAAGATGGACCCCATCAAGTACATCTTCGAGAAACCTGCACTTTACAAACGGATAACTAGATGGCAGATGATTTTGATTGAGTATGATATTCAATACATAACATAAAAGGCCATAAAAGGAAGTGTATTGGCAGGTCACTTGGCCCATCAAGCTGTTGATGATTATCCGTCTATGAACTTTGACTTCCCGGATGAGAATATCATGTTAGTGACTGACGGTGCAAAACCTGGACCGTATAACGAACCTGAATAAGGATCCTGATGGACTATGGTCTTCGATGGGGCTTCCAATGCTTTGGGTAACATAATTGGTGTTGCGATAGTTTCTCCGGAGGGTTGCCACACCCCTTTCACTGCCAAACTGTGCTTCGACTATACAAATAACATGGTTGAATATGAGGCATGCATTTTGGGTCTGAAGGCTGCCATTGATTTAAGGATCAAGCATTTGAATGTGTTCGGAGATTCCTCTCTAGTGATTAGCCAAGTAAAGGGAGATTGGGACACTAAGCATCCTAATCTTATTCCTTACAAGGAGCTTGTGTCATCTCTGATTCCTTACTTCAAAGAAATCACCTTTGAACACTTCCCTAGAGAAAAAAATCAGTTAGCCGATGCTTTGGCCATGATGTCTTCTATGTTCAAAGTCAAATGGGACAACGAAGCTCCTATGATTACAATTGAGAGACTTGACGAACCTGCGCACTGCTATGAGCTTGACACTGACGCCGAGAAGCCATGGTACCATGAGGTGAAGAGATACCTTGAAGCACAAGAGTATCCCGAAGGAGCTTTCATCAACGATAAAAAGTTCTTACAAAGATTCTCAGCCAAATTCTTCCTAAGCAATGGAATCCTGTACAAATGCAATCATGATTTTACTCTACTCTGATGTGTAGACAAGAAGGAGGCAGAGAAAATTATGGAAGATATGCATGATGGTCTCTTTGGGACTCACTTTAGAAGACATACTATGGCCAAGAAAATCCTGAGAGCTGGTTACTATTGGTCAACAATGGAAACCGATTGCCATCATCACTCAAGAACTTGCTACAAGTGCCAAATCTATGCTGACAAGGTCCATGTGCCTCCTATTCCTCTAAATGTCATGACTGCTCTGTGGCCATTCACAATGTGGGGCATTGACATGATTGGAGAGATTAAACCTACTGCTTCCAATGGACATTGCTTCATTCTTGTCGCTATCGTTTATTTCACCAAATGGGTCGAAGCTGTCTCATTTGCCTCAGTCACAAAGAACGTTGTAGCCAGATTCATCAAGCATAACCTCATATGCCGCTATGGTATTCCCGAAAGGATCATCACTGACAATGGAACCAATCTCAAAAATGCTATGATTACATAACTTTGCACTCGGTTCAAAATCAAGCATCATAATTCTTCTCCTTATAGACCTAAAATGAATGGCGCAGTGGAGGCAGCCAACAAAAACATTAAGAAGATTGTGAAAAAGATGGTAGTAACCTACAAAGACTAGCATGAGATGTTACCATTTGCTCTTCATGGCTACCGTACTTCAGCCCAGACATCGACTAGGGAAACTCCTTTTGCTTTGGTCTATGGCATGAAAGTTGTCTTGCTAGTGGAAGTTCAGATTCCCTCACTAAGGATTATGAATGAAGCAGGATTAGGCGAAGACGAATGGATTCAGACAATATTAGATCAGTTGAACTTGATCGATGAAAAGTGACTGGCTGCTGTTTATCATGGTCACATGTACCAAAAACGTATGATCAAGGCTTTTAACAAAAAGATCAGGCCTCGAGTATATCATGCTGGTGACTTGGTAATAAAGAACATCATTTCTTCCACAAGGCGACCCCAGAGGCAAATGGACTCCCACTTATGAAGGGCCATTTGTTGTCAAGAAAGTTTTCTCTGGTGGTGCCATGATGTTGACTATTATGGACGGTGAAGATTTCCTACATCCTGTGAACGCGAACATAGTTAAAAAATGCTACGCATAAGAGACCTGCTAGGTTGACACACCTAGGCAAGATAAGGGCATCCCGGCAAACCAAAGGTTTGGGCAAAAATCAGGGATACATGCAAAAGATTATACATCCGGCAAGTCGAAAACTCGAAAGGGCGACTTGGGCAAAAATGGGTATCCTGGTGGGCTGAAAACCCAAAAGGGCGGTCCAGGAAAAAGTTAAGGATTGAAAGCGAATGACTATGTCCTGTGGAATCACCACAGTTGACTTTATTACCAAGGTCCGAGTCAAACGGTCCAAGATAAATCCAATCAACTTCTGTCTATGGCAAGGTACGTTCGAGGACATTGGGGCAATAGTAGAGTTGGAACACAATAAGATCATTTCCACATGGTTTTTGTTTTTGTTTTCAATTTTGTTATCCTTTCGACGATTTCCTCTTACTAGGATCTTCGTCTCTTTGTAGAAAAACGTCTATTCATGGGCAAAACATCAATACAAATATACTTTGAAGTGCAAACTTTTTGTTTTTGTTTTGAGTGCAAAGATGTCCAATGATTAAAATTGAATGAACATATGCATATGAACATAATTAAACTATTTAGCAAATATATGCTGCCAAGCAGCAAGAAGCATCTTTTTAGTGCAGTTGGGATATCCCCACAGAGTTATCCCATTAACATTATCCCTAGAGCCTGTTACAATAAACCTTTGACCCAACAGAGTTGCCCACAGAATTGGATTTATGCAAACCTAGGTCAGAGTTTCAATCTCTCGACATCCCTCTCCCAGCTGAGTTGGTCTTAAAAAAGAAGCCTTGTGGATTTCTTTCTAAAGAATTCACCTTGCCAGCTGGTCATCAAGTATTGTCTTTAACAGGGTTTATTCCCTAACCAAACAATACATTCCCCAATGGAATCATTCCTATTCAAACAATTTTCAGTTACTATGAAGCCTGTATTCGACCAGATAATAGTTTAACTTCTCAAGATATTAAAAAAACCTGGACTCAACCAGACAATGGTTTAACTTCTTTTCCCCAGTAGAGTTTGCCTCTACCCCCAATAAGTCACTGAAGCCTAGACCCGACCAAATATCAGTTCAACTTCATTCTTTCAAGCAAGTTACTGTAAAGCCTGGACCCGACCAAATATCAGTTCAACTTCATTATTTCAAGCAAGTTACTGTAAAGCCTGGACCCAACCTGATATCAATTCAACTTCATTCATTCAAGCAAGTTACTATAAAGCCTGGACCCGACTAGATATCAGTTCAACTTCATCCTTTCAAGCAAGTTTAATGTAAAGCCTGGAATGCGACCAGATATCAGTTCAACTTCATTCTTTCAAGCAAGTTACTGTAAATCCTGGACCCGACCAGATATCAGTTCAACTTCATCCTTTCAAGCAAGTTACTGTAAATTTTGGACCCGACCAGGTATCAGTTCAACTTCATCCTTTCAAGCAAGTTACTATGAAGCCTAGAATTCGACCAGATAACAATTAACTTCATCCACCTCAAAATCTGCTTTGAAACCTGGAATCCGACCAGATAGCAGTTTAATGTTAGTAAGTTGCTACGAAGCCTGGAATCCGACCAGATAATAGTTTGACTTCACTCTCCCAAGTAATTTTCTGCGAAGCCTGGAATCCGACCAGATAACAATTAATTTAATCTTCACTGGTAAGTCGCTACGAAGCCTGGAATACGACCAGATAACGGTCAACTTCATTATCCCCAACAAATTCCTGCCAAGCCTGGATTTCGACCAGATAATAGCTAACTTCTGATGCTCTCCAGTTAGGAATAATTCCCCAATAGAGCAATGGACAACCAAAGTTCCTGAACTTTATTCCTCCAAGTAGAAATCAACACTACCCACAGAGTTTCCTCATGCAAAGAGCCAAAGTCAATATTCCCCAGCGGGTTTCTCCTCAATAAATAAAACAGGGATTCCCAGCGGAAACGTTCTAAACCAAGTGGAAGATACACCTATTCTCCAACAACAGTTCGGGATTCAGCCTCCCAAGGCTCCCCAGCATGTCATCAAGGATTTATTTTCCTAGACAAAGACACGCTGCAAAAAATGCATCACATTCATAAACCATAACGCATACATGACAAATGCATACATCATAATCTCATTTATCTCGAGAACATCATTACGCCATGCATGCATCTGCATGCAACTAATCCTCTTTCCTACAGAAAAAATTAGCAGGCAAAAAATGTATACTATTTCAGTATAAATTAACCAAAAGATTTATCATGATACCTTCCCCAATCACTCTGAATGGCATCTCTAAGCCCATTCCCTACACAGCCAACTAACACATCATCGAGTGAAAATTTCTGGGCACTTTAGTGTTCAATCATCTTCCACTTTCAAGTCACGAATGGCAGGCTCGCCAATCTAACTCTTCAGGTTTAAGAAGATTGAACGGGGGCAGATGTTGTACCCCAAAATTTTCCCTCTCATTTCTCAAGAAATTTATCACAAGATCTTCCATGACTCAACTTTGCAGCACTAATACATCAATTTAGGCTTGGAATTGGCACAAGAGGAAAATGGTCAAATGCACGCTGAAAAAGTCAAACTTTTACTTTTTAATCAAAATCGTGTTTCAAGAATTACATTTCATCAAGACATGTTAGAATATGAATTTGGTTCACAAAGAAAATTAAAATTCAAAATTTCTTTGGAAAAGTTAAAGTTCTAAACACTTAGAAACTTTACTAAGTGTTAAGAAAGTATGATAAGTTCAGAACTTCTGGCCAGATTTTCATCATGATGCAAGATGATTCAGGAAGAACTTTTGACACAAGAGTTATAGATCCTAATGAGATCTAAAACATTGCCGAACAAAACTTCTCTTAGAAATGATGGGATTTCAAGTTATAAACCCCTGAAGACACGCCCATGGAACTAAAGCACTTAGTAAATTCTGAGCATTTCCAAGTCAGAATTTGGTTAGAACTTCTGGGGCAGTTTTCACGTAGGTTCAATCAGAGTTTGCAAAAGTGATTCAAAGAGAGGTTACAAAGCATGTTACAAGCTTTCTAAAAAGTCTAAGAACCCCTTCAGATCATGCTAGAGTAGGGAGAATCAAAGATCAGAAGTTGGACATTTTTTCTTAATCTAAGTTACGTTTATGCTGAACTTCTGATCCAATTTCAAGCTATGTTGCATAATCTCATGTTGCAGGATTTATTTCTTGTTAAATCTAATAATAATTTAATGCTCACACCAACTTTTGAGTCTTTATCCAAGTGTTTAAACCTTTATCTAAAAGATCTTCCCAGGTGTGGCATGAAAGTACCCCTGCTGTCCTTGAAAAGTAAACTTTTGTATAAAGTTTATTTTGAACCCATACTTTACTTTGTTTCTGAGTGTACTTCCCCACAAATCATGCCTACAAACTCAGATTAGGCGTGATTAAAGCTGCTAACCACCCTACCTTGCCTTAAAATATGCTTGTCTAAACTTGCTTCAAAAACAAGTCAACGATCCATAACACATGATGGTTGTACTCCTAACTCCTCTAAGCTTCTAAATCCTTTTCCTATAAATTAAACTTCATTAGAAAACTTAAAGAGAATTCTGAATAATAAAGAAAATACTTTTTGTTTAGATCAGAATCTCATTTCTTCAGACTACGACTAAACACATCTGATTCTGATGAAATCTTACTCCAGATAATATTCCATTTTCAGTTGCTTCAGAATAAACAGAAATATATCTTCAACTAAGGGTTTTGTAAAGATACCAGCCCATTGATGGTCTGTATCTATAAATTTTAAAGATAAAATCCCTTTCTAAACATAATATCTAATAAAATGATGTTTTATTTCTATATGTTCAGCCCTAGAATGTAAAATAAGATTTTTACTTAAACAAATAGTAGTTGTATTATCACAAAAGATAGGAATGTTACTCTCCTAAATCAGATAGTCTTCCAACTGATTCTTCATCCACTGAGATGCTGGGATGTATTATGCTTCTGCTGTTGAGAAAGTAATTGTTGATTGCCTCTTGCTTGACCATGAGATCAGATTCTTGCCAAGAGACTGACAGTTTCCAAAAGTACTCTTTCTCTCAAGCCTGTCTCCAGCGTAATCTGCACCACAAAAACCAGAAAGAGTGTACTATGATGTTTTCTCATGCATAAAGCCAAAGTTAGTTGTTCCTTTCAGATACCTCATAATTCTCTTAACCACAGTTAAATGAGATTCCCTAGGATCAGATTGGAATGTAGCACATAAATAGACGCTAAATAAAATATCAGGTCTACAAGCAGCTGGGCACAAAAGAGAGCCTATCATACCATGACACAACTTCTAACATATGTTTCCACTTACCTTATCTTTCTCTATAATGCAAGTTGGATGCATCAGAGTTTTTGCGGGTGTGATGTCCATGATGTTGAATTTCTTCAGAAGATCTTTAGTATACTTACTATGATTAATATAAGTAGTTTCT
Organism: Vicia faba; assembly: GCA_948472305.1. NCBI lineage: Eukaryota > Viridiplantae > Streptophyta > Magnoliopsida > Fabales > Fabaceae > Vicia > Vicia faba. The sequence continues at coordinate 1,481,773,436 of OX451739.1, read as the reverse complement.
GATTGTTGATCAATCAGAATTCCTAGAAAGAACTTCAGTTCTCTCATCAGACTCATCTCAAACTCAACCTGCATTAAATTAGAAAATTCCTCGCAAAGAGAGGGATTAGTAGAGCCAAAAATAATATCATCAATGTAAATTTGAACTATCAGAATATCATTTTTGAATGTTTTATAGAAGAGTGTTGTATCAACCTTCCCTCTGGTGAATTTATTTTCTAAAAGAAAATTACTCAATATGTCATACCAAGCCTTGGGAGCTTGCTTTAGACCATAAAGAGATTTCTTGAGTTTAAAAACATAATCTGATTTCTCAGAGTTTTCAAATCCAGGAGGTTGTTTAACATACACTTCTTCAGAAATGTAATCATTCAGAAATGCACTCTTAACATCCATCTGATAAATGATGATGTTATGATTAACAGAAAAGGAAATTAATAAATAAATTACTTCTAACCTAATGATTGGTACAAAGGTTTCTGTATAGTCTATCCCTTCTTGCTGACTATAACCTTGTACAACCAGTCGTGTCTTGTTTCTAACAACCCTTCACCTTTCTCGTTGAGCTTGTTTTTATACACCCATCTGGTTCCAATGACGTGAACACCTTTAGGTTTCTGAACGAGATCCCATACATCATTCTTTGAGAATTGGTTCAGTTCTTCTTCCATTTCCAGAATCCAGTCTTTGTCTAGAAGAGCTTCATCAATAGGTGTTAGCTCAATCAGAGACACCAAATCCAAAAGTGTCTCTTCAGAAGGGTTGAATGTTGATCTGGTTCTGACAGGAGCCTCTTTGTTTCCCAGAATCAAATCTTCAGGAGGAGAGGATGCAATTTTGCTTTTCCTTTGTTATAGGGGATCAGAAGGAGCAGTAACTATATCAGAAGTGGGAAATTCTGATTCTCTGACTTCTTGTACTTTCTCCTTAGGTTCTGAAAATGTTATCTCTATATCTGCAAACTTTTCAACTAGCTTTGACTTTTCAGAGTCAAGCTTATCATCGAACTAACGTGAATTGATTCTTCAACAATTCGTGATTCTGTGTTACAGACTCTGTATCCTTTTGAGCGCTCACAATATCCTAATGTCAAACACTTCTATGCTTTGGAATCAAATTTACTTAGACTCTCTTTAGTATTCAACATAAAACATACACATCCAAAGGGATGACCCATAATATTAGGGTCATAATCCTGACCAATAAAGGAGGCATTTAAATAAAACTTCTGTTGCTGCAGTTGTAGAAACAAAGACTGATATGGAAGATATTGTTGAAAAAAATCAGCTTTCACAACAACAAGAGGTAATGGTGGTAAGGTTTTAAATTCAGTTGCATTTGTTTCTAATAGTACATGGATAATTGATTCCGAAGCTACGGATCATATGACATTTGATTCTAGACAATTTTCATCTCTTATAACTTCCTCACAAAAATTTACTTCCACTGCTAATGGGGAAGAAGCTTTATCTCTCACTAATACTTTGAACTTAAATTTTGTTTTAGTTGTCCCATCTTTAGATTTTAACCTTTTGTCAGTTTCTCAAATTACCACTGCTTTATCTTGTGTTTATCTTGTGTTGTGTTTTTTTGGGCCTGAATATTGTGTTTTTAAGGACATAAAAACGAAGCAGACGATTGGTTATGGTACTAGATGTCATACCTCTATTTTGTCCCACTTTTTTTTTTATTATTCATCTCATCTCATACATATCAATTTGTCAAATTTTTGCATTTTTTTAGCCATATGCATTTCCATCACCAAATGAAGTCAACAAAGCAACATTTCTGTTAATTACCATTTTATAATTACTTATTCACCAAACTGTAAGACATAAATAAACTACTATACTAAATTACCAACTCTTACTATACCATTACATACTACTTTTTTTTTTGTAGTCAACACGTTGATTGCCAACTCTGTTGTTCGATGATGATACATATGCTTTGGGATAATTAAGAATAGGAATATATATACCCTGGTAATCACGTGTTCCTACTATTTCCTTTGAACATGAATTTTATATGCTAATATGAAACTTTTTCTAAACTATATTTATTCTTACACAGTGTTTCATAATGTCTATTCAACTGAAGTCTCTGATAAATGTGATGATGCTCTTAAGATGGTGAAGACTAAAGAGAAAATGGATAGCAAAACAGAGTGTTTATCGAAGGTGGTGAAATATTAGAATTTTTTTTATTAATAATCATGTATTAAAATAATATTTATAGAATGTTTTTTTAAATTTTGCAAGATTTTATAAAGCTTAAAGATTATTGCTTAAATGGAATAGAGTAATAATGGGTTTATTGGACTAGACTATTGGTGTAGTTGTAGTTAATGAGCTTTTGGTCAAAATATATATATTTTCAATAATATTCATATTTAAATTACTCTAATATTAAATTAAAATGAAATTTATAAAATAAAAAATAATTAATTTTAATTAAAAATCATATAAAATTTGACGTGGTGTTAGTGTAGCAGTGCCACGTCATTAATAATATCTATTTAAATTTTATTAATCATTTTCATGTATCATAAAACAAAAATCTAGTTTCTAGAAGGCTCAAAATTTCTTTCATTTATTATATCATTATTTCATAGATTTATTGTACCATTATTCATTATTTAATTAAATAAGTTTCTAGAATGCACTCACACCTTTTCCACCTCCTTAATCTTAATTATTAAACTATATTTTCTAGAACCTATAAATAAAGTCATTCTCACTCACAAATTCCACCACCAATCATTCACTAAACTAAATCAAAACTCTCTTTATTTTTCTCTTCAATTTCTTTCAAGTCATTTCTTTCTTTTTATTGAATAGGTAGACTCTTATGTTTATTCTATATTTAATTCTATTGTATTTTTACTTCTGCTTTATTTATTTAGTACCTTAATCATCATTATTTTGCATGAAAACTCAATTGATTGTAAATCAAGAGTTGAAAAGTGTTATTGAATCTCCATAAACAAATGAGATATATTGTTGTTTAATGACTCTTATGCTTGTTCTTTATTTAATTCTATTGCATTTTTAGTTTTACTTTATTTATTTAATACCTTAGTCGTTACCATTTTGCATGAAAACTCAGTTGATTTTAAAACAAGAGTGGAAAAGTGTTCTTGAACCTCCATAAGCAAAAGTATTCGTTGTTTCTTAATTTTTTCGTATTTATTAAATTGATTATTTTTAATTTTTGAGCATTGTATGATGGTCGTGAGATCAAGTAGATAATTTTTTTTGTTATTCATTTACTTGATTTCATAAAAAATTGAGCAAATTATGACCAATTTAAATTGAACAAATATCGAACAACTGCACAAACCCAGATTGCACAACAACCCTTGGATTGATCTTATCCCCTTCATCTGGATTACACCATATAGCACAACCACTCACTGTTTGATCCAATGCATGCGAATCCACGTGAGCTTATTTCTTCAAGCTAATCCTGGCCACGTGATCTTCCTTTCCATCATCCGACGACCCAACTTGCTTTTCCTTTATTTTCTCTCTTATTTTCTTCATTTCAAATTTACTTTTTATCCAATTTTAATTCCGTTTTCGATTTCATTTTTTGTGCACTAATTTGAATTTAATCTTCTAACATATTAAAAAACCTAAAAATATTTTTATTTAACTTTTTTTAATTCATATAAGTAATTAATTAGTAATTCTTTTTATTACTTTCTTTTTATGCTTTATTTTGTTTTACTTCATACCTTGTGTTGATAATGTGCTGACAATTTGTCATTACATGCTTTTTATGAATTCTTGCGATGAACCCGATGGAATTGGAGTTAAATATGAGATAAATATGAAAAAGTATAAAGAAAATGAAGAAGCCAAAGAAACAAGGAAAATCCAAGAAATCAGGAAGAAATAGTGAAGAAACTAGTAATTTTCAGTATAATTTACATCTTGACGTCAGTATAATAAATTGATCTGGAGAATCGTAACTCGTGTTGCAACGGGTCTTTTTGGAAAATAAAGCTAAAAGAAATATCTAACTTCATGAATTATCGCGTACATGATAGGCATTATCACGCGTAGGATGTAGCGTGTAACATATCGCACACGCGATGGACAGTATCGTGTGCACGATGGGTTTGGTTTCTGGAATTTTTTTGATGCGTTCTGACCCATTCCTGACAGTTTTAAAAAGGGGTTTTGGAAATTTTTCAAGGATTCTATGATTTTACACTGAAGTTATGAGGTTACATCAACTGAAGGCATATTTGGAGCGCATTTGGAGTCATTGGAGGCCACTTCTTCAAGGTATCTTTTATGCAACCCTCATATAATTTATTGATATTGTAATTTGAATTATGAGTAGCTAATTTCTCATAGGTTAGATTTTGTTTTGATGAAACTTTTTCAATATTGTGGGAACACATGTTTGATTTGATATTGCATAATTTATTGAAGTTATTATTCTGTTCAATTGCACATTGTTCTTAATGCATTTTATGTGAGATACTCTTTTAATCTGGTTGTGGGTGCATAGAGAATATTGACTGTTAGTCTATGCGTTGGACCTAGGGAAATTGTTGTGCTTACGCTGGTCGAATAAGAATAGGAGATCTCGAGTAATGGCTTAGGGATTAGTGTTCTATTTCATTGCCTAATCTTGCTTACGCTAGTGGACTAGGGATAAGAAGCTCCGAGTATAGATTAGTGAGCTATACACTAAGGGATTGAGTATAATGGTCTTGTTAATCTACCATGGAATATTAATAACAATATTAATTATCCAATGCATTGAACATCAACAATAGCGAATTAGGGGAATCTATAACACAACCTAACCACTTTCATATTATTGTCAAAACAACCTTTTAATATTTTTGCATTAAAACTCAGACCCCCCCCCCCCCCCCCCCCCCTTTTATATTTAATTAACATTGACAATATTTGTCTTGTTAAATAGCAGTCCTTGTAAATCGATATTTTTATTACTTCGATATTATAGGTACACTTGCGTAGAAGTCATCAAGTTTTTAGCGCTGTTGTCGGAGATTGTTGATAATTTCAACAAGACAACGCTTGTGCAATGTTTAGTTTAGTTTTTTTTCTTATTATTTGTTATTTTTGTTTTCATTTGTAAATATTACTTTTATTAGTTATTTTTGTTTCTTCTTAATTTTTCTTTCCTATTATTTCTCTTTTTACTTTTATTATTGTTTATTTTTTATCTAGTACAATGAAACTTAGTATTTTTTGCTTGGTATGTGAGGTAAAGGAAGACACGTATGATGAAGCATAATGTCTGTCTTGATTTGTTAGCAAAACTCCAAGTTTTGTCAAAACAGTTGGATGCTTCAACTCTAGCTCAAACAAATGCTTATCAAGTCAGAGTATTCAGGTGTGATTACTGTGGTGGAGGTCTTACAAATAGTCATTATGTACAAGACAAATACGTTGAAGAAACAAATTATGCTAGACATTATCAAAAGCCAGATCTTTACTTCAATAACACTAGTACATGGTGGGGGATTCAGATCCTAAGTGGAGTAATAATCCAATTCCAAATTTTAATCAAGCAACTCCTAAAAAGTCACCACCAAGGACATCACCTCCTCTAGAAGAGAATTTGAACAAATTCGTGAAGATGACTCAAAACAACTTTGAAGCAAGGAAGAAAAATATGGAAGCATCCACCAACAACATTGAAGCATCCCAAAATAACATCGAAACATCCATGAAGAGTATGGCAAAACACATTAACAAAATATCTAAACAAGAGACAACTCGACCTAATGAAGGTTTCAATGGAAATATTTTGGATAATCATAAGGATGATGAAATTGTGAGAGAAATCAAAGATGAATGACAAGTAATCAATGAAAGAGGAGTTGAAAAAGAAAAATAAGAAGAAGAATTTACAACATCAGATGAAGAAGTTGAACTAAGAATAGAAGAGTCTGAGGTGAAATAAAGTGGTGGGAAAAAAGCAAGAATGCAATATGAGGAATTTCTATCTTTGGATGAAGCTCAAAATTCAAAAAAAGTTTAGATATAGATATCCAACAAGAAAATCTTCAACAAAAAATATCCCTAATTCGAGCAACAAGGCTGATTAAAGAGAAGAAATAGGTGAAGTATTGAATGAGATTTATGCCTTATTTGATACTATCAAGCCAACAAGAATATGGAAGAAAAATATTCAATTCCTAAAAGTTATAGAATTCATACCAAACAAAAGGAAGAAGAAGGATGATGTGTTTTTTGTGTCATATATGTCGTCCTAACACAAAAATCAAAAGGTCAAGCTTAGGACCTTAAAGAAGCGCTTAATGGGAGGCAACCTATTAGAAACATTGTTATTTCATTTGGAATTTTAAATTTCATTTTATTTCAATTAATCATTTTTATGTTGTAGCATGTCATATTAAGGATCAGAAGGACAAATACGTGAGAAAGGGATTGAAATAACAAAGAGAGATTAAGAACTCTCTCTAATCGTGATTTTTTTCTAATCTCCTTACACTTTCTAGTGTTGTTGTTGTTTCAGGCAATGGTTCTAAAGTGAAGTTTATCCTCTCGAGCATCATCATCAGATGAGGGAAGAGTGGACCAAACAGAACAAAGAATTCAACAACACCATACAAGACGTGAAATACTTTTTTCGCTCCAATGGCATGTTAATTTGGAGTTTTCATAATTTGTATTAATTCCTATGATTCCCCTTTATGTTCAACAAGTCAATCTCTCAAGTCAATCTAGAGTATTAGCTACAATAGTTGGCTCCCCTTTGTACCAATAAATTTATGTTTGTCTTTAATAAACAAGCTTGTTGTTGTTTTTTCTTCCAGATTTACAAAATTGCAATGTTAACAGTGAACGAATGAACCAATAACATCATGAAAAACAAGGGTGATCGTCAGGAAAGTTCATTGCAGATTGAGAGTTTAGGAAGAAAGGAACAAACAACTAACTTGTACTCAATCTCCAGATACCTTAACTAGTAAGGTTTGAGCCAAATATTCCATTGTTTACTTTTCTTTCTTATGAGAGTATGCGTACAATTGCTATTTTCTAGAATTTGCATTATTTCTGATTTAATCTATTGGTTTGATAAATGCACACTGAGGCACTTGTTTGTGGTAAACTCTGAGCCTTTTCAAACTAACCCGTATATCAAGTTTATATAATTTGATAACCACTTAGAGCCTAAGGCCTTTAGTTCCTTGGTCATATGCAAAAGAATAAGTTTGGGGCTGCTCTTGGAAGTGAGTAAAGTTTAAGTTTGGGGTTGGGGTACTAGAGATTTTGGTAAAAAAAAATTCAAAAATAAAAATGAGAAAAATAAAAAAGTCAAAGCAACTTCTTCAAAAAAAGAAAGAAGAGAAAAGCAATTTTTAGGAACATAAAATGTTAATCTCTAGTACCAAAGTGATTAAGCAAGAGTTGACATGAAAAGGAATATGGTATAATAAGGAAAACTAGGTACCTAAATCCAAAAGTTTAAGCCTACTATCCCAAATTATCTTATCCTGACATAAGCTCCATTACAACCTTGAAAGACCTCCAAAAGTGTGTGTTTAGATGAATTTGATTGATTTTACTAGAGATTTTATAAACTTATGGTAAAAAACTTTTGTACGTTGATTGTGTGATTACCTTGTCAATTTGAGTGAAATATAGTATGAGTACTTGTTATGTTGAAAGAAATTTCCAAATTTTCTCGATTGAAGTCGGGAACTAGAATGATGATCAGGTAACACAATTGGTGATGCTCATTTATTATTATTGCAATTCATTTTTTTGTTTGAAATGTGCAGTTGCATGAGAGTTACTTGAGGACAAGCAATAGATTAAGTTTGGGGTTGTGATGACAATTTGTCATTACATGATTTTTATGAGTACTTGCAATTAATTTGAGTTAAATATGAAGAAGTATGAAAAAAATTAAGAAGTCATAGAAACAAAGTGAATCCAAGAAATTGGGAAGAAATTTTGAAGAAACTAGCAATTTTCAGCATAATTTACATATTATTCTATGTCCAATAAATTGATCATATATGGAGAACCGTAACTCGTTTTGCGACTGGTATTTTTGGAGAATAAATCTAAAAGAAATATATAAGTTATGGAATTGTCATGTGCATACAATGGACAGTATCGTGTGCACGATGGGCATGTTTTCTAGACTTTTTCTGATGCATTCTGACCCATTCCTTACAACTTTAAAAAGGGGTTTTTGCCACTTTTTTAAAGATTCTACGATTTCACACTGAAAGTATGAGTCTACAAGTCTGGAAGGCATATTTGGAGCATATTTGGAGCCATTGGAGGCCAGTTCTTCAAGGGATATTTTATGCAACCTCATATAATTTATTTGTATTGTAATTTGAATTACGAGTAGCTAATTTCTCATAGGTTAGGTTTTGTTTTGATGAACCTTTTTCAATACTGTTGGAACACATGTTTGATTTGATATTGCATAATTTATTGAAGTTATTATTCTATTCAATTTTACATTGTTCTTAATGATTTTTATGTGAGATACTCTTTTAATCTGATTGTGAGCGCATGTGGAATATTGGCCATTGGTCTATGCGTTGGACCTAGGGCAATTGTTGTTCTTACACCGATTGAGTATGAATAGGAGATCTCGAGTAGTGGCTTAGGTATTAATGTTCTATTTCATTGTATAATCTTGCTTATACTGGTGGACTAGGGATAAGAAGCTCTGAGTATAGATTAGTGAGCTATACACCAAGGGATTGGGTATAGTGGTCTTGTTAAACTGCCATGGAATATTAATAACAATATTAATTATATAATGCATCGAACATCAACAGTAGCGAATTAGGGGATTCTATAAAAAAACTAACCGCTTTCGTATTATTGTCAGAATAAACTTTTATATTTAATTAACTTTGCACAATATTTGTCTTGTTAAATAGCAGTCCATGTGGATCGATATTTTTATTACTTCAACATTATCAATACACTTGCCGAGAAAGTCATCATAATGCATCTTTCTCATTTTATCATTTCTCTCATGTCATTTATTTTTTGCTTATAAGTTGATAATTCATCCACTTCTCTTGTATGATTTCTTTTATGATTTATTTCCTTTATATTTCACCTTTTCCTTTAATTATACATTATTATCAAAAATGTAACCCCATTCTCATGACGTGTAAATAATTTTACCGCTTTCCTTTGTTTGTTCTTTGTGGTAGTTTATTCAAGATTAGTGTAAAAAACGAACCATTTTCAAAAAGAACAAAAAATAACACTGGATCTAACGTCGAGTCTTTTTTCCAAAGAAATTCAAATAAGTTGCAACACGACTGCTCGATCTAACATCTTATATCTCTTCCTCTTCATTCAAACTATTTCAGAATAAGGGTGTTAGGTTTTAAGGGGACGAGGCTTACACATAATAGGAGTGTCACTCTACAATTCAAAAAGTAGATGGTTGTAGGTACAAAAGAGTTTCTCCCATTTTTATTTTTATTTTTATTTAATTAGATTCTTGAAAGTTGAATTAGGAAGGAATTATTATTAAAAAAAAATTAAAAAAAGGATTAAGTTTTTGAAAAACTAATTAAGTTATTCAATTCGTTTTTAATTAATAAAATTAGCAACTAAAATTAATTTTGAAATTTCATATAAATTTAAAAAGAAACTCTTAAACAACCAATAGCATATTTTAATATTTCCACTTGTTTGTCTTCACTTATATTTCCGTGTGGTGTGACTTGAGTGCTAAGACTTATATGTATAATATGATGACATGCTTATATGCTTGATTCATGCCCGATTTTTATTGGAGTCGACATTATAATGAATGAAACCCTAGTTGGTTTAACAATTGAATGTGTGAAATCTAATTGAATTACATAATTGTATGCAAACCCTAGTTGGATTGAATGGTTAGGTATGCTCTCAATTGGGTTGATTAATTATGGATAACCCTAGTTGTTTAAAGGATTGTGTACGAATTCTAATTGATGTATGTGGATATTAATTGGTAAGTGCGAAACATATCCCTTAAAAGAAATTAATTAGGGAAAGGATGTTAGATAACCTTTCTTATAGAGATGGATTTTGAGACTAACTTACCTGAATGTTCAAATCAACAGAGCCCTACAGAGTGAGTTATCCTTCCACCAAATTCACAAAGCAACAACACATGATGAAGTGAAGCTGTAAAGCAAAGTGAAAAATGAATATTCATATTGATTGAAATAACATAACAAATCAAAAGAGTATTGAATGAAGAAAGCCCAAAAAAATATTTACCAATCAACGTCAAAATCGAATTGGGTCATTCTTCAAAGAGGATATCGAGCTTGGGTGGTTCTTTTGAATCGCGAGAGAAGATATTGTTCTTTAGAATCAAAGAAACCAAATTGAGAGAGACACATAGACTATTTAAGCCTATTTGCAGAGACGAATAGATTATTTAAGCCTAAAATAAAATATAAAAAAATTGTTTTGGTTTGTGGCAGGTGTAAATGTCCAATATTACTTTTTTAAAAATTTAATAAAATTAAAAAAATATAATAAATTAAAATTAAAAAAATATAATAAATTAAAATTAAAAATTAAAAATATTTGGTTAGATATAATTAAATTCATATGTGTAGTTTTTTGAGATATTTTTACTACATAAAAAATGCATTTTCAATTAAAAAATGTTAATATCTTAGTAGAACATGTTTATAATATGAAAATGTGGCAACATGTGTCTGAGTGGTGATGTTGGTTATCATGTTAGTCTCACACAAGAGGTCCCCAGTTTGAACCTGAGCTCAGACATTATTTTTTCTTATAAAATAAAAATTTTTAAGAATCATTCTCAAAGAATAATAAAAATAATTTTTTAATAAAAACGATAATAAGATTAATTTAAACAAAGGTAATCATCAAACTAGCAACCAAATTCACAACAAGTTGAACACATATGAGCATAACATGAATCCCATTATGTGAATCGAAAAATTACCAAAACACCTCACACAATAAAAATAAGGAAATGATAAGCCACAAAAAAGAGAACTTCATAAAAAACTCACACCTCACATAATAAAAATAAGGAAATGATAAGCCACAAAAAAAAGAACTTCATAAAAAACTCATATAAAGGAAATGGAAAGAATAATGATCTACCTAATACATCTAAAAACATGCAAAGTGACCAAAACCCACTACGAAGAAAAAATCAATCCAAAGCAAAAGGAGGAGACCTCATTTATGAGGAAACATTTGTTGAAATCTTAACATAATTAATATTTTTTTCTGCCTATTGACAAGAAATCAATCTTGCAATTTCCATTGATTAACACGGAAGAAGAAAACCTAACTAGTTGGATGGCCACTAACAATGACCATTACATTGTTAAACCATGGTATGCATTAAAGATTGACATAAAGATAGATATCCAAAAAGCTCGAAGAGGATGAAGGATAAAAAAGTTTTGAACAAAATCTAGAAATCTCAAACAAATCCCAAACAACAAACACCCATATGGAGAATTATTAACAATATGTACCGAGCAAGGAGAATCTTCTAATAAAGGTACTAGATGTGACCCTATTTTATCTAGATGTAACTCTCGCTACAACATTTTTTCCCATGGCAACATAAACAAAACTGTTACGAAACTTGAAACAATCGCTGGCTTAAAATACGAGAACAATTTTAGGGCTGTGGCAAACATAGGCGTCACCTTAGACTCTCGTAGCAGTTTTTCTACAAGAAGTAGACACCTTTGAGATAACCGATGTTTTAAGTATATATATATATATATATATATATATATATATATATATATATATATATATATATATATATATATATATATATATATATATATATATATATATATATATATATATATATATATATATATATATATATATATATATATATATATATATATATATATATATATATATATATATATATATATATATATATATATATATATAATATAATATTTTATAGTTCCCAACAACAATGATTTATATCCATTCTCTGTATAAAACCATTGTGATTGATATATTTTAGGGATTACTTTTCTAGGAGCTCTCCTAACAGTTTGTCACCATTGCTCATTTTAAAACCTTTATGGGAGACTCATATCTTTATGACTTCTTCATTTGCAACAAATGAAGTTCTTTTTAATATAAGATTATTAATAAAATATGATGTAAATAGATTCATTTTATGAACTTAGTATAAGAAGTCAAAATGGAAACATATATTCCAATAGGATAAAATTAAACACTAATGAGTTACCTCTAAAAAACTTTATAAAAGTTTATTTGCAGACAACACATAAGTCCTAATATATGTCCTCAATTAAATTTTCATCACATTCATATAATGGAGCATCATAGTCATAACTAGTAGTGACAAAAGGGCCTCTTGAATTCCATAAAAAATTGGTTCCTCCATGATACTACAAGTAAATTTAAGCCACATTAGGCAAGTTACGATTATAATAGTACGTGCATATTTTTTTGAAGTCATTTTTTAAACAAGTTATATCCAACCATGTAGTAGTTTTTAATGACCCCTCCTATAGTTACAAATGACACAACTGCAAAGGCCAAATCTTGGACAAAAGATGTGCATTAAGGGTCAAAATCAAAAAGCGGAAATTAAGAAATGCAAAAAGCCAGTAGAAAATGAGGCATAATGTTGAGTTAGGAAATTAAAAAACACACTTCTCAATATATTTTCCAAAAAATAAATTTAAGAATATAATCTCTAAGTTGTTTGGTTGTATGAGCTACTTCAACTACCAACACATGAATTACAAAAATAGTAGCTTCATGGGATCCATCTTCAGTAAAAGAACCCATTTGAACACATATCTTGTCAATCATCTAAAAGATATCATATTTTTAATCAGAATTTGAAACGTGTAGTCATCATTAACTAATGCATGAAGTGTAGTTCCCAAAAAAAATGGGTTATATCCATTCTCTTTATAAAACCGTTGCAATTGATATATTTTAGGGATTACTTTTCTAGGAGCTCTTCTAACAGTTTGTCACCATTGCTCATTTTAAAACATTTATGGGAGACTCATATCTTTATGAGTTCTTCAGTTGCAACAAATGAAGTTCTTTTTAATATAAGAATATTAATAAAATATGATGTAAATAGATTCATTTTATGAACCTAGTATAAGAAGTCAAAATGGAAACATATATTTCAAGAGGACAAAATTAAATACTAATGAGTTGCCTCTAAGAAACTTTATAAAAGTTTATTTGCAGACAACACATAAGTCCTAATATATGTCCTCAATTGAATTTTCATCATATTCATATAACGGAGCATCATAGTCATAACTAGTAGCGACAAAAGAGCCTCTTGCGGTCCATAAAAAATGGTTCCTCCATGATACTACAAGTAAATTTAAGCCAAATTAGGCAAGTTACGCTTATAATAGTATGTGCATATTTTTTTTGAAGTCATTTTTAAACAAGTTATATCCAACCATGTAGTAGTTAGCTAATGACCCCTCCTCTAGTTACAAATGACGCAACTACAAAGGCCAAATCTTGGACAAAAGATATGCATTAAGAGTAAAAATCAAAAAGCGGAAATTAAGATATGCAGAAAGCCGGTAGAAAATGAGACAGAATGTTGAGTTAGGAAATTAAAAAACACACTTCTCAATATTATTTTCCAAAAAATAAATTTAAGAATATAATCTCTAAGTTGTTCGGTTGTATGAGCTACTTCAAATACCAACACGCGAATTACATAAATAGTAGTTTCATGGGATCCATCTTCAATAAAAGCACCCATTTGAACACATATCTTGTCAATTATCTAAAAGATATCGTATTTTTAATCAGGATTTGAAACATGTAGTCATCATTAACTAATGCATGAAATGCATGAGTAGAGGAAACATGTAGTTTACCTTGCCGATATGCACGAATCTCTTACACTCCCTTATTCCATAAGAAGACACTAGTTTTAATCATGTATTTGTTTACTTTTAGCAATGAACTAGAAATAAGTATAAAAATAATGCAAGTAAATTTACATACTGAAAAGTTGACCATTAATGAAAACATCAACATCATGGCTTGTGGACTTAATAATGAGAGTCAGAAGCTCGCCTCCATATAGGAAGGATTCAGATGAACCTATATAAACACTTACGAAACATAAACATGAAATGATTTTTCAAAATCATGTAATGAGTTATAAGGTTAAATAATTTCAAGGGTTAAGATATTCAGGCTTACCTTGTAATGTGAAAATAGAATTAGGAGCATAGCTACAAGAATCATAAAAATTAAAAACTCACTGAATGATATTATTGTACACAACTCACGGAATAGCTTCATGAATCTTATAATATTAATTCATTTCATCACAAATTCACTTCATGTGGGGCGGTGTAGTCTAAAATGAGATATGAGCAGGCACAATGACACGGAGATAACGAGTGTGAAGAAGGGGTGCTATTAGCAGGCACATAAACAAATACAACGAATCAAAATTTGAAGCTCCAACTTCTTATAGAGATGGATTTTGAGACTAACTTACCCGAATGTTCAAACCAACGGAGCCCTACAGAGTGAGTTAACCTTCCACCAAATTTGCAAAGCAACAACACACGATGAAATAAAGCTGTAAAACACAGTGAACAATGAATATTCATTTTAAATGAAACAACATAACAAATCAAAAGAGTATTGAATCGAGAAAGCCCAAAAAAATCTATATCAATCAACGTTAGAATCAAATTGGGTCATTCTTCAAAAAGGAGATCGGGTTTAGGTGGTTCTTCTAAATCGCGAGAGAAGAGATTATTCTTCAGAATCAAAGAAACCAAATTGAGAGACACATAGACTATCTAAGCCCATTTGAAGGGGCGAATAGATTATTTAAGCCTAAAATAAAATATAGAAAAGTTGCTTTAGTTTTATGGAAAATGTAAATGTCCATTATTACTTTTTAAAAATTAAATAAATTTTAAAAAATATAATAAATTAAAATTACAAATTTAAAACATTTGGTTGGATATAATTAAATTCATCATATGTGTAGTTTTTTGAGACATTTTTCTACATAAAAAAAATTCATTTTCAATTAAAAAATGTTAATGTCTTAGTAGAACATATTTATAATATGAAAATGTAGCAACATGTGTCTGGGTGGTGTAGTTGGTTATCACGCTAGTTTCACACACTAGAGGTACCCAGTTTGAACTTGGGCTCAGACAAAATTTTTTCTTATAAAATAACAAAGTTAAAGAATTATTCTCAAATAATAATAAAAACTAGGCAAAATACTCATTTTGGTCCCTTAACTATATATCCTTGGGTTTAGATTGGTCCCTGTTCTGGACTAGGCCCAGGCAGGAACCAGCGCCGGACACGACCCAGTTTCCCTCACTTCTAGAGTGGCCCAAATGGTGGCCCAATTCCCCTATTATGGACTGGGCAGGGGAAAGACCCAGCGTCGGGCACAACCCAACTTCCCTTACATCCAGAATGGCCCAACTTGTTACGACCATTGGGGAACGTCACCCCCATGTGCCCAACAGGGACACGTGGCCGACCACTCTCTGAATCCCCTTGAGCCATCCTGCCCCCCGAAAAGAACGGGTCTTCCATTGAGAATCACAGAGCAATTGACCTAGAATAGAGACCACAAACTGGTCTTTTCTACCCACGTCGAATCTTGGAAGTCTCCATTACAAGCCTGAGCGACCGACCTAGAATAGGGACCTTGGCCCAGCGTTGGGGGAACTATAAACACCTTCATTCACTAGAGGGTCAAGTACATTGTTATATTCACTATCACTTCTATACTTGTACTTTTCACTTTGAACCTTACTTTGGCATCAGAGTGTCTTGCAGGTACCCCCCCCATTTCTTCGCTCATCACTACAGAAGTCTAAGTGTTACAGGCCACTAAAGATCCATCTAATCCCGATAAGATCAGTAGCACCGTCTGTGGGAATCCTTTGCTTCCCCGTCTTTTTCTAACTCAAAGACCAAAGTAAACTCATTCAAAAACCTACTGATCATCATGGCCAGCCAACATAACGATAATGTTAATGCAACCGCCTTCCCCATCGATAGCAACATCAACCACAACGGGACAAGTGGTCACAAGCTAGGTGACTTGAGGGGCGGGCATACCGCCTCCTCCTCGACGAATGATACAACCCACAACATCGACCAACAGGTTGAGAGCCCTGCGACGTATCAAGAGATTCCTGTGTCACCCAATGCTAACCCGACCATGGTAGCCCTGTTCGCGACAATCAACCATACCAATCTCATGATCTTCTAGCAGAGCGAGCACATCAGAATATTGGAGAAGGGCCTTCGATCGCGCTCCTCCTTGAGGAGACATAGGCGATCAAAATCTCGCACCCCGTCCCCGCAACGACGAAACTCCTGTTCACACACTGCCCCGCAGAGGCACCAATGCTATATGTCTCAGAGCCTTTCCCCTTGACTAACTGGTCGACGTCCTGAGCTAGAAAGGGAGCAGCCCGTGGTTGCCAAGAAGCGGGATCACACCCCTCCCCGAAATGAGCAACACTGGCCGAGGAAAAGCAGATTTGTCGGGAAGCATTACAAGTCGAAAGGCCAACTGAAAAACTCACCACGTTGTGACAAGGGCCGTCAGTTTGACTCCTCCCCGTCCAGATATTCAGTACGGAGTGATAAAAATGACCCCCGCGGTCCACTATATCGTAAGATCATGAGGACTCCACTTCCCCTCGAGATGGAAAAATTGTCGTCCCTGTCTACTTACGATGGTACGACAGACCCAAACAACCACAACAAATGCATCAATGCTATGCTTGACTACCTCAACTTCAGGGGTGCCATCAAGTGCAGGCTGTTCCTGAAAACTCTTAGAAAGTGCGCCATGGAGTGGTACAAATGCCTCGCCTTTGAATCTGTCTCTTCTTGGAGGGACCTAAAAACTCAGTTTTTTAGAAACTTCACTACTTCCCGACAACATCCGAAATCAGAGGCGTCACTAGAAGAAATCATCCAGGGGAACGACAAACCCCTTCGAGCTTACATTTAGTGGTTCAACTGGGAAGCCATCCAGTTCCCCACGAGTGACCGCGTGAAAAGGTACTTGCTTGAGTGAGGGTTTCATCCTGGCATTAATTTCAGGAAAGCAATTGACATCGAAATCCCTACCCTTTGGACAAACTCCTACTCAAGGCTCCAGCCTACATCTAGAGGAGAAAGAGGCCGCCAATAATGCCCGTGATTCGAGGAATCAAGAAGGCACTAGAGGCTTGAATTATGATGAACCCGCACCTCTTTGACGAGGCGGGGAGAGAAGGAAAAATGATAATTCCCACGACTCTCACGAACACATAGGGCCATCGGGCCGCTTCACTGAGTACACTATGTTGACCGCTCCCCGTGAGCGTATACTCATCGAGTTTATTAACATAGAATTCATGTAGAGTGGATTTCGTCGTCCTAAGCCTAAACCTCCTAAACCTGGAGTCGACAAAACTAAGTATTGTCGGTTCTATAGGAGCCACAACCACATCACCAAATATTTCATCTATCTCAAGGACACAATTGAGACCCTTATCAGAGAAGGAAGACTGAATCAGTACAAAAGGGGCGAGGCATCTCGGCATGATGCTCGTAATAAAGAAGTTCGAGGAGGAGGCACTACCCTATGATGAATCTGGAATCCTACATGTTGCACTGTGTGTCACTCGGCTTGAAGAATTCTACATTCCTGAAAATGACGATGTTTCCTTGTCTACCCATAGCACATGGGAAAAGTTCCCATTCTCCATGGTTATATCTGGAGCGGGATTCAACAAAGTCACAGTGGGATCGGTGAAAAGAAAATTTGATGAGCTGATCGATGCAAGCTCAAGCCAGAGTGTAACCTTTGACAAGTTTCGGGGAAAATCTAACCCCATCACCTTCTATCTCGGGGAACTTTCGGGTGGAGCTCCCAACTCCAACACCCCTTTGCTTGTGAGATAGAAAATAGCTAACTTCAACGTGCGCCGCATCCCGCTCGACGAAGGGAGCTCTGTCGACATCATGTACACTTATTTATTCAACACCTTGCAACTCGACCAAACCCACCTAGCACCATGCATAGGGTCCGACCTACAGGGATTCAATGGTACAACCACTAAGCCGTGGGGCTACGTCGAGCTACTCGTTACATTCGGGGAAGAAGCAACCGCCAAATAGGTCAAGATCTACTTCCTAGTCTTCGAGTGCCCAACTTTGTGCAACTGCATCTTAGGGAGGCCAACCCTGGACGAACTGGCTATCGTTCCATCCACAGTCCACTTGAAGATAAAATTCTACACTAAGAGAGGCCACATCGCCACCATCCACGGGGATATCGAAGCAACAAGAAGGTGTTTTGAAGTAGCTACAAATGGACAAAACATGATTTCTACAACACCCAAGAATGTCAACAAACCAACTCCATCCGCGAAAAACAAGCTAGCTCGGCCAAAAGAAGAGAAGATGACACCTCACGTTGGCCCCATCGACCTTGACACCCTCTTCACCAAGAACAATCTGAAAGAAGAGAGAAAGCATGAAGAAGATTCCATACCAGAAGCAGAAGACATCGTGGTGCCTAGGGAGCCTCCCTATCCTATGCGCCTCATTCCAGACAGGGACTTTAAAGTCATTCACCTCGGCACTGATCCAAACAAAGGAGTGAAGATTGGGACAGGATTCCCTGACATGGTGAGGAAGCAGCTCAAAGTCTGCCTAAGGGATAATGCTGATTTATCCGCATGGAGCATAATTGAGATGCCCGGACTCAACTCTGAGGTCATCTGCCAAAAGCTGACCATAGATCATGCCGCTAGGGTAATAATTCAATGTAAGCGTAGGCAGTCTCTTGAAAAAGAAGAGGCTACTGAAAAAACTGTAAAAGACCTCATAAAGGCTAACTTTATTTCTGAGGCCCAATACATAACCTAGTTGTCTAACGTTGTACTAATTAAGAAATCTAATGAAAAATGGCGTATGTATGTTGAATATAACTATATCAATAGGGCATGTCCCAAAGATGCATATCCTTGACCTAATATTGGCAGGCTGGTCGATAACTCTGTCGGCTATAAATTCTTATTATTCATGGATGCATACTCAGGCTACAATCAAATCCCCATGGTGAGGAGCGACAAGCACTGCACTGCCTTCATGACCGAGTCGGGAAACTATTACTACAATGTAATGCCCTTTGGTCTGAAGGACACCGGTGCTATGTATCAATGAATGATGAACAAAGTTTTCCAAGGAGAGATCCGGGACACGCTTGAAGTCTACATGGAAGACATGATCGTGATGTCCCAAGAAGAAACCAACCACACATCCCACCTAAAAAGGGTCTTCAACCAGACGAGGAGATGCAAGATGAGGTTCAACCCAGAGAAGTGAATTTTCAACGTCAGAGAGGTCAAGTTCATCGGCTTCTACTTAACAGAGCAAGGGATCCAGGCCAACCCCGACAAGTGCATAACCTTCTCCGAGTTCCAAACACTGAACTCAAAGAAATCCATCCAATCCCTGAACGGGATGCTCACATCGCTATCTCGCTTTGTGGAAATATCTACCCAACACGCACTCCCATTTTTCAAACTCATATGCAAGGAAGCAACATTCAAATGGACAGAGGAATGCAAGCAAGACTTCCTCCACCTCAAATAAGTTCTTTCATCACCGCCCTTCCTCTCGCAACCAGAACACGAGGAAAATCTATACCTTTATCTAGTCTCATCTTCCGAGGCAGTTAGCATGGCTCTCATATACGAGACTCTTGACGAACAAAAACCAATATATTTTACGAGCAAAGCTGATCTGTTACGAGCCCGTAAAACAGCTTCTTGGCCGACCTAACATGGACAGAAGAATGCTTAAGTGGTCTATAGAACTTTTGAAGTTCTAAATCTAGTACAAGAGTAGGAAGGCCCTCAAAGCTCAAGCCGTTGCCGACTTCGTAACAGAAATGACCACACACGACCTCCCAGCAAGTGGAGCTCGTAAGTGGACAATCTTCATAGACGGAGTTCCCAGCTCAATGGGAAGTGGCGGGGGCATCCTTATCGAGAATGAGGAAGGAATCATAATCGAATATTCACTCGTCTTATCTTTCCCGATAATGAAAAACTAAGCCGGATACGAAGCCCTCCTTATAGGTTTATGCCTTTTTGTGGACCTGGGCACGCAGGAGGCACAAATTTTCATCGACTCTCAGCTCATCGCCTCCCAAGTACGAGGAGAATATTAGGCCAAAAATTACACTCTCATCGAGTATTTAACTCTGGTTAAATAAAAAATGAAAAATTTTGGTCACACAAAATACGAGCTTGTTCCTCGCGAACAAAATACTCGAGCCGACGTCCTCCCAAAACTTGCAAGCACAAGAAAAAAAGGTGGGAAAAAATCCATCATCAAGGAAACCCTCTCTCACTCGAGCATAAAAAAATCCATTGCACCACTCGACGTGAATGTCATTGGGGACAATGACTGCTGAGTGATCCCGGTAAACAATTATCTCACCAGAGGGGAACAACCTTCCAACCAGAAAGAAGCCAGCACAACTAAGGGCAAAGCTTACTCCTACATCTTGATCAAGCACAAACTCTATAGACGGGTATTTTCCATCCCGCTCTTGAAGTGTGTCAAGGAGGTTAAAGTTCTCCATATCCTGCAAGAAGTACATGAAGGAATCAATGGCAAACACCTAGGAAGAATATCCCTGGCACGGAAGGCAGTCCGAGCAGGGTACTACTGGCCCACCATGCAACACGACGTGAAAGAGCACGTAAAAAAATGCAACAAGTGCCAACGTCACAAAAATATGCATTTGGTGCCACCCAACAAGCTCAAAACTCTGCCTTCCCCGTGGCCCTTCTCCCGGTGAGGGATGGACATCCTCAGGCCGTTCACCGTGGGATCATGCCAGAACAAATACTCAAAAGTTACCGTCTACTACTTCAATAAGTGGATAGAGGCCGAAGCCCTCACAAAAATCATGACGCACAACATACTTCGTTTCTACAAAAGAAATATGTTTTCCCGGTTTGGCGTGCCACAAGCGCTCGTCATCTACAACTGAACACACTTCATCGAAAAAACTTCCAAGACTTTGTTGCCAAGAAAGGCACCAAGCATCACTTCACTTCAGTCAAACACTCACAAATAAACGGTAAGGCCGAAGCCACGAACAGAGTGATCATGCAAGGACTCAAATGAAGATTGGGAGAGGCTAAAAAGAGGTGGGTCGAAGAGCTACATAGTGTACTTTGGGCTTACAGAATGAAACTACACTTAACCACATGGAAACTCCCTTATGACTAGCTTACGGTACCGAGGCAGTAATCCCCGTGGAAATTAGGGAGCCATCTAAGAGAACTGAATCTCCTCTCGACGAGGATCTGAACAACGAGACTTTGAGGGAGGAACTCGACTTGGTCGAAGAAATTTGTTCGGGGGAAGCTCTCAGTGAGACCACTTTGAAATAACAAATAAATTTGTGACACAACGCCAAAGTCATAAAACGCGAATTCCAAGTCGACAATCTAGTCCTATGAAGAAATCAAAAAGACTTTTGCGATGGAAAATTAATCGCGAACTGGGACGATCCTTACCGCATTCTAGGGAAGATGGACAAAGGGGCCTATTACCTCGAAAAACTATAGGGGGACAACTTACTTGACCATGGAACGCAAAAAAGCTAAAGCAATATTACAGTTAAGTCCTAAAGAATGTTTGGGCCTAACAGTTGACTTGCCCTGCTCGACAGACAGCAGGGCATACATATAACACCCCAAAATAATTAGATTATTTATTTAATTATTTAATTGATTTATGATGCGTGTTTGTGATGTATTTGTGAGTATTTATAATGATTTGATGAATATGAGGTGTAATGTGATGATATGTATGGGGTAGCAGAATTAAGATGACTATGAGCATTTTCAAATAATTTAGAATAATTAGAATAATTGAATAGAATTATTTTAATTAGTAACATAGAGTAATATTGGTTTTAGAGATAATAAGGGAGAAGTGGTCAATTTTAAGAGGTCAAGTGAGGGCAAAGGTGGAAAGACCATATTAGGGGTCCAAGGGGTAAGATAGACAAATATAAAATATTGAGGTTGAGCGATTCATTTTGTACGATCGCTTTTGGAAGAGAAGAAGTGAGAAGAGCTAGGGCACCGAGAGACTCAAAGAGGATTTATGTAGAACGCGAAGAGAAGTCGAATTCAGACTAAAATCTAAGGAAGATGGATTTTTTATCATCGTTATTATAATCAATTTAAGGGCTAGATAATTGTAGGTTTTGGTTTATGATGAATATATGATGATGTGATGAGAATTTATGAACTGGTAAAAAAATTTCACAATAGATTGATGCCCAAGATGTATAATAAAATATGTGGTTATTATATGATGAAAAAATGTGATATATGATGAATTTGAGGCCTTAAGTGTGCAGAATTAGCAATAGTTTGGACTGGTTTAAGTGCAGGAATCGCAACAAGACTTCCCTGTTCGCGCATATTCATTGGGTGAATCATCCCATTCGCTGGGCGAATGAACTCTCCCAAGATGCGCCAGGAGAAAGGAAAGGTGAGTGGAGGCAGAGAGGTTGAGAAGTTCCCTAGAGTGATTCTCTCTTGCATCCGACGGGAAAAGCAGAGATGAGCGTGAGCTCTCCAGACGAATAAAGGATTCGCCAGGCCAATAATGTCAGAATCAACTTTGTTGTAAAGGCCGTAACTTGAGTGTCCATACTCTGTTTGACGCATCGTTCGAAGAGTTAGGAAACTAACACAATGATCTATCCCCTGATAAAATAAAATGAACCATATGATGTAGTTTCTAGTGATTGTGTTATGATGAGATAATGAAATTATGTGTCGACATAATAGTGTATATGTTTTCCATTATGAATTAATTTGACTATGCCATGAGGTTATTTGGTTGGTGTATACTATGATAAAATGATGTTGTTGTGATCGTGATGCTTGTGTTATAGAGTATGTGAAGAGAATATGATGAATATGATGAATGATGATGCTTTTTGACTAGCACTGGTCATATTTTATGTGTTGTTGTGCATCATGCATTCATAGCATATGTCAGGGCGAATAGTCCAATGATGTTTTGCAGGATATTAATCCAATGAAGTCTGTAGGATGATCCGGTCCAGTGACGGCCTTAATACCATAGTGTGGATTGAGTGCAACTTATGATGGGGATCTTTGGAGATAACAATGACTAAGTCATCAATGATGTTTTGGTACCACATGCATGAGTCTAATGATGTTGCATTGCATT
This sequence comes from Vicia faba, assembly GCA_948472305.1. Classification (NCBI taxonomy): domain Eukaryota; kingdom Viridiplantae; phylum Streptophyta; class Magnoliopsida; order Fabales; family Fabaceae; genus Vicia; species Vicia faba. The sequence continues at coordinate 1,481,750,089 of OX451739.1, read as the reverse complement.
ATTTGTGGCATTTCATAATGTTTGCATGAAGTGATGTGTTTGATTGATTCCTGGATTGTGATGTTTTGACGTGAGAATTTGTGTTTGCTGTTATTCTATAGATGTAGTATATGATGTTATGTTGTTGTTGTTCACATGTTGTAACTACTATATCTATTCCTTCTGTCTTTTATAATGATTATGATTTACTCACCCTTTATGCTTGGAAATGTTGCCTCGAAACGTGGTTAACTTGCAGGTGACCAGGATTAGTGCATGGAATCTTATAGGATAGCTTTGGATTGCGTTTATTTATTTTTTATTGAATGAAGAGAGTCTTTCTCTAATATTTAACATCGGGGCTGGGGACGATTAGTCGTGAACCTTATGTACTTTTCTTATTTTGAGATTATGTATTACTCTCATGGCTTTTGCTTTGTTTTTGATCATGAAGTTATAAACGATAAGTGTGATGATTTTATTGACATTTGAACTACCTTTCATGGTAGTGTGATATTTTATAAAGAAGTTTAAGAATCTTATTTCCGCTTCAAAGTTTGAAATGATTTAGTTGTGATACTAAATATGCTATTTAAGCTTTAAGTGTTTTTACAACCCGTGGTACGGAGTAGGATTATTTGTTTTATGATGTCTTATGAAGATGTGACACTCTTTGTGGTTTTTAATTGTTTTATTTTTCGTAAGATTACATGTAAAATATATGTGGGTTTAGAAGGGTGTTACAACGCCCGACCATAAAAGCGTGTTGTGGTACAAACATAGCCTCCAATTCCTGAAACTAAAAGGTAGGCTCTCGCTCATTGGACGAGCATAACCTTAGCCCGATGGGGATACCATGACCGAGCTCTACCATCGAAGTACCAATGAGGTAGAACCCCCAACACGCGATGAGAAAGTTCACGAAGCGGGATTAGGACCTCGATCGTGATCTTAATGTCGTTATCAAGAAGAACACAACTCCATCTCCTTGACAAGTATCCCTACACTGTCGATCACAAATTATGTCGAGCAAGAATCCCCACACTTACACAAAAATAAATGTTGCAAACATAAATAACAAACATATTCGACATACATGACAAGCATATAAAAGAATAACATTTTAAGTACCGACCACACGAGCCGACCTCATCAAAATATTATAAAAATACCATGCAAAGCCCCTTGTCCAAATATTACAAAAGCTACGGGCATGCATGCCCAAACAAAAAGAAACAACAAAGCTTAAAACAAACTACTCTTCATGCCCATTCTCACTTCCATTCAGATTCCCTTCAGCATGAGGCTCTCCATCTTCTTCATCCTCAGTAGGAAGGGAATCAGGAGGAGAAACTAGCTTGCCGTCGACCACTTGAGACAAGAGCCCAATCCCTTCAGTATTGAGCCTGGGGTTCAATAAATCGAGTTAGGTCACCACAGTTTTGAAACCCACCATCACTATATCTACATAGTCTGACTCGAGCATCTGAATCCGAGTAACAAATTCAACATGGGTCTTCAAGGCTTTTGCCTCGTTGGACTCATCTTCGCTAGGAGCCACTACAACTTTTAAGCTAGATATCTTATCCTCGAGACATTTCTTCTCGAGCATCCAAGAGTCCTTCGCCTCAGACAACTTGGTCACCTCCCCCTCCTTCTTCTTCAGCTCGGAGACCTGAAGCCGAGACTTCTCTTTACAGTTGCCATGAACCTTTTCCAGCTTTTCATTTACTCCTCGTTGGCATTTTTCTCTTCCTTCAGCTTCTTCAAAGCAGTAGCAGAGCCAATCTCTTCACCCGAGATGACCACAAACATCTCTAAAACTCTCATCATAGCAGCACCATCCTCGGCCAGCCTCTTTTTCTTGCACGCCGAATCAAGATCATGGACGATCAGAGACTCTGCATGAGGCATGTTCAGAGGGTACCCTTCAAAGAAATCCTTCTCATGAAAGCAAGGAGGCAAGATGAAAGTTCAAAATTCGGAACCATCCACAGAAAGATCCAACCTCTCGCTCTCAGGATGATCCCTCTTTCTGCATGAAAGCCCCTGCAGAGGATGAGGAAGGTCGACGATCAGGGACATAATGGAAGTATTAGAGCCATCCTTGGCCTGGCCTGGGGTTGGAGCAGAGCGACCTTTCACTATTATTTTATTTTCCTTTTTGTTCTGCGCCAGCTTGATAAAATGCTCTTGGATGTCCGGCATGTTATCTGCGGAAAATAATAAACACAGATCAGTAAGTTAAGAAAATACATACGAGCAAATACCTAGGAGCACTACGGCTTCCTCGTAAGTTTTTCACTCAAGGAGTGCCTTAGTATTAATAGGTCGAGCCTCAAATATGGGCTGACTGTTATCATCGAGGACATCCTTCCCCTCCCTCATCACCCACTTGGCGGGGGAGAAGCCGTCAACAAACTTGATGAGTTTAGCATAGGACTCTTCGTCCTTGTCATCCAAATCAGCATGCTTGGTAATGTAATAATTTGGCTCGATATCAAAGTGAGCCACGCACCAGTGGAAACAGAACTTCGAGACCAATTCTAACTCCTCGTTCCCGTCTACATCATAAAACATGTCACCATTCTCGTCGACCAAGACCGCCTGCCCCAACACTGAGTCGAATCCCTCCTACGACAACAGCTTAACGAGGAAATACCTATCCTTGAAGTCACGAACGGAGTCAAAATTTTGTTAAAAACACTTTACAGGGCTAGTATTTAAATTATCGTTTTCCATAGATTGGTGTGATATCACCTCCATTCTATAGTTATAATCATTTTAAGCTTAAGTTTCATAAAAGGGTTTGGTTTTAGTTACGGAAAGTTTTGATTTCATGCAAAGTTTCAAGTACTGGAAAAATAGAGTTTTGGTTTTACGAATTAAAAAGCACGTCAAGATTAGTGTTAGTTAACTTATTTCATATGTATTCAATTAATCAAGCATATGAACTTATTAATGATCGATATATTCATGTATCCTCTAAATACCATTCATGTCTAAACAATATTGTGAGTATTATCATGTTAATCCTGAGATGATGTCTCAATCTAACTGTTAACATAAGAATCTTTAAAGCTTGATACTTGTGAATACTAACTCACAAATCTATGTCTAGAGTTTTCTCATTAATAGATGAATATCTTAGGTCATGTTTGAAACATACTTCTAAATAGTGATCCAAACCATAAAAATAATAATGAAAGCAAAGATATTCAACATATATTTATCATCAACCAAGTTCATACACAAGATGATCAAAAGAAATACATAATAGTTAGGTTATCTACCTCTAATATTGACACAAGAGATATTTAGCTATCCATAGACATGGTAGCTTCAACAATAAGAAAAGAGAGAAGATGATCAAGCATCAACAATGGTTTCTCGACTATTGATGCTCCAAATCTTCGATTTCTTCTTCTACAATGTGTTATATCAGTTTTCTCCTCTCAAAATGTGTTACCACAAAAAAATATAGACACCTATATATACAAGTGAAAAGTTCCACAGGCCGCGCTAAGCGCGCTTCATTTAAAACTTAATTTACCTCGAGCTAAGCGCGCTTCACTTAAAACTTAATTTGTCACAGAGCATGCTAAGAGCCATAGAACGGGCTTAGCGCGCTAGCCTCTGCCAAAATATCTTTCACTGCGCTGGAACCACACTAAGCGCAAAATAGAGCACAAAAATCCCTCCAAAAAATGTTTGAAATCATCTCTAAGCCATTCCAATGCCCAAGCTTCAATCCAAAACAAAAATCCTACAATTTAGACAAAATAAGATTAGCTACAAACTATTTAATTGATTAAATCAAAATACGATTAATTACATAGAAACATAAGGGAAATAATAGAATATGCAATAAATAGAATCTAAAAGCACCAATAAATATACTAAATATTAACACATTTTGGCACCTAACAACTCTCCCCACCTTACTTCTTTGTTTGTCCTCGAACAAAGATAAAACTCAACAAGAAACAAGATGAAAATTTAGAAGGAAAACAAAATAGAAATGGATGGTTCAAACTCACATAAACGCACACAAGGGTAATTGCTAAATGATTTCTCAGGATCAAGCATGGTTAAGAATTAAGTTCTAAATATAAAACATCAACAATGCAAACATAAGCAATAACATGTTCATACTTAAATTGCCTACTCACAGTCTGTTTACCGTGAAAATTGGTAAACAACCGCTAAGTTATTGCAGGATCGATCAGGTTGATCCTAGAACATATGCTAAGTTATTTCGTAAGTTTAATAAACTTAAGTGAAAAAGGTTAAGGGGAGAATTAAGGGTAGAGGCAAGATGCAGACGAAAACTTGATAAAAGTGCAAGTAAAAAGTAAGTAAAAAAGGGGTTGAGAAGAGTTTAAGGATAAAGGTTGAAAAAATGATAACAAGTGCAAGTAAAGACGAGATAGAGTAAATTTGTAGTAATTATAAAGTTTGCAAGGAAATGTAAATGGAAAGGAATGTAAAGGAATTGTAAAGACTTTGATTGAAATAAGAGATGGTGTTTCAAACATACATTCTCAACATCTTTTCTCTCACAGTGGGTACTTTAATATATTTCAGTAACTTGTACAATATGTTGAACACACTAAATTTTTACACAAACCTCCTATATTTATACTGAAACTAAGTAACCGTCGAGCAGTTCCCTCGTTCCAGGATGAGGACAAATGTCCTCTGCATGTGCTTCGACCTCTACCTTTATGCCATGTTGCTTTTCTCAACTGTCGAGTGAACGGCCTTTCCCTCCTTTTCTTAAGATTAAAAATTACTCCCTTGCTGATACGAGAACCTTTTAGTCGAAGGCCACAGGAGCCTCTCAGTCGAAAACCAACTTTAACTTAGAAAATCCTCTAAGTGTTTTCTTCTTCTTAGCAACGGAGACTTCGACACAACCTTTTTGGCTACAAGCTCTTCTGTTGAAGTATTTCCAACTTAGATTTGTTCAATATATTTTTGGAAAATAAGACCAATATGTTGTGGGTGTCGAATTTAGGAGCTAACAAATTGCCCCCCAAGAATGTCAATTTCGATGCAAGAAGAAATAGTCATTCTTTGATGTATCTATTCGACACTTGTAAGCTTTTTAACCATAAAAGCTTATCGTACACTTTTCATCTTCCACCAACCACTGCTGGTATCAAAGTCATCATTACATTTTTTCCAAGATGTCACCATCAGTCATCCGTTACATGCTGCCATGATGGCCATTATCCCTATAACCTAGGAAAGCATGGAAAACGTCTCCACTACCTGTCTGTGTAACTGTCTTAAAGCTCACCATGTGTCTCACTCACTCTGCAGCATTAAATGGTTTCGACGGAAAACACTCTTCCTTGGCCACTATAAATAGCCATGAGTATTTCTCTTTGGAATTTTTTACAAACGCCTGAAATTCCTTACTTCCTTGTATTCAAAAGAAACCTTTGAGAACTTCATCTTCTTGACCGTTCTTCTACCAACATAACCATGGTTTTCCTCTCAAATACTCCAAACAACCCCAAAACCAAAGATGCCTCCAATTCACCTCAACAACCATACGTTTTTGCAACTAGCTCTGTTCCTGCTTCATCTGGGGAACAAAGGTTCGTCTCAGAACCCATTACTAAAGAATGGCGTGATGCCTATAACTCAAAGGTACTCATTCCTGTTAGGTTTTCTGGGAAAATGTACGCCATGTCTGGTCCATTATCTACATGTGTTGAAAACCTCAAGTAGAATAGCGCTTTCTTCCCAACTCACCCTAGGCTTAAGCCTATAGGTTGCGCGAAGAAAACCAGAGATGAACCTGAGAATGCGACTCCTGTAATCAATAGCATTCTCAGACGAAAGAAGACATAAACCTCCAGTTTATGAATAAAGGGAACATAATCTTTAGGTCTTGCCTAGCCTGACTCCGGAATACTCATAATGGTTGAACAAGATGGAAACGGCGCAAACCCAAATATGGAAAGACATGGGGATTTACGACTTGGTCATGCTATCAAAGACTGGGTTGTCTTATTGTCCCCTTATGCTGGTATCCTCTTTGTATTTTTGGGATAACACACATTTCACCTTCCATTTACCTTGTGGAATGGTGACGCCCACTCTTTTCGACATAGCGGCTATCACTGGTCTTCAACCAATTGGTGACTACTTCGACCCGGAGGATATGGATGAAGATACCATTGGGTTTTCTGCTACAAAACCCACATATACTACTTTCATCAACCACTTTCATGACAAATCCAGCAACACTGTGTCTGAAGTGGAACACATAGCTTTTTTAGCTTTGTGGTTGTCTCGTTTTGTCTTCTGCACCAAGTCACTCCATGTGACGAAGGAAATGCTTACTCTGGCTACTCAGATTCATCATAGCCACAATCTTTGTTTGGCTTAATTGATTTTGGCCAACCTTTATGAGTCCATCAGTAATGGTGTGGTTCAACTTAAAGTTATAGGAGACAAAGCCAATTTGCTCCTTTCTGGCCCTTTCTGGCTTCTCCAACTTTGGCTCAATGCTACATTCGAATCATTTCTTCCCCAAAAGAATAAAATCAATAGGAAAGCCCAGAGATCCTTACCAGGAGGGTCGAGGGCACCAGGTTGGCTCTGTTGACTCCAACAGATGAAGGTCAACAATTTCAGAGGGCATTTACCAGCTTCATAATGATGTTTGTGGGGCGCAAGGAGTTCGTCTTGACTATGGCTCCCTTTGCCAATCGAAAAGTTGGTCCGTTATGGTTTACTCAACCATATCATTTGATTGATGATGAGGATTGCGTCGAAGAGTATGTGGCCATTTGGGAGTCTTTCCTTCCCCCAAGAATTATGCCACTGAGATTCAAGAGTTCGAAAAATCAACTGAGCTTGATTGCTTATCAATTGAACCTTGTTTCTCGCCAGTTTGGCATAATTCAATCACTCCCAAATCCAATCTATACTCGAGAAAAGTTTCTATTTTTTTTATAATGCAAATTATTCGGAGGAGGCTTCCACCAAGAAAATAGGTAGGTATGTTGGTCGAACCGTACTAACCTTGTTTGACTTCAAACTCAACTTCCTGTGTTCGCCCATCTATGAAGGTTGGTGGAAGCAGTATTACGATGAAGAGTTCTTCGAAGAAAAAGACTTTGTTGACCACCTTCAAGAGGCATTTCTGTTGGTTTCTAACAAGATCAAGAAAGGTATTCTTTCTTCTTTAGATCAAATGCCTTATTTTCTCTTCAATTTAATTATCTGATATCTGGCTTATGTTTGTTTATTTTCTAGTCGTCAAGAGAACCACTGTTAAGAAAGCTATTGAGAGCGCAAAAAGGGGAGATCCTTCTAGAAAACCTCCACCACAGGTAAACACTTTTTGCCCTCAATTTCCTTTTAATACACCACCAATGCTGACGTTTCGACTCTTATTTTTTTAGACCACCAAAAAATCTACGCCAACAAAGAGGAAAGTTCAAGAAATTGAACTTTCTAGTGATGAGGAAGACATACCTCCCATCCCTCTCAAGAGACAAAAGCTGAAGAAACTAGCTCCCGTTCCTAAGCCTCGCCTGAAAACCAAGATCAAGGTTATGGCCACCAATCCTAAACCTACTCCCATCATCATTCGAGAGCAAACTGAACAAGAAATAGTGGCTAGAATGAATGATCCAAGCGAGAGTGACAATTCAAGTCCTGGCGCTGAAGTTCCACCTAAGGTAATAACTTCGACCATCTAAGATTATTCCCTGAATTAGTTTTTCTTTGCAATAATTTTGATAACGATCTTTCAATCCCCAGGACACTGCTGGAACTTCCAAACATGGTCCCGTACCTATAGAAGATTTTGTCACTTTACTAAATAGTGAAGGCGATCCTAGTTACAGGCCTTCTTCAGCGAAACTATCTTTTGTAAGTTCAGCCAGTGAGGTGAACCAGACTTCTAAACATCAAAATGCAGATATTAGGGAGCCGAATACAAGTCCTTAGTGAAGAAGATTCTGACTTTCCACAGGCAGATCTTAGGGTTCCACAGACTTTTGATGATGAGGAGGGAGAAGAAGAAGAAGCTGCTGATGATGAGGTCGAAACAAAAATGGAGGGGAACCAGATGGAGGAAATCAAACTGAGTACAATCCTGCGACTACTGGCAAAGGAAACTCTTCATAGGGGGAGAGAAATCCTGCAAACGTTGAAGGTGTCCATGTCCAACTACAGGATCTGTCAGCCGGAGAAAATGTGGCTCGTGTCACCAATGAAAGAGTCACTTCGACAAGGTCCCGTACTAAAGAGGATTTGGCGCTACTTAAACGGAATAGCCCTATTGGCTATTTGAATGCCATCCTCGAAGGAAGGGAAAGCTCCTCAGTTCAAAGCCTCGATGCTTTAACTGCATCTGTAAAATCTATTTCGACTTCTCCCCTTGAAGAGGCACTTCAGAAAGTTAAGGCTCAACTTTTTAAAAGAGATTTGATGTTGACCTTGGAGGGAGAACCTACTTCCCCTTCCTTTTTGAAGAATACTTTAAAAGCTATCTACCTTCTTGTTGCCTCTCCCGATATAGCTAGCATCATTCTAGATCTGACTTCGATCATTGATCGGGTTTCAACTGATTACAATCGCCGAAGGACTCTCAATCGTGAAGTTGAAGAGGCCAATGGTCGAGTCAGTGCTGCCTGGGTCGCTGCTATTGAGTTATCTTTGAAGCTAAATGAGCTATCAAAGGAACGAGATGCTAGGAAAAAGGAGGTCTAAGAGATTGTCCAAAGCACAACCAGCATGAAAGCTCATACTAAAGAGTTGGAGGCCAAGATTGACGCAAATGACAAACGCAAAGAAGAGCTTCTTGCTATCAACACTGATGCTGAGAGCCACGAGGAACTTGACAATGGATTGCAATATGCTGAACAGGCTCAAGCCTTAGATGCAAAGATCGAGGCTCTCCATCAGCCGAAGGCTCTGTGTGAAAGGCGCTTAGAACTCCAAAAGATCAAATATCTCCAAATTAAAGCCAATCTCCCATTTTGATTTAGATTTCTTTATTTGTAAAATGATGTTTATGTAATGACTTGGAGCCATTTTGGATAATTTTAATGCATCTTCCATTTTGTCTACATACTTCAACTAAGATTAAATGCTGACTATTTTGACCTCTTAAAGTGCAGGTTTATATTTTTTCAAATATTTACCATTTAATCTCAAGAGTCTTTTGTCTTCATTTAATTCTTCGATCTCATAGGCACCACCAAAAAATGCTTGGATGATATTAAAAGGTCCTTCCCATTTAGGAGACTGTTTCCCCATGTTCATATCCCTTCGATCCATTGGGAGAATTACCTTCCATACAAGCTCTTCAGGCAAGAATGTCTTGGGTTTTACTCTCTTGTTGTAAGATTTTTCCACTCTTTTATTCTGTATCCTTAAAAGATCTAAAGCCCTCATTTTTTCTTCATCTAAATCAACTAGCTCATCTAACATCATATTCCAATAAGATTCTGAAGGAATATCTTGATGTCTCTGAATTCTAGTTGACTGTGGACAGATTTCAACTGGCAACACTGTGTCATGACCATAGGTTAATCGAAATGGTGTCGTTCCAGTAGCTTCTTTAGGGGAAGTTCGACATGCCCATAAGATTTGGTCCAACGTCTTATGCCAATTCTTCAGCTTTTTTCCTACATGCTTCTTTATCAAGCCAATTACCACCTTATTTGTTGCTTCAACATGGCCATTGGCTTGCGCATAATAAGGTTTAGACGTTAACAGCTTGAATCCCATTTCTGTGGTGAACTCCTGCATTTTTCAACCAGTAAATACTGATCCTTGGTCAGTTGTTATTGTCTCAGAGATTCCAAACCTATATATAATGTTCTTTTGGATAAATTTAATGACATTCTCTTGGTTTGCGTTGACTAAAGGAATTTCTTCAATCCACTTAGTGAAATAGTCAATGCCCACCAATATATAATTCTGGCTTTTAGATGATGCTGGTCGAATCTCCCCAATGAGATCCAAAGCCCATCCTATAAAAGGCCAAGGTTTCATAATTGAGTAAAGTTTGCTTGCAGGTACATGTTGGATGCCTGTATGTATTTGACATTCTTGGCAGCCTTTTGCAAACTCCACACAATCTTTCAACATAGTAGGCCAATATAATCCTTGTCAAAACAACAACCATTTCATTTTATGGCCTACTTGATGTGCCCCACATGCCCTAGCATGTGTAGTTTAAAGGGATATGTATGTCTCTGTTTCACTTAGGCATTTCAGTAGTATTCCTTCAAGCGTCTTTTTGAATAACTCATTTCCCATTAGAATATAACTTAATGCCCTATACTTTTTTTTTCGTCCCGTCGAAGCCATTGGATCTTGCAAATAATCTACTATAGGCTTTCTCCAATCATGTTCTGTTAGATTGTCTATGAACGAGATTTCAAAATTATCTTGGTCAGCGTACCCCAGTTTTGTTGTTTCTAAATCTGTTGGAGACAACTTGGTTGATGCTACTCTTCCTCTAACTTCGATTTCTTGTTGTAATTTTTTTTTTTGAAATTTCATACCCAAATGCAACCTGTGCTAAGTCATTAGCCACTTGATTTTCCAATCTTGGTATATGTCGAATGTTGATCACTTCGAATTTTTTCAACAAACGATTGGCTATTACAAAATACATGATAAGATTTTCTCTTATACATTTGTATTCTTTCATTATTTTCCTTATGACTAACTCTGAGTCTCCCATTATTTCGACTTGAGTTGCCCCCCAATTCCAACAAGATTTCAAGGCCTACGATTAGAGCTTTGTACTCAGCCTCATTGTTCGAACAAGAACCTTCGATTTTGTACTTGAATGTTGTTGGAATTTTACTTGAAGAAATAATTAGAACTCCTACTCCAGTTCCATCTTTATGACTGGAACCATCAAAGTATAACTTCCAGGGTTCGATCTCCAAGTAGTTTAATGATTCTTCATTTATTGAGTGGTCAACTATAAAGTCTACTACCACTTAACCTTTTACAACCTTGAGAGGCATAAAGGTTAATGAATACTCAGTCAATGCAAGTGCCTATTTGCCAATTCGACTGTGCAAGATGGGTTTCGACAACATATATTTGAAAACAACAAAATGAGACGAAACATAAACATCAACTAGTTTAATATATTGTTTGAGTTTTTTACTTGAGAAGTAAAGACACAAACATAGTTTTTCAACTTCACTATATCTAGTTTCTGCATCATTTAAAACTCTACTGAGGTAGTAGATGGGTCTTTCGACACCATTTTCATCCTCTTGGGCTAACATGCTCCCTAAAGTTTTATCAGATGCAACTATGTACAATCTCATACTCCTATTTCTATAGGGAGGCATCAGAATAAGAGGTTTAGTGAGGTGTCCTTTGATTTTGTCGAAGTCCTCTTGTTGTTCTTGCCCCCATTCAAATCCTCCTTTGTTGAGTCAAAGTAAAGGAAAGAAGGCTTGCGTATTTCCACTTGAGTTGGATATAAATCTCCTCAAGAAATTTATCTTGCCAAGCAGAGATTGCAACTTCTTCTTGCTAGTTTGCACTTTCGCTTCCAAAATGGCTTTGGTCGTGTTCTGGTTTATTTCGATTCCTTTTTTGTGGACCATAAAGCCTAAGAAATCCCATGCTTTTACGCAGAAAGTGCACTTTAGAGGATTCATCTTTAAACCATAGCTTCTCATCCTTTCGAAGGACTGTTGAAGGTGGCCTATGTGATTCTTCCCTGAAACAGATTTGACAACAATATCGTTAATATAAATCTGCATAAAAGTTTCAATAAAATCATGGAAGATATAATTCATTTCCCTTTGATATGTTTCCCCAGCATTTTTCAGGCCAAAGGGCATCACTACCCATTCATAAGTGCCTAAAGCTCCAGGGCATCGAAATTCTATTTTTGACACATCTTCTTTAGCAATGAAAATTTGATTATACCCAAAATATCCATCAAGCATACTCATGTATTCAAAGCCAGTGGCAGAATCGACCAGCATTTCCGCCACAGGTATTGGATATTATTCTTTGGATGTTGTAGCATTTAAATCTCTAAAATCAATGCACACCCTTAAGGTACCATATTCATTTATAACAGGTACTATATTTTCAATCCATTTGACATACCTGGTCGTTCGAATGAACTTGCATTTCAACAGTCTTTCGACTTCCGTCTTGATCTTCGACAATATCTCTAGTGCAAAACGCCTTGGAGTTTGCTTGACAGGCTTTTTTCCAGGCTTTATTGGTAGTTGAAGCTCCACCAATCCTCTATCGAGACCAAAAATTTCATCATAATCCCATGTAAATCAGTCTTTAAACTCCTTCAACAATTGGATTATTTCGACCCTGAGCGCTGGATTTATCTTCACACTGATGTATGTTGGTATTTTCACCAAACCTTCGCCCAGGTCTATTTCTTCCAGAGGATATTGCGCTAGCATTTTAAAATTGTTTGCCAATAGATCCTTTTCAAAACCCAAAGGGTCATCATCATAGATGGCATCTAGCCTCTGGCTTCGCACTTCCTCCCTTCTTAAGTCAAGTGGCTCTAGGTCGAAGTCTTTCCCAGGGCCTTCAGGAAATGGCACTTGCTTATTGCCTTTGATAGCCATATACTTCACTTCAGCCTCTAGGGCCACTATCATTCTGTTTTCGGCTACATTTTCCGAAATCCTTTGTAAGGCTTGTGACTCAGTCATAATCACTGAATTCACTTCCCCAGCCTGTTGGCCGTATATCATCAATTCCTCAAAAATAAATGTTGGACAAAGCCTCCCTATCCTATTGAAACCCATGATCTAAATGCAAGTATAGGGAACAAAAGGCGTTGGGGGTTGGCGCTAAGTCAAAATATGGAGGATTACATGGCCCCATGTGGGCCAAATTTCTGTCGAAGCTTGTCTTGCCAACATTGTTAACTTCAACCATATAATAGCTCTGGTCAGCTTCGATATTTTCCACTATGCCATCTGGGTGCCGGATTGTGACACTCTGATGCATTGATGATGACACTGCTCCTATGCCATAGATCCATTCCCTTCCTAGGAGCATGTTGTAGTTGGGTCTTGCGGAGATGACCATGAACATCGTTGGTCGAACTATGGATCCCACTTTGAGTTCTAACTGTATTACTCCCATGGTAGTCCCAACTCCACCTTCATAGTTCGATAGAACCATTTTATGGGGTTTGATGTCTTCATCCCCTTTGCCCATCTTTCGCAACATGCATTGTGGGATTATGTTGACTGAATCTCCATAATCAACCATAACTTTATTTATGGTTGCTTCCCCTACTTTTTCCCTGATGAACGATGGTTTAAGGTGATTCTTCATCGCCTCACCGGGGCGTTCGAAGAAAGCATTCTGCTCTTCGACACAATCGTTGTTCATAACGTAATAACAAACTAGCCTATGTTTGGCCATCTCTTGTTCAACCTCCAAGTTGGTCTCTTCGACTTCGACTTATCAGTCATACTCCTTAGGTAACACTAACACCACATTGACCATGATATCCAGTGTAGCGTCAGATCCATAATCACATTCATCTTCTGATTCATTTTGTCCAGACCACTTCAGTCTTCTGGCAACTGGCTCTCTTTCCAAAGGCTTTCTTAGTTTGCCATTTCCTTTTCTTTGTGGCACATTAATGCTTGTTTCTGGTTGGGGACCTTGTGTAACCTCTCTTTCGGCTTTCTTCCGTCTTTGATATTTCCTCCATTGAGAGCGTGTCATGGGGTTTTTTCCTTTATAGTTGCTCGACACATGAGCAACTTTGTTTGTTGTTTGGAATTCTTTTCTATAGGCCAAGGAGGATCCTCTTGGCACATCAAATGTTCTCCATTTTTCCTCGTTGGGCCTTTTCCTGCTTGCTGTCTTCAACCAGGTGTCCACAGGGACATTTGTTGGAGGCCTGAACGTTGGTGGCCTATTCACCTAATTGATTGGTGAGATATATCTCACCTCAGGATCCATGTTGGGTTTGGCATTGGTGCCCCATTTCTTCTTTGCTACATACATACCTTGTATGTGTTCAACCACTTTTTTGTCGAAAATGGATCTGCATCTTGGGCACAACATGACTTCCGACTTCTTCCACTAGCATCTTTGCAGAAAGTCTGCCAGATCTTTATTTTCTTTAGGAAATTCAGTTTTGTTGACTTCCTCTTGTCTTATGGAATCTTCTGAAGCCTTAGGTTCAGTTACGTCAACCATATTGATTTGCACATTGCTCTTATTAGCTATATTCAGCTTTTGCATCTTGGCTTCTAAGCACTCCGTCGAACCTGTTAACGCAACCAGGTAGGAAACTGCAGCAATTCCTTTGTTTGAACCTTCAGTGGCCCCTTTGTTTAGACCTTCATTAGCCTTTTGGTTTAGGACTTCAGTAGCCTTTTTGTTTAGGACTTCAGTATCCTTTTTGTTTAGCATTTCGACAGCTTCTTTGCTAACATCTTCAGTTAAACTACCAAAGACGGGTTTGTTGATGAAATTTACTGAGACTTCGACCATGTTGATGCTGGAAGGTTCAACATAGTTGGCCTTAGCTTGCAATGGGTTTGAGTAAATCTTCATGGGTGGCTTGTCAGAAAACTTAAGCCTTCCATCTTTGATTGCGCCTTGGACGAGATCCCTGAAAAGAAAACATTGTGAGGTTTTATGGCCCAAAAAATTATAATATTTACAAAAACCTCTCTTTTTCCTTTGGTCTAAAGGAGGTAGTTTTTCCCCAGGGGGCACTATCATCTGGCCATCTTTAACTAGCAAGTCAAATATTTCGTCACATTTTGTAACGTCGAAACTATATGTTTTCTTTGGGAACTTATCACTATTCTTTTCAGTTTCAATAGGATTTTTTCCATTTGCAGGTGTTAATAGTATGCAAGAGTATGGTGGCCCTTGCTTTAACTCTGCTAAATCTATCTCGCTCTCTTCGACAATTATAGGATCATTAGATGTCTTTGGATCGTCATCATCAATTTCGACATATGATACCCTTTCTCTTCTATGGTTCTTATTTGCCTTAGCTTTTTCAGCCTTAAGGCGTTCCACCTGTCAAACTCTATCGACCAATTGGGACATATTTCTTAGGTATTGAGTATCTAATTTCTTCCTAATGGAATAATCTAGACCTCCTGCAGCTATTTCGATTAACTCATGTTCAGGCACTTGTGTAAAGCATCTGGCCTTGAGTAATCGAAATTTGTTCAGATACTCGTCAATTGGCTCAATGAACCTCCTCTTCACACTATCCAATTCTTTCAAACTTATTTTGGTTTGTCCCATATAGAACTATTCATGGAATGATCTCTCCAACTGATTCTAATTGTGCATCGAATTGGATGGGAGTGTAGTAAACCAAGTGAAGGCATTTTTGGTCAAGGAACTTGGGAAATACTTAATCCTAAGATTCTCATTATTTGAAATTTCCCCAACCTCTATCAAATACCTTTCTATGTTTTCGACAATGGACTCTGTCGTATCCCCTGAAAATTTGGTGAACTTTGGAACTTTCCACATAGGAGGTAATTCTGATTGGAAGATATAATCTGACAACAGAGATGTAAAGTTTGGCTAATGAAAGCCAATGTTGACTCCATTATGTGCCATGATTCTCTCAACCATCGATGTCAAGTTATTATCTGGTGCATAGTTGTGATGTCGAACCTGTTGTACTACTTCGTCAGCATTGTGGTTTCTATTTACCATAACTATACCTTGTTCGAAAGCTCTAGGGATTTATGGGATAACTCTGGGTATTTCAACTCTAGGTTGTTCGATTTCCACTCTATGGTTTATCCCCTCTGGCTGTGAATTTTGGTTAATGGTCATATCATCCTCTAAGACTACACCTTGATTTCCTCTTATGTACTCTCTTTGGGGTTGTCGAATAGGTTGGGGAACCCCAAAAAATTCAGCCATGCGCGTCATCTGCGTTGTCATTTGCTGATTCGACTGGGTGGTATTTTATATTAGAGGGTTAAGCACTGTACTAAAAGTTTGTGCCAATATTTGCACCATGTCATGGTTGCTTTCATCCATTTGTTGCCTCAAAATCGCCGTAGAAGCATTTGTGAGGCTTGACATTATGTGGGATGTTCCTATTCCTCCCAAGAATTGGTTCCTACCCAAATTTGCCATACCAGTTCCAGATTCCTGCAATGGTGAAGATGCACTCACCAAAGGTTCTGAAAATGTGGACGAAGCATTCATAAGGCTTTCCATTTCAGTAGTTGGCATGCCATAAGGTTGTTCTCGACCCATCCAGGCCGTCGAAAACCCTGGAGGGACGTAGGGTCGAACCCCTAGATTTCCCCTTGGTGGGGGAGTTCCTGGTGGACCCCTGGGACCTACATAAGAAAGTATTGGTCCTGTTTGTGTAGCCATCAACGCTGGTGTCGAACCAACTGTTGATGGCATAGGCTCACTAACAGTTGGCATAACAGTATTTCTAATGCTAGAAATTGGTGGAGGCATTTCTCCACTACAAGACAGATTAGCCATTTTACTATTTCTTCTCTTTGGTATGTGTTCGTGAGTGGTTGTTTTTCCACTTCTTAATAACATACAACAATCTTTGAAAGAAAAGAAATTACTTGAAACATAAAAACTATTTTTATCAGAGTTTGTAAAACAATAAAACTTAGCAACGTCCCACCAGGTGTGCCAATTTGTTTACCGTGAAAATTGGTAAACAACCGCTGATCTTCCAAAAAGGGTTATTTTGGGGACTTGCAGGATTGATCAGATTGATCCTATGCTAAGTTATTTCGTAAGTTTAATAAATTTAAGTGAAAAAGGTTAAGGGGGGAATTAAGGGTAGAGGCAAGATGCAGATGAAAACTTGATAAAAGTGCAAGTAAAAAGTAAGTAAAAAAGGGGTTGAGATGATTTTAAGGATAAAGGTTGAAAAAATGATAACAAGTTCAAGTAAAGACGAGATAGAGTAAATTTGCACTAATGATAAAGTTTGCAAGGAAATGTAAATGGCAAGGAATGTAAAGGAATTGTAAAGACTTTGATTGAAATGAAAGACGGTGTTTCAAACGTACATTCTCAACATCTTTTCTCTCACAACGGGTACTTGGATATATTTGAGTAACTTGTACAATATGTTGAACACACAAAATTTTTACACAAACCTCCTATATTAATACTGAAACTAAGTAACCGTCGAGCAGTTGCCTCATTCCAGGATGAGGACAAATGTCCTCTGCATGTGCTTTGACCTCTATCTTTATGCCACACTGCTTTCCTCAACTGTCGAGTGAACTTCCTTTCCCTCCTTTTCTTCAGATTCAAAATTACTCGCTTGCTGATATGAGAACCTTTTAGTCGAAGGCCACGGGAGCCTCTCAGTCGAAAACCAAGTTTAACTTAGAAAATCCTCTAAGTGTTTTCTTCTTCTTAGCAAGGGAGACTTCAATACAACCTTTTTGTTACAAGCTCTTATGTCGAAGTATTTCCAAATTAGATTTGTTCAATCTATTTTTTGGCCAATAAGACCAATATGTTGTGGGTGTCAAATTTTGGAGCTAACACAGTCAACAAAACAAGATTGATGTACACTACTTAAGCGACAAAACACTCTCATTAGAAATCGTGCTAACATCCAGAACAATTCATGCATTCATCTCAAGACACAAAATAAATATCAAGGAAACAAAGATCACTAAACAAATTTTAAAGGATGTAACTTGGCTTAGGCTAAAAACAAGGGATAATATATAAGGGCATTGAAACAAAAATAGGTAACGATGATGAAGAGAATTTCAAATTTTCATAACATTCATTCATGCTCAATCCTCAAATATTTTTCCATCCTTCGATTTCTTTTCTCACAGTGCAATCTTTCTTTGTATTCTCGATTCTTTATTTTCTTTTCTTTTTCAATTTATTTTTCTTTCTTTTTGTACTTTTCTTAAAAAGTGCACTGTTCCACCAATTCTTTATTTCTTTTCTCAACTGAAATCACTCTCTCCAACTTTCAACATTTCTTTCATTTTAGACCAGACAATGCTCTTCATTCAAGGTCAATTACTCAATTAGGTCAAGTGTTTACAAACAATTTTTTTTTAGAATGAATCAAAATTGAATTTCTTTATGATCAACAACAAAATCACTAAGTGGTATACTTAATAATTGTTGGACTTTTGATTGATTTATTCCAAAAAAAAAATTAGGCTCAAAAGGGTTCAAAAAAGTTCACAAACTAACAAGGTTGAATGAGGCCCTTTTGGAATTGGTGATTTTTCTCATATAAAAAACAATGCCTTGATCCCTTCTATGTTTCCAAGATATCAAATTTGAATAAAAGATTTAACATGAACCGTACGAGCTAAAACAATAATTCTAGAATTCAACTCAATTTGGTGAACCATGGAAAGGCAATCACTTTTTTTGGTTTTGTGCTAATGATTTAAACATGAACATGATTGCAAAATGATTCACTACATGATTTTTTTATAAATCAGAAAATTCACAAGCATGCCGACATTCTACAAAGCAATTAACAATGTACCTTTCTCGCGCATCACTACAAGATTCATATCATCACCATCTCATTTCTTTGTGTTGACAATAAACTTATTGAATATCATACATGTTGTATCCTTAATTCACCCTCCCGTTATTTAAGGCAAATTATTCCAATAGGTCTCCTCATGCTCCTAGGGTTCTCAAGCACTCAAGACTACTCAAGGAATTGATCAGATAAGTCCTTCTCCTAAGCAATTGACCTACAACTAGGGTTTTTCTTCTCTCAAGGAAAATTGGACTTTTAATTCCTAAAGTGGATTTAATGGTTTCTCATATGCATAAAGGTACCCTCATGACAAATTTCAAGCCTTGCATCACAAGTTTGCTCAGTCAATTTCTCAGATGATTGAAAATCAACTGTATTGGGTAAAAAGTCAACTATGGTCAACATACAGTCAAAACGCAAGATTGTTGGTCAACATCAAGATTTTGAAGTCACATTCATCATTTTATCAAGGGTTGATCATGATTCATCAAGAAAACTCAAGATTTATCAAAAGTCAAAATTTGCTAAATTAGGATTTTCTTTAGGAGAAGTCAACTGAACTTTGACTAAGCATAACTTTCATATAATTCATCAGATTTTTCTCAACCAAATCTCATTTTGAAGGAAACTCAATTCTCTACAACTTTCTTTCCCTAAGCTCAAGGAAAATAAATTCTTCATTTGAGAGATATGGGCCAAAACATTATAGGTCATATTAAAAGTCAACAAAAAGACATCTTTTGTCGAAGAAATTTAAATTAAGATAAATGATTCAAATGAAAAAATTACCAACATGAAGAATGTAGGGTATATCTTGGGCTTCCAAAAATTCCAAGATCATCTTCATATGACAAAAATTGAGTAAGTTATGATTGGTGCAAGTTGGTCGATTTTGAGGAAATGCATGAAGTCCAAATTGAGAAAATTTGAATTTTTGAACTAATGGGCTTATCTTTTAAGGTCCAAACGTGTTCCTGACCTCATAATAGACTCCTAAATTCATTCATTTATTTTTATGGTTTTTATTTCTTTTTATTTTTATTTTTATTCATTTAAAAGAAAAATAAATCAAATAAAATATCAAATAAATGATACAAGGTGTGGGGATCTGTTTTGAATCAAATCACGAATAAAATATCACATAATCATGCTAAAAAATTGTGAGGGATCATGAAGATTAGATTTGGCCCAAGATTGAGCTTAAAAAGACATGTTTCCATGCAAAAAAATCAAATCAAATATTTTGTCATGAAATACAAAGATTTGATTCATGTTTGTTGACCTAATTCATGGCCTAAAAAATCTCAATATCTCAACTTTTGTCAAAACTAGGGCAAACTTGAAATCAAAGATTTAACCATCTTCAAGACCAAGCGACTATTCAAATCAATTCTTGAGGTACCATATAGTAAGTTGGGATAATTCTTGATGATCAAAAGTTCCTGAAACCTACATTTCATGCATCAATAGTTTCATGTTTTTTGGTGAAATTCATATTTTAATATTCATGATGCTTTGATTGAAACTAATAATTCTAATGTATTCTTGAGATGAACTAATGCGGGTTTCACATATATTATGCAACACCTATTCTCAAACACCAATGAGCGTCTGACTTAGTGGCAAGTGATGCAGTAAAAAGCCAGGAGGGCGTGGGTTCAACACCCACCCCATGTAGTTTTTTTTCCTATTTTTGTCTTAACCTAATTTCTTTCCTTTTTCTCTTTTCTAACCCTATTTTTTTAATTAACCAATTATTAAACTAACCTAAATTTTTTACTAATAAATTATGATTAGGTTTTTTTAACTAATATTTAATTTTCATGATATGTTTAATTAATTAACCTTTTTTTTATATTAAATTCAATTAGAATTTAGGTTTTATTAATTATTATAATCTAAATTATTTTCCATAAAAAAATAAACATTTCAACTTTCTTTTTTCTATTTTCTTATTTCTTTTCTATTTAATTTTCCTAGATCAAGTGTATAAGACGCATTCCCTATCTAATAGCGTAGATTTTTTTCCCGCATTTTTCTATTATGTAACTGCTCACAGGATGTAATAGCATAGATTTACTTTTCCGCATTTTTATACTTATGTACCTCTCCCAAAGACTTGTAATAACTTAGGACTTTATATTCCGCACTTTATTTTTCTGTAAATATTTAACAGCTTGTAATTAGGGTTTGTATGGCAAGACTAATAATTGAACTTAGAAAAACCTAATTTTCAAGACTAAATAACTGAATTTAACATACTTTGCATACTTACACCTTTAGGGTAACCTCTCTTGTTGCCTTACGAATATTGGTCACGTCCCTCGAAAGTAGGGATACTTTGGCAAAAGATCCTCGATCAAATCACCATCATTCAAAAGATCATAGTCCCTTAATGTCCCTCGAGTTGCCTATGGAAAAATGATCTAGTCTCTCGAGTTTCCTACGAATAATATGATGACAGTCCCTTAGGAAATTTCTAAAGTATCCTTACATGTTGCCTTAGATGACCATACAATGACCCTTCGCCTGTCCCTTCACATTCAATAGATAGGGCTACCTACCAACTAATTGTATGGATAGTACTATCTCTAAAGGAGAAGGAAAAGAGTAAGAACGACCTTAGTGGATAGGATACACTTAATTACTTGCTCACAAACTTTTCTCAAAACATTTTCTCACATCACACTTTCAAAACGAAATATTTTCTTAAACATTTTGTATACATTCCTTAGGAATGATACAAGAATTATTACAAAGTAAGCCTTACATTGGAGATTTCAAAATATTTTCAAACAAATCACACACACAAAGCAAATTTTCAAAAGTGAGCTAAGTAATTAAGAGTTTGTAGATAACTATGGGTAAAAAGGGTGCTAACACCTTCTCTTTTCATATCGTACCCCCCCGAATTCAAAATCTATCAAAGGTCTTTCCTGTTCTTTTCACCTTTCATAAATATTGGATAAAAGAAAAGTCGGCGGTGACTCTAATTATCCACACATTTGGATAAAACCAAAAAGTCATTTCTCCCACCGTATTATAATACACATTTTGCTTCTATGAGCATCTTAAACCAAAAACAATGACAAACAACAAAATATTTATGCAAGAATACTTCTTAAAAAACATAACATATATACATAATTCTAAAGCACAAAATCATCATCCTATAGAGGATGGAACAACAACAAAACATAACATAAATATTCTCTGAATAAACTAAACATAACAAGAAAACATAAAGATAATAGTAATAAAAACATAAAACTAAAATAAACCATCATCAAATACTCTTCATCAACATCAAAAACTGAATCCCCACTGCTAACATCATCAGCCTCAATCTCATCATCTTCAGCTGCCTCCTCCTGAGTACTTGGCCCGCCCTCGGCCCAATTAGCATAAGCTATCAAATCATCTCGAGACCTTAGAGGATGGTCTACAAGAGGCTCACGGAACTGCAGATTCAACTGCTGCATGGACTCTTGCATGAACAGGAAATCTCTTTGATGCGCCTCATGCCACGCTAAGTTGTTGTCCTTGGCTAGACCTAACTATGGCTGAGCTGGAGGAGCTGCTGCAACTGAGACTGATCCCTCTGCTAGATAAACCTGTTTAGAAATACAAAAATGATCAATAAAATTATCATTAATCACCCATTCAATAGTATTATGACCATCATCTGGGATTTTCACCTTCGCTTTCTTACACAACCCCATTATCAAACCCGGATAAGTCAACTGACAAGTAATCCTCTCTCCCAGTTGGGTATTGCTCAAAGTTATCCGCTTTAACTCATTTGAAATTAACCGAGAAAAATCAATAATTGTCCCATCCAACATGTATGATAACAAACCTGTGATTTCCATAGGAATAGATGAAGTGTGACTTTGTGTCCTTATGTTATAAAGGACCACACACATCAGTACTTGAGCCTTTGTTTTCAAAATTTTATGTTGAAACTTTAACGAATCCCCTGACGCATTCAACTCATAAGTATGTCCCCTTTTGCATAGCTCGTGCCTTAGCAACTCAAAATCTCAATTCCCTTTTTCCAACTGCACATGATACGCATCAAGTTCATCAGCCAAGGTACAAATGTTCCCAATAAATTTGTTTATAGCAGTCCTAGAAAATTCAATATGCTTCCCTCTCACCCATGTTCTGAAAGCTAAAGGACTTCCCACATTAGGAAGAGCATTCACATAGAATTCACGAACAATTTCCAAATTCAACTTAGAATAAGGCTCACAAAGAACCTCCAAATTGTAATTCTTGAGAACAAACTAGCAGTACTTATAAGACCCCGCAACATCAATCCTAACAAACCGTTCGGAAAAAATGTTCCTACCCTCAAAACTGTGATACCTCTCCTATTATGTAAGTCCGACAAATCTGCCTCGGTTAAACGGAACAACCCTACCTCTTGTGAAGAAGATCCTCCACCAGCTATCTTTTGCTTCTTTTGGGTAAAGAGTTTCAGACCCATCTGGGAAAAAATCAACACAACAACCAAAACAACACCAAAAATGTCAACCCAGAATTATTTTATGAAAAATCGATGCTCATAAGCTACAAACAATCACCCAAGTATGTACAATCATGACAGAAACAGAAAAAAAATTCAAAATCTCCCAGACCGTGCTTAGCACGGAAACTGCGCTTAGCCTGCTCTGCAAATTTCTAAAATGTTATCTCTGTTAAACCGAACTTTTTCGAACAAAAATCAACTCCCTACTACTTTAACACAGATGCTAGCACAAAAAATCATCAACAATCAAACATTAGAGCTATCCAAACCACATGCAAAACTAACCCTAAGTCCTAAATCTAAATTGAAAGAGATGATGAACATAAATTATAGGAATTAAAATACACCCAAACCTTAGAGATGATTCTTGCAAGAGATAGAGACAAACAAAATTGCAGAAATTGAAACTTGAAGGTTTTAGGTTGATGTTTGAAGGAATGAGAAAGAGACAAGAGTGACAAAGTGAAGAAATGAGGCTAACTTACCCTTTACAACCCTAATTTCGTGTAAATGGGCTGGATCAAAAGTTGGGCCTCAGTAAATTTATTTTTTCTTTTTTCTACAGACTGCGCTTAACACCGCCAGGGAACGCTTAACGCGCTCGCTACTGCCAAATTTTTCCAATAACTTCTACGGCACGCTAAGCGATATCAGACCACGCTTAGCCCGCTCTGCAAAACTCAAAAATAGTTTTTAAGCCCGGAAGCTCAAACTAGTCCCGATTAAATATTACATAAACACTATAATGACTGAAAAATAGTAAAAACTCACAAAACTAGGTTTCCTCCCAAAAAGAACTTTGTTTAACGTCATTAGAGCTCCACAGTCTATGGTGATTTTACAAATCACCAAGACGAACAACACTAGTTTCCCGATTCAATCCTTGGCCATTCATATTCCAAATTTCCTATGAGATAGGATCCTCCAACACAATCTCTCCATAGTCCTTCACATCCTTTATCAAGAATGGACTCGACCACTAGGACTTCAATTTTCCTGAAAAAAGTTTTAACCGCAAATTGAAGAGAAACACCATTTGACCAACTTTGAAGTCTTTGTGTCGAATTTTCTTGTCATGGTAGAATTTGACTTTTTGTAATACAACTTGTTGTAATGGTAAGCATCATTGCACATTTCATCTAGACCCTGTAATTAAATTTTTCTTTTTTCTCCGACCAAGTTAGAATCAAAGTTTAATAATTTTAATGCCCATAGAGCCTTGTGCTCAATTTCAATTGGAAGGTGAAAGGTTTTTCCATACACCATTAGGAATGATGTCAAACCAATTATAGCTTTGTAAGCGGTGTGATACGCCCATAAAGCTTCATCTAGCTTAAGCGACTAATCCTTTTGTGAACTTGACACGGTCTTTTCCAAAATCCTCTTAACTTGTCTATTTGAAACTCAAGCTTGACCATTAGCTTGCGGATGGTATGAAGTTGCCACTTTATGCTTTACACCATATTTTTCCAAGACTTTTTCAAGAGGTGTATTTTAAAATTGTGATCCACCATTACTGATTAAAACGCGCGGAGTGCCAAAATGGGAAAACATGTTTTTCTTTAGAAATTTAATGACCGTTTTTCCATCCGCTCTAGGATAAGCTATCACTTCCACTTATTTAGAAACGCAATCCACCGCAATAAGGATAAATTCATTTGAAAAAGACGCGGGAAATGGTCCTACAAAGTCTATTCCCCAACAATCGAAAACCTCCACTTCCAACATGTTGTTCAAGGGCATCTCATCCCTTTTTCAAATTCCTCCACTCCTTTGATATTTATTACAACTCTTAGCATACAAGTATGCATCTTTGAACAAATACGGCCAATAAAAGCCTGATTGAAGGACTTTTGTTGTCGTACGTAAACCATTAAAATGACCTCCATACGGAGAATTGTGACAACGCCAAAGTATATTCTTAGACTCCTCTAATGACACACATCTTCTTAACAAATTATCACTACCAAGCCTAAAAAGATATGGTTCATCCAAAATATAAAGTTTCACATCTGTCTAGAATTTTCTCTTTTGGTCCCAAGTTAGATCTTCCGGTATCAATCCGGATGCCTTGTGATCCCTAAAATCGGAAAACCATGGTGTAACTTGTACCATAAAAACTTTTTCATCAGAAAATTCTTCTCTAACCTAACTTTCTTGGTTAGTAATCTCTACATTGACCAAGCGGCATAGGTGATCCGCTACCAAATTCTCGGAACCTTTCTTGTCGCGAATTTCTAGATCAAATTCTTGCAACAAAAGTATCCAACGAATAAGTCTTTGCTTAGAATCTGGTTTGGTGAGAAAATATCATATCGCCACATGATCAGTGTAAACTACAACCCTCAACCCAATGAGGTACGACCAAATTTTTTCTAATGCATACACTATAGCTAACAATTCTTTTTCACTTGTGGCATAATTGATTTGTGCCTCATTAAGAAATTTTCTAGCATAATGTATAGCATGGATTTTTTTTCCTTTTCTTTGACCAAGAACTGCACCAACGACATAATCGCTAGCATAACACATAAGTTCAAAATCCATTTTCTAATTTGGTGCTACAATTATGGGTGCGATTGTAAAATTTTGTTTCAAATTATTAAAAGCTATCAAACAAGTATCATCAAAAATAAAAGACGTATCTTTGTTGAGCAAGTTGCTCAATGGCCTTGCAATTTTGGAAAAGTCTTTGACAAATCTATGATAGAAGCCCGCATAACCCAAAAAGCTTCGGATTCCCTTCACGTTCAATGGTGGTGGCAACTTCTCAATAACCTCCACTTTGCCTTTGTCAACTTCAAGCCCCTTGGGTGAAACTGTCACCAAGAACAATGCTCTCGGTGACCATGAAGTTACATTTTTCCCAATTAAGCACTATGTTGGTGTCCACGCACCTCATCAAAACAGTATCCAAATTTTTCAAACAAAGATCAAAAGATGCCCGAAAATGGAGAAGTCATCCATGAAAACTTCTATAGTCTTCTCAATAAGATCTCCAAATATGGCTTGCATACACCTTTGAAAAGTGGTGTGTGCATTACACAAACCAAAGGGCTTCCTCCTATACGCAAACACTCCAAACTGACAAGTGAAAGTCGTTTTCTCATGGTCTTCTGGATTAACTGTAATTTGGTTATACCCGAAATACACATCCAAAAAAATAGAACTCTTGACGCGATAACATCTCGAGCATTTGATCCATAAAAGGAAGAGGAAAATGATCTTTCCTAGTTACTTGATTAAGCCTTCGGTAATCAATACACATTCGTCATCCCATTACAGTCCTTGTCAGAATCAATTCATTTTTCTCATTTCTTATCACGATCATTCCACCTTTCTTTGGCACCACATGTACCAGACTCACCCACGTACTATCAGAAATAGGATAAATTATCCCTAAATCCAATAGTTTCACTACTTCCTTTCTCATCACCTCTTTCATTGTACGATTCAAGCAACGTTGAGGTTGAGCTATCAGCTTGAAATCCTCTTCCATAAAAACCTTGTGCATACAATAAGTCGGGCTTATGCCTTTCAAATCCGCTAAAATGCAACCTATTTTTCTTTGATTTTACTTCAGAACTCGAACTAAGCAATGTTCCTCCTTTTTCGACAAAGCATTACTAATGATTACTGGATTATTACACCCATCATCAAGAAACACATACTTTAAATGAGAAGGAAACATCTTCAATTCAAGTTTTGATTCTTCTTCTTTAGCTTCCTTCTTCAAGATTTCAATTTCTTCCTCCTAAGGTTGAACTTCTTCTAAAGTCTCAAGTTCCTTCACACATTCTTCCAATTAATTTTCATCATGGGCATCAAGAACTTGAATCACATTAGTTAATGTCTTCTCAAGGGGCATTAAAAGATGAACTTCACTAGAAACATCCCAAATATCTTCTTCAATAACATCAACTCTAACGCAAGCTCTTTTATAATTTGAATGTTTCGTAGCTTCAAAGAGATTAAAGCTCACTTCTTCATCTTGAACTCGGACATTCATCAAACCATCGTCGATGTCAATCATCATTCTCGTGGTCTTCATGAATAGTCGGCCAAGAATCAAAGGTGCATTATGGTCTTCCGCCATGGCAATCATAACAAAATCCACCGGGAATAAAAATTTATCCACTTTCACTAGCACATCTTGAGCTACACCATAAGGACGGGTAATGAATTTGTTGGCTAGTTGAAGTGTCATCTTTGTTGACTTCATCTCGATGCTCCACAATATTTTCACAATAGACAAAGGAGTAAAATTTATTCTAGAACCCAAATCAATCAAACCCTTACCAACATAAACATCACCCATGGTAACCGACAAAGTAACCCTTCCCGGATCACTTTCCTTCTTCAATAGAGTTCGTTGAATTATAACACTACAACTTGAATCAACCATAATAACATCTTGATCTGTTGATCTTCTATTTTTTTTAAATATATCCTTCATGAGATTTACGTACATAGGGATTTTCTCTATAGCTTCGGAAAATGGAATATTTATTTGGAATTGCTTAAATATATACATAAAAATTGAGCATAGTGCCTAACGTTATCCTTCTTGGAAGGAGCATGATGATACATCAAATTTTGAACCAGAATTGTATTCATTTTTCCCTTTCCCTTCTTCTTTCTCATTTTTTCTTCTATATCTTTCTTTTCTACTTCTTCTTTCTCTAATTTCTCCTTTTTCAACTAAGTTCTCCTTTTCAACTAAGTTCTCCTCAACATTTTTTCAACTACTATCTCATATTCTAACCTCTCTTCTACCAAAATCTCCTCATCAACAACCTCATCACCCTTATTTGCATTTTATTCTTCACCAACTTCTCTTCCACTTCTTGTTACAATTGCTTTACAATTCTCCTTTGGATTTACTTGAGTATTTGCGGAAAAGGACATCCCCATTTGTTTTTCAGCTAGTTGGTATGCAAGTTTCCAAACTTGGCTCTCAACACTTTTCCGCTTCATTTGTCTTTTGGTTTGCCATCGAAAATTTCTATCACCCGCTGGAGGACAAAATCCGGTTTAATGACCTCCTTGACATAATTCACAAGAAGCTACTTGTTGTATTTGCTTACTTGGAATTTATTGCATCTACTTGATTTGTTGAAGCAATTTGGCCATTTTATTTGTAAGCTCATCCACTTGTTGATAAAGTAGTTTGTTTTAAGCTAAGATAACATCATTTACCCCCTGGCCGTGTTGAACTTGATGATCATTTCTTGCCATCTTGTCAATGATTTCAATTGCTTCCTCCGAAGTCTTTGCCATTAACGATCCACCCGCGGTCGCATCCAACAATAGTTTCGGTTGAGATTAAATACCATTTCTGAAAATGTGAATTTCTGTAGTCTCATCAAAACCATGGCTAGGACACTTTCTCAACATTGAATTATACCTCTCCCAAGCTTCATTGATAGATTCATTACCACCTTGAGAAAACACAGAAATTGCGGTTTTGGCCTCCATAAACCTTGATTAAGGAAATAATCTTTATAGAAATTTTTCTTCTAAAACATTCCAATCTGTCATAGTTTGAGTGGGTTGGTCAAGGTACCTATCCTTAGCCTTCCGGTAATATGGTGGGAGAACTGACTTCTAGGTTTTGTGTTTTATCTTAAATGTCGCGGATAGTAAGAGTCACCATCAACTTTTATTTTATCCAATAAAGGAAAGGGTGAAAATAACAGGAAAGACCTTTGAGATTTTTGAGTTTGTGGGGTAGGTTATGAAAAGGGAAGGTGTTAGCACCCTTTTCATCCGAAGTTATCTACGGGTTCTTAATCGCTAGCTCACTTTTGAAAATGCTTTGTGAATGTGTAAGTTTGAACGTACTTTGAAAAATTCCTAAGTTCGGAAAACTTTGTAATGGTTCTCGTGTCGTTGAGAACGCACACAAAGTGTTTGTTTTGAAAATATTTCAGAAAAAGTGTTTGTCTGAAAGAGAGATGTTTTTGTTTGTGAGCAAGCGACTACGAGCTATCTACCCATTCAAAAGTATTTTGCGTTATTTTCCTCTTCCTTTAGATAGCGCTATCTTACCATTAGTTAGTAGGAATCCATATCATTCGATGTTTGAGGGACAAGCGTGGGTCATCGTACGATCATTAAGGAAAATTATAGGGTGCTTTAGTAATTATATCGTAAGGGACTAAGATCATTTTACCAAGGCAACATCGAGGGACTACAATCTTTTAATCGACGGTCTTTTCTAAAACTTCCCACATTTGAGGGATATGACTGCTTTAATTGGGATCACCCTAGAGGTGCGCGTGTGCAAAGTGATTTGTTTCAGCTATTTTTGTCTTGGATTTATGATTATCTAACGTTTGCTTTTACTCTTTGCCATACAATCCTACTAAGCTAACACTTATATATATATATATATATATATATATATATATATATATATATATATATATATATATATATATATATATATATATATATATATATATATATATATATATATATATATATATATATATATATATATATATATATATATATATATATATATATATATATATATATATATATATATATATATATATATATATATATATATATATATATATATATATATATATATAAGTGCAGAAAGTATAAATGCGAGAAATAAAATCTATGCTATTACAATGCCTCGGGGATGGGGAATACAAACCAAAAAAATTGGGGAGGAAAGCAATAAACTCTAATTATATATTGCAAACTTTGGAGCAGTTACATAATTATAATAATGCGAAAAATAAACAAACACGCGAAGATGGTTAAAAGGGAAAGATATTTAAAACCTAAAGGATTCTAAGCGTTAGAAAATATTTTTTTGGTGTTTTATTTAGAAAAATATTTTATAGTGATAAACCCTAATTCTAATTAATTTACAATTTAATTAATAAAATAAAACAAAGGGTGATTAAATTAAATTAATTTTTATTTATAAAAATTAAATTAACTAATTAAAACCTAAATATTTTTTTTAATGATTTGATGATTTTTATGATTTAAATAAAATTGGTTGAAAATAAAATAATTAATTAAAACAAAATAAAAAAAGTAAATGGGCCTGATATGCAAAAAGAAAATTGGGGGGTGTAAGAAATCAATTATTGATCCCAACTTAACAAAGCCCAAAATCTGCACTGGATTCAGTGAGGACCATTCCTTGGGGTGCATCGTGGGGAGACCTATCAGCAGCGTTGGGTCTGGATTGAATAGTGATGATATAGGGGTGCATGGCATGCGCGTTGGGTCGCTTGTACTGGATTTGTAAAGAAAACATGGAAAAATAATATGCCAGGGGCAGGGATCAAACCTATGCCCTGGCACACTAACACCTTAACACACACATGCATGCCATTGGGGTGGTCATTACTTCTGATTATATAAACCAAACAATAAAAACATAAAAAAAGAAAAACACTAATGGCTGGAGAGGCGCCGTAGCCCTAGCTCTGGTCGTCTTCTCCAGCAACCTGCAAAATATAAAACACGTGAAATCAGTTTTTTAAGAATTCAAAACAGTGTCCCCCCTAATTTGACTCTCCTAAATCCAAATCCGGTTATAGTTTTGTCTAAAATCCTCTAGATAGTGTGTTTCGAGCCAGGTTACACCGATCAGAGAAAAACATGGTGTCTTATAAACCTGCATGCATGGGATATATTGGTGGTCTAAACCTGCTTAATCATGTCTCCGAACCATGTTAGAAATATCAAATCTAATTAAAACAAAACAAAATTAGAGAAATTATTTTTTGCAAAAAAATGGAAACAATCAAGGCTATATGTTAAATTTCACGCCTTTGGGATCATGCCAGATGATCCAAACTTACCCTTTGATGCTCCAGGAGATGAATGGAGTTGGAATTATGGAAAGAGAAAGCTTGTAGCACCGATTTTAGAACTTAGGGTTTTGAAAAGTATGGAGAGTTTTGTAAGCTTCTCGAGGCAGGGATCTCAAGTGTCTTGCATCTGGTTTGCTTGCACTTATATATAGGAATGAAATATCTCAACAAAGATGGAATAAAATCAAGCCAAGATGGCTCTAATAAAACAAGATCAAACATGTTTAAAACATTCCAATTTTAAGATATTCCTTTCCATTTTGAGCCTTGAAGAAGTGAAAAACACAAGAAGGGGGGTTGAATTGTAAAACTTGAAATCAAATGCAGACAACACTGTATTTTTATCCTGGTTCGTTTGATCTCAAACTACTCCAGTCCACCCGTCAAGGTGATTTCGCCTCTCTCCAACGAGGTCTTAATCCACTATATTCAACTGAATACAACAACTGCTTTAACAACTGTCAAAGCCTTCTTGAGTCTAACCACATACCGGTTTA
Source organism: Vicia faba (assembly GCA_948472305.1). Lineage (NCBI taxonomy): Eukaryota > Viridiplantae > Streptophyta > Magnoliopsida > Fabales > Fabaceae > Vicia > Vicia faba. The sequence continues at coordinate 1,481,718,697 of OX451739.1, read as the reverse complement.
TCTCAAGGTAATTCTCTTACAGATAAATGAACAAAAGTGTGTTTGATGTTTTCTAGTAAAACTATATATCATAAATGTGATAATACACAATATCAAGCTTAGGATGAAACTAGATTGCTAGAGCTATAGAGTAAGCGGTTGAGAGCTTTAGCAAACTGGATGAGTGAGAACGTGAAGATGATTGGCTTATGCATATGTGTGTATTAGAGAATTATCCATTTCTTTTCTCACAGATTTGTTTATATAGCCTTGGAATAGATACGTTGTTGTCCATAACTTCATTTCAATGCAAATAATGTTCTTTCCTTTTTGAGAAGATCTTGTCTTTGATAAAGCGTTGGTAATTAATCTTCCTTGAATGCTTAGTAACGTTGACACTTCAGAGTCTTCTCTGCTTATGAAAATCAGAGTGTTCTTTCCTTTATGCTGACGCTTCTGAGTGCTGATGACTTGCTTATGATCTTGATCAGAATCAGAGTATGTTATGCCCAGATTCTGTTCATCAGGCTTCAGCTTATAGCACATGTTATTTGATCTTCTGATGCTGACATATCTTCTGATGTTGATGTTGATATTGATCTTCTGATGCTGATTCCATCAGAGTTTCTGTAAATACACAACATAATCTTTAAGTAGCATATATGTCATATATAAATCTTTACAATTTATTTAATCTTGTATTTTGTTATCATCAAAACTCTAACTGAGGGTTGTAGAATCAAACTATGTTCTAACAAGCCTTGCATGATTTTGGCATGTTTCGTGACAGGCTAGCACGTTGTATTGGGCCTTTAGCTGATAGAAACAAGAGTCCAAGCCCTTATACTATTATCTCACATTTTATTTGATTTTATTTGAATTTAAATGAATAAAAATTCAAATAAAAGAAATAAAAATCATAAAAAATATGTGAATGGATTTAGAGGTCCTCTAACATCTTATGAACATGTTTGAACATCAAAAGTTAGGTCCACTAGTTCAAAATCTCAAGTTTGCTCATTTTGCATTACTTGCATTTCCTCAAAATTTCCCAACTTTTGCAACTCACAACTTGCTCAATTTTCATCTTTTTAAAGTTATTTTGAAATTTTTGTAAAGCTCAAGATGTCCTATACACTTTCTCTGTTGATCATTTTTGCATTTGGTGACTTTATCTTGATGTAATTTGCCTTGACAAAAAGTATCTTTTTGTTGACTTTTGAAATGACTTGTAATGTATTGGCTCATATATTTCAAATGAAGTATTTTTTGGACTTGAGCATAAATAAAAAGTTGTAGATAATTGAATTTCCTTCAAAATGGGCTTTGGTTTTAGAATAATTGATGAAGCATGTGAAAGTTATGATTGGTTAAAGTTCAGTTGACTTCTCCTAAGGAAACCCTAATTTGGCAATTTTGGACTTTTGATGATTTGAGGGCTTTCCTTGAGGAATCATGATCAACCCTTGATCAAATGATGAATATCACTTCAAAATGTTGATGTTGACAAAAAATCTTGAAGTTTGACTGTATGATAACCATAGTTGACTTTTTACCCAATACAATTTATTTTCAATCATCTGAGCCATTGACTGAGCAAACTTGTGATGCAAGGCTTGAAACTTGACATGAGCATCCTTGAAGACATATGAAGAACCAACTTGATACCTTTGAAACCCAATATTCCTTGAGAAGCACAAAACCCTAGTTGTATACCCTTGCTTAGGAGGAGGTTTGACCATTTAACTCTTGAGTATTTGAGACCTTTGTGAGCATGTTTTGAAGAAAATGGGAGGGAAAGTTTTGGGGTACAACATCTGCCCCTGTTCAATCTTCTTAAACCTTAAGATTTAGATTGGCATATCCGTCATTCGTGACTTGAAGGTAGAAGATGATTGAACACTTAAGTGCCCTGAAATTTGCACTCGTCGGTGCACGGAGTAACGCTGTTGGTTGATTATACCGGGAATGGGCTTAAGGATACCACTTGGAGAGATGACGGAGAGTTGTCAGAGATGGTCTTATAGATGCCATCTATTGTACCCCAAAATTTTACCTCTCTTTTCTCAAAACATCTCTCACAAAGATCTTCAACAGTTCAAGCCTACAAAAGTATTGATTAGGTCTAGCCATCTCCTGAACACTAATGTCTCAATTTAGGGTTTGGATTTTTACAAGGACAATTGGACTTATAACGCTTCAATTGAATTTCATGTATCATTAGGGACCTTCAAGAATTCTCATAACAAGTTTCAAGTCTTGCATCTCAAAATTGCTCAGTCAATTGATCAGATGACCCAAAATCAATTGTATTGGATAAAAAGTCGACCATGGTGAACCTACAGTCAAAATTCAAGATTTTTGACCAATATCAACATTTTGAAGTTATATGTACTAATTGATCATGTTTGGATCATAATTCCCCAAGAAAAATGTTTAAATTATCAAAAGGGCAAAATGGTCAAAATTAGGGTTTTGATTGTATTTGAATGATCAAGGTTTTTTTTTACTTAATAAATGATCTAATGGATTGAAGCACAACCTCAAGGGTTCAAATAAAAAATGTTAACCTAATTCCATGGCTTAAAACATTTCTCAAGATTAATTGATTGATAGTTGAAATTCAATCCACTTATGAAAAGTCAACTAATACATCAAAAGTCAAAACTTTGACTTTTTGATCAAAATTGAGTTTCAAAGATCGCATTTCATCAGAACATTCGAAAATATGAAACTTGATCATCAAGAAATCAAGAAAGTCAAAAGTCATTTTGAAAAGTCAAAGTTTTCAAGACTTAGAAATTTTTCTAAGTGTTTTCAAGTCTTATTTTTTCATGAGTTCATGCCAACTTTTCACCAAGATGCAAGATGATTCAAAGAAAACTTCCAACATGAAATTTGTAGATATTGATGAGATCTACAACTTTTCTTTTCTGATTAAGTCCTATAAATTCTTGGATTTTGAGTTATGAATCCATAAAGTCATGCACTTTTTGACCTAGTTTAGGCAGATTTTTTACCTAACTTCTTGGTCAATTTTCACCAAGCTCCAAGAGGATTTTGTCAAAATGGCCAACATGAAGGTTGTATAGGATATTCCAAGCTTTTAAAAAAGTCAAAGAACTCATTGTGGTCATTCTTGAGCTAGGAGAGTCGAAGAGATGAAGTTAGGGTTTCAAACTTGAATTACAAGGCATTTTTCATGAAGAACACTTGACCAAATCCATAAGCCATGCTGCATAATCTTGCTTTGAAGGCCTCAAACTTGTGTTTCACTCCATAATTAATGATTTACACAATTGAATGAGCCATTGTCCAATTGATCCAAGCATTGTCCAAGTCAATTTTCCATTTTAGGAAGAAAGTAACCATTCCATTCTAGTAAAGCAAGCCTTTATGAAAAGTAAACTTCTCGAGCTCCCAACTTTGTTTCATCCGAGTACAAGCAATGTCAAAGCTAGAAGCAACATGTCTAGAGCCTCCAACAAACTTATACCATGCTTTTACTATACCTTGAAACCACATTTCTCGCTCTTCTTCAAAATCAAGTAATATAGCCGTAACTCTATATCTCACAGATTTGTCAACTTCAAGCCCTAAGACCTTTTGCTTATAACCATACAATTTAATTGCAAGAAAACAGGCGAGTTGACAAGCACTCAAACTCCCTGAAAACTCGGATTGCATAAAAACTCCATTGTTGTGTAGAATCTGACAAAAAACTCCCATCTCTCAAACCACTCATGCATTTCCTCTCCAAAACATCTCAAAAGCTTCCTTACCTCAAATACATATCATCCCAATCTCTGTTTCTAAACTGTAACACCATTTTCACCATTGTCCAAACTAAAAAATAGGGTGCTGCACATTGACATCTCTAGCACGATTTAGCCATCCTCAATCCAAACTAATCATTGCATTAATTTCCTAGAGGTTCAAGGAAGCTAACCAGATCATTACAACACCTTTAAAGTTGCTTAAACTCAAAACACAAATTCCACTTTCAAGGTGAGTTTTCTGACTTTTGAACTCTTCATATAGGCATTGTTAGCTATCCATTTGTGAAGATAAAACGTAGACATCATAGCCCTGAAACTGACCATTTCCTCATAATTCATTTATGTTGCTTGAGTAGTGAGAATTTTAGAGTTGAACTTTCTGAAAAAGTTAGGTCAAATTTGGTACCATTTAAAATTCTTGCTCATCTTTGATATATTGTTTAAGTTAGTTACATATTTGGAATCATGGTGAAATTTCTAAAAAGTTTGATGTTTATACTTTTGAGAATGGATGAGAAATGAATGAGTTGCAGAAGCTCTGGCTGGCGCGAGGAAGAAGATGAAGTACAACCATGGACATGTTTTATTTTAAGATTATTGATTTTTGTATTACTAACGGATGAAACAGGCCACCCTAGTGGCAGCAAGCACGCTCATAAGGCATACCTCTATAAGGTCCTGGGTTCAAGCCCCAGCGAGACCTTTTGTAATTTTTTCATATTTTTCCACTTGTTTTTTTTCTTCTTGTTTGAAACAGGTGCGCGCTTGGGCTTTTCAGCCACTGAGCCTTGCCTTATTACTTTCACTCACCCCCCTAATCACTACATAACACACAACCCATTTTATATTTTGTTTTTATGTTTTATTTCTGACTACAAAAATAGGCCATTGGGCCTAACAAACAAAATTTGTGTTTTCTATCAAACCTCATTTTCACTTTTGCACCTTCCTAACTTTAATTTCATATTTTATTTTATTTTATTTTCTTTATTATTATTTTTATTATTATTATTATTATTATTATTATTAGTCAAAAATACCAAAAATATATTATATTATTATTTAGATATTTAGTTGACTTTTATTTCTTTTCTTTTAAAACAAAAGACCAAAAACATTTTTCTTAATAAATTTCTTTTCTTAATCAATTTAATCTAGACATAGTTTATTTTAATTTTATTTGCTAATTTAATTAACTTAGAAATTAGGAACTTTAATTAATCTCTTTTATTAAGTTTAACTAGGTTAAAACTCTTTTATAAAAACCCCAAGAACTTGTTTTTATAAATTAATTTAATTTAATTTCTTAAATTAATTTAGGTTAGTTTATTTGAATTAATTACTTATTCCTTTTTATTTAGCTTAATTAGAATCAAAACCCTTTCAAAAAATTCAAACAAAAATAATTTCTTTTTCCTTGTATATTACCATACATTCTTGTACATTATTTCTTCATATTCAATATGGTTGTAATAGTAAATTAGGATTTATTTGCTTTCATCCCCCATTTGTAATTCTTTACCCCCATCCCCAAATGATGTAATAGCGTAGAATTTTATATTTCCGCAATTTATCGCTTTCAATATAAATGCTAGTAATTAGGGTTTGTATGGAAAGACATAAAATCAACAAGTAGAAAACCCTAATTCAAAGACAAAGCTCATGAAAACAAACACTTTACACGCTTGCATCTCTAGGGTTGACCTCACTTGTTGCCTAAGATAAAAATAGTCATGTTACGCAAACATGGGAAACTTTAGCAAAAAACAATACAATACAAGATCATAGTCCCTTGATGACCCTTCAAATGTTGCCTTTATAAATGATCTTAGGCCGCTTACAAAAATTGCTAAGGTATCCTACAATGTTGTTTTCTATGACTATACGATGACCAACGCCCGTCCCTTCACATCCAATGATAGAGCTTCTTATCAATCAATGGTAAGTTAGAAATATCTAAAGGAGAAGGAAATGAACAAAGACTTTTTGAGTAGGTACAACATTCGTAGTTTCTTGCTCACAACCATCATTCAAAGCACACCAACACTTTCAAATGAAATATTTTCAAAAGTCAACACTTTGTATGCATTCTTATAGAGACGAGAATCATTACAAAGTTCTCCTAAACGAAGGAACTTTTCAAGAATACTTTCAAAAACAATCACAAACACATTTCAAGCAAAGCATTTCAAAGTGAGCTATCAACTAAGAGCCTGTAGATAATTACGGATGAAAAGGGTGCTAACACCTTCCCTTTTCATAACCTACCCCCCCGAACTTCAGAAAATTTTCAAAAGGTCTTTCCTGTTCTTTTCACCCTTTCCTTTATTGGATAAAAGAAAAGTCGGTGGCGACTCTTGCTATCCGCAACAATTGCGATAAAACACAAAACATCCAAGTCAGTTCTCTCACCGTACTACACCATCTAAAGTAACTGTTGATAGAAATTAGACTGAGTCTTCGCTCAACTTCAATTGGAAGAAGTATCAGAATAAATCTACGCTTAATTTAATCTGAGCCAGAAGATGTCTACGCCTGTCTTTAACTGGGAGAAGTATCAGAATAAATTTACACTTGATTTAATCTGAGTCAGAGTATGTTTATGCCTGAATTCGACTGGAAGAAGTATCAGAATAAATCTATGCTCAATTTAATATAATCTAGAAGATGTCTACGTTCGTCTTCAACTGGAAGAAGTATCAGAATAAATCTTTGCTCGATTTAATCTGAGCCAGAAGAGGTTTCTTTAAGAAGGACCCTCTGAGGAATTTGCTTAAATAACCCTTTGTCAGATGTAGCCTTTGAGAAGACTGTCGGGTCATATAAGTAGTTGATGATGTTTGTATGTTGATTGATCTTTCCTGAAAAGGTAAAGAGTTAGATATATGCAATCTCTTTATATATGAAATGCATTGTGTAATGATGTTCTCAAAATAAATGAGACTGTGCTTTATGCGTTTCATATGCATATGCTATGGAGTTTGTAAATGATGTATGAATTTGAAATGTTGTTGAAGTGTATTTGTGAACCCATGCAGTATCTTTGTCTAGGAAAATAAATCCTTGACTGTTGCTGGGGATGAAGAGTATGTGTATCTTCGATCTTGATGGGTAGTCTTTTTTTTTGTTTGAGGAAACTCTGCTGGAGGATGTTGATTCATATTTTAGGAAGAAGAGTCCAAGAACATTGGTTGTTCACTGCTCTACTGGGGATCTAAGTTCTTATATACCCTGATTGGGGATAGAAGGGATGGATAAATTTTCTAGACGTTGTCTGACCGAGTTTCCAATATGGATGCCGACTCGTCTAGAGAGCAAAAGTTTGAACAATATTTGATCCAGTTTCAGATTCAGTAGCAACTCTATGGGTGATAGCAACCCCGACTGTTCTTTGCTGGAGGTGGGAATCTTGTCGGTAACTTGTGGTAGAAGTAGACTAAAGCTGGGGAGACGGTAATCTGTTTGGGTAAATAAACCCTGGTTGGGAAATAAACTCTGTTGGGGAAATAAACCGTGTAGACAGAAAAATACTCTGCTGAGGAAACACCCTTGCTGAGGAAATAAGCTCTGCTGGAGGGAAGAAATCTACAAGGCGTTTTACAGGTTTAAGGGAATAAACTCAGCTGGGGAAGAGAACTTCCATGAACTGTACTGATTGGAACTCCGTAGGTGGGTGATATTACCGGGAAAAAGGATCATATTATTTTATCTGATGGGGGGTTCGACTGGTGAGTATGATTCGTGTATCCCTTTTTATGGGGGATATATATTTGTTGAATATTGTTTTGTGAAGACTACTCTGTGGGGATAATCCCATGGAAGTGGCTCTGTGGGGATTTATGGATAGCTTGAACGTCATACCAACTCCTAGAGTCTTGAGTAAATGCTTATTCCTGTTCTTATGCATATATTTGTTAACAATTAATCATGTTCATATGCATGTGTTCATTAAATTTTAGTCATTGGATGTTTTTGCAAACAAAACAAAAAAAATAAAACAAAAAGTTTGAATTTTTGGGTTTATTTGTATTGATAATTTGCCCATAAACATGCGATTTTGTACAAAAAGACATAAGAGGAAATTGTCGTGAAATGAAAAAATTACAAAGTGAAAACAAAACATATAGCTATGTGGAAATGATCTCGTTGGGTTCCAACTCCGCTATTGCCCCTATGTCTTCGAACATCTCATCCCCTGCTGTCGGAAAAAGTTGATTGAACTGATCTGTACCATTTGAACTTTTGACTTTGGTAATAAAGCTTGCTGTAAGTGATCCAACGGGATATAGTCGTACGCTTTTAGTCCCTAACTTTTGGCTGGACTGTCCTTTCGGGTTTTCAGTCCACTGGGATACCCTTTCTTGCCCAAGCCGCCTTTTCAAGTTTTTGACTTACCGGGTGTACAATCTTTTATATATATCCCTAATTTTTTCCCGAACCCTTTTGGTTCGCCGGGATGTCCTTATTTTTTCCTAGGCCAGTCAACCTAGCGGGTTGTTTTCATGTGTAGTATCTTTTGACTATGTACGCATTTACAGGGTGCGAGAAATATTCATTGTCCATGGTGGTCAGTATCATAGCACCGCCCGAAAATACTTTCTTGACAACAAATGGCCCTTCGTAGGTGGGAGTCCATTTACCCTTGGGATCACCTTGCGGTAGAATGATGCGCTTTATTACCAAGTCACTAGCCTGATATACCTGATGCTTGATTTTCTTGTTGAACACCTTGATCATACGCTTTTGATACAAATGACCATGACAAACAACTGCAAGCCTTTTTTCATCAATCAGATTCAACTAGTCTAGCCTGGTTTGAATCCACTCGTCTTTATCTAAGTCTGCATCTTTCATAATCCTCAGAGAAGGAATCTGAACTTCGACAGGTAGGACAACTTCCATACCATAGACTAGAGAGAATGGGGTTGCCCCAGTTGATGTTAGTGCTGAAGTGCGATAGCCATGAAGAGCAAATGGTAACATCTCGTGCCAGTCTAAGTGACAACCATTTTTCTATATGATCTTCTTAATATTCTAGTTGGCGGCTTCCACTGTGCCATTCATCTTTGTTCGATACAGATAAGAGTTATGGTGCTTGATCTTAAACTGTGTGCAGAGTTCAGTAACCATAGTATTGTTGAGGTTGGTACCATTGTCCGTGATGATTCTCTCGGGGACACTACAAGAAAAAACGAAATCAACCAGGGGATAATCCCCTCACAAATGGCAAAATCCCCTCACAAATGCAAAAATTGCGAGGGGACTAGTCCCCTAGCAAAACAGAGGGTTGCAAATTTATTTGCGAGGGGATTTCCACGTTGCAATTTTGCTTGGAGCTAACCCCCTTGAGAAATGCAATCAAAATTTTCCTCCAAACAACACGCAAACGTAGGCGCAGACTAGGGGTTCAGATATTGGTGCAGTGTGTCAGACATTTTGCTTGGGGCTAACCCCCCCGCAAAATACAAGTGTTTTCCATTGGCTAGGGGTTAAGCCCCTAGCAAAATGTAAAAACAAAAATAAAAAAAATAAAAAAAATTAATAGAATAAAAATATATTAACATTAACAGAAAAAAAATAATATTATAACTATAATTAATATAATTAAAACTATTTAATTATATTATTTTTCTAAAATATCAATAATGTTTTCATGATAATATATCTATTACCTTACTATTTTTTAAAGTATTAAAAAAATCATTTTACATTATACTGTTTTTGACAAATATTTTTAACTAGTTTCTAGCATACTTATCATTATAAATAAATAATTTTTAATCAACATATATTCATGCAAACATCACTCATAATCATTATAATAACAAATAATAACAAACATCACCTATTTAACAACACTCATTTACAACTATAATAACAAACAACACCCATTTACAATTATCATTATAAATAAATAATTTTTAATCAACATATATTCATGCAAACATCACTCATAATCATTATATTAACAAATAATAACAAACATCACCTATTTAACAACACTCATTTACAACTATAATAACAAACAACACCCATTTACAACTATATAAGTAGATTTAAGAAAAATTAAACAAAAAATATATACCTTTGATGAACACCCAATTTGGATTTAAATTCTTTGATTGTCTTCAATGATAAAAATATATCTAAAAACATAAAACGAAAACTAAATATTAGAAAAAAAAACATAAATTAAATATTATATAAAATATAATTTAAAAGAACAATACCTTTAATAATTAATAAAAATGAGAGATGAATGTAGAAGAAGGTGGGGATATGAGAGAAAGAAAGAGAAGAAAGAAAGAGAGAAAAGAAAGAGAGAAAAAAAAGAGAAGAAGAGACACAGATGAATCTGGGAAAGTGAAGATTTTTTTTAAATAGGATAATTAGTGAGGGGGTAGCCCTTGGCAAAATGTTAACACGCTTTTCAGAATTCTCCATACTTTTCAATCAACTACAATTTGCGAGGGGTATATCCACGCGTAAGCAACAGTCATATTTTGTGAGGTGGAGCCCCTCGCAAAATTCAGAGCGGTAAAATTTTCAAAATTAAAAAATCTCTCTCCTATTTTATTTGCAAGGGGTAGCCCATCACCGTTTTTTTTAAAATTTGTTTCTTCTGGTTTTGTCATTTGTGAGGGGGTTTACCCCAAGCAATGTCAAAATTTAGTGATGGGTTTATCACCTCACTAAATCCCCTAGCTAATCAAGCTTTTTCTTGTAGTGGGATGCCATACCGAAAGGTAAGGTTATTTTTTATGAACCGGGCAACCACATTCTTAGTAACAGAAGCGAACGAGGTTGCTTCATCCCATTTTGTAAAGTAGTCAATGGCGATGAGAATGAAGCGATGTCCTTTAGAAGAAGTAGGCATGATTTCTTCGATCATATCAATACCCCACATTGCGAATGGCCAAGGAGAAGTTATGACGTTCAAAGGTACTAGGGGCACATGAACTTTATCAGCGTAAATTTGGCACTTATGACAAGTTCTCGAGTTGTGATGACAGTCGGTTTCCATAGTCGACCAATAGTAACCCGCTCTTAGAATCTTTTTAGCCATAGTATGCCCGTTGGAGTGAGTACCAAAGATTCCTTCGTGTATATCCTCCATAATTTTCTATACTTTCTTCTTGTCCATACAACTAAGTAGAGTTGAATCATGATTACGCTTGTATAAAATTCCATTGCTCAAGAAGAACTTAGCCGAGAACCTCTGTAGGAACTTCTTGTCATTGATTGATTCCCCTTCAGGGTATTCTTGAGCTTCAAGGTACCTTTTCAATTCATGAAACCAAGGTTTTTCTTCTACTCCATCAATATCAATTTCGTAGTAGTGTGTCGGTTCGTCGAATATTTCAATGGTAATTCTGGGAGCCTCATTGTCCCATCTGACTTTGAACATGGATGACATAGTTTCTAAAGCATTTGCCAACTGATTCTCTTCCCTCGAGATATGTTCAAAGGTGACCTCCTCAAAGTATATGATTAGGGTTAGCACAAACTCTTTGTAAGGGATCAAGTTTGGATGCTTGGTATCCCACTCTCTTTTAACTTGACTTACCACCAAGGCTGAGTCTCCATATACACTCAAGAATTTGATTCTTAGGTCAATAGCAACTTTAATACGCATGATGCATGCTTCATACTTGACCATATTGTTCGTACACTTGAAGCAAAGTATGGCAGTGAAAGGTGTATGGAAACCTTCAGGAGAAATGATCACATGACCAATTCCGTTACCCAATGCATTGTAAGCTCCATCAAAAACCATAGTCCATTGGGATCCTTGTTTAGGTCCTTCATACAGTCCAAGCTTTTCATAATCAGTTATCATCATGATATTCTCGTCCGGGAATTCAAAGTTCATGGATTGGTAGTCATCAACAGCTTGATGGGCCAAATGATCCGCCAACACAGTTCCCTTGATTGCTTTTTGTGTAGTGTACTGGATGTCATATTCAGTTAAGATCATTTTCCATCTAGCTATTCGTATGGAGAGAGCTGGTTTCTCGAAGATATACTTGATGGGATCCATCTTAGAAATCAATAAGGTAGTATGAGTTAACATATACTATCTTAGCCGGCGAGCAACCCATGCCAAAGCGCAACAAGTTTTCTCAAGCAGTGAATATCTGGTTTAACCGTCGGTAAAATTTTTGCTTAGGTAGTATATTACATGCTCTTTTCGGCCAGACTCGTCATGTTGACCCAGCACGCACCCCATTGAATTCTCCAATACAGTCAAGTACATAATCAGAGGTCTTCCTTCGACTGGAGGCATCAAGATTGTAGGTTCTTGTAAGTACTCTTTTATCTTGTCAAAAGCTGCTTGGCAATCGTTATTCCATCTGACTACTTGATCTTTCTTCAACAGTTTGAAGATTGGATCACAGGTAGCAGTTAAGTGAGAGATGAATCATGCGATGTAGTTGAGTCACCCTAATAAACCCCTTACCTCCTTCTCAGTACAGAGAGCTGACATCTCTTGTATGGCTTTGACTTTTGCAAGGTCGACTTTGATACCTTTTCTACTGATGACAAATCCTAGGAGGTTTCCATACCTCACTCCGAAGGTGCACTTATTGGGGTTCAGCCTCAACTTGTATATCTTCAACCTTTCAAATAGCTTGTGTAAATGATCAAGGTGTTCTTCCTGAGTTTTCGACCTTGTAATCATATCATCAACGTACACTTCTATTTCATGATGGATCATGTCATGAAATAGAGCTACCATAGCCCGTTGATAGGTTTCGCCTGCATTCTTCAAAATGAAAGGCATGACCTTATAAAAAAATGTGCCCCACTGTGTAACAAAAGTAGTTTTCTCCATGTCTTCGGTTGCATTATGATTTGATTGTATCCGGAGAAGCCACCCATGAAGGAGAAAACTTTGTGTTGAGTCATGTTGTCAACCAAGACAACGATATGTGGTAGCGGGAAATCATCTTTGGGGCTTGACCTATTCAAATCCCTATAGTCTATGCACATACAGACTTTTCCATATTTCTTCGGCACTGGGACCACATTTGCAACCCATTGGGGATATGACTTCACTGCCAGGAAACCTTTATTGAATTGTTTCATTACCTCAGCTTTGATCTTCTCAGACATATTTGGCTGCATGCGACGAACCTTTTGCTTGACTGAAGGACAACCTTCCTTCATTGGCAGACGATGAACTACGATATCCGTATCAAGCCCCGACATATCTTCATATGACCAAGCAAACACTTTATCATAGTCGTGTAACATTTGGACCAATCTTCTCTTGACACAGTCTTCCAAGTTGGCGCCGATCTTGACTTCTTTCTTGCCTACTTCAGTACCCAGGTTTATCACTTCAACTAGTTTCTTTTATGGTTGAATGACCTTTTCCTCTTGTATCAGGAGTCTGGCGAGTTCCCCAGGTATTTCAATATCTTCCTCACCTTCATTTTCGGCTTGATAGATTGGATTTTCAAAGTCATAGATGGCAATAGTATAATCGTTGCCAATGAGATCCAGAGTGGATATGGATCTGCAAATGTGTGTGTGTGCATGTAAGGTGACATGGCTATTTTGAAAATTCAATAAAGTAAAGAAAGACAATGAGCGCAAAATTCTACTGAAAAATAGTCTAATGTTTTTCATTAAAATGAGCATATGGCATATGAAAATGACAAACCCTTTACAAATGGACCATTGTGCCCCGGGCAAGGCACATGGCTTAAAGTCATTCTTTTAATGGAAATTACAGACAAAGTTCTCAAAGTAATAAAAACAGGAAATGGAAATTACTCTTGGCTGAAGGAAATTAGGATGAAGTCCTTGGTCTTCCAGTTGTTGAGTCCTCCACTAGCAGTTGGGTAGATCCAGTCGTCCTAGCCACCGTCATTGTCATAGTCTTCAAGAGCATTAACTTCATGGTTACTAATGCGGAGAGGTGGTTTCCCTACACGAGCACGTCTGTTGTACCCCAAAATTTACCCTCCCATACTCTTCAAGATTTTCCAAGATCAAGCTTCAAAATCTCTCAAAGGTTGCACAGTCCAATTGCCTCCCAACACAGTCAAAATTAGGGTTTTGGTTCTTGCAAAGAAATTGAGGTTTCCAAGGGTCCAATCAAGTCCCATATGCCTACATACATTGTCAAGCATCCATATGTCAAGTTTCAAGACTCACATCATCAAGTTGCACAGTCAAAAACCCTAAATGCTCCACAAGTCAACTGTAGGGGCAAAATGGTCATTTGACAGTCAAAAGTCAAAAATTTTGGTCAACATCTTATTTTTAAGCCACAAACATCATTTGATCAATTCTTGATCATGATTCTCAAAGTATGGGTCAAAATGTCTCAAGATGCAAAAGTTTCTATTTTTAGACAGTTGAAAAGTCAACTGCAAATTGACCAAGGCATAACTTCTTCATGGTTCATCATAAAAATCCCATCCAAAGCTCATTTTGAAGAGGATGACATTTCCTACAACTCATCTTCACACTTCAAGTCCAAGAAATGCTCTCACAAAAAGTTATCAATTTCAACATTATAGGTCATTTTCAAAAGTCAACAAAAAGACACTTTAAGTCAAAGACCATAACTTGATATTGGTAAATCAAAATGACATGGGACCAAAGGCATTGGTTAGAGGACTTCAAGACCTTTCCAAAATGTCCAAGAACATGATCATAGCTTCAAAATTGAGCAAGATATGCATTGGAGAAGTTGGGAAATATTTGGGAATTTTGAAAAGTCAACTTTGCCTAAAACACTTCAAAATTGCTAATGGGCCTCAAATTCTTCCTTGAATCATTACCCAAAGCCTATGCACGACCCATTGAGCTTAAAAGGATTTATTTTCTTATTTTTAATTAATTAATTGAATTTTTATTCTTATTAATTCATTTAATTAATTTTAATTGTAGAAAATATCAAATAATGCTTTTCAAATCTTTTTGTGCAGCAAATCATACTAGGGCAAGCTGGCAAGTCGTTTCACATTCAAAAAGGGAAGATTTTCCATGATTGGCAAGGGTTTCCATGAAAAAAAGATTGAAAAAGATATGATAAAAATCAAATATTGAAATCATCAATTCATGGACTTATGGGCTTGTTTCTTGACCTAATTTCATTCATATACATATGCATAACCTAACCTAATGGAGACATACACGAAAAGCTGCTCACAAACATAGAACCAATTTGCAAATTTGCACAAAAAAACTTGGGACTGATTTCATATTTGCAGGGTGATTCAAGGCTTAAAACCTTGTCCATTACGTTACTGACATTGCTAGGAGTCTATTACAATCAAGAACAAGCCTCCATACTCAAAGAAACGGTAGAACAGCATCGCGTTTTTCACAAAAATGTCCATAATCGATTTTTAATTTTCACGCATCATTCATGTGTTTTTATTGTTGATTTATGCTACTAACATCTTTCTGAAGCGATTGGTAACATTTAATTGGACTAACACTGCCTGTAGCCAAATCCACCATTGATGAAACCTAGGGTTTAAGAAGCTCCAAAATAGGGCTTCCCTTGTATGGAAAAATTAGACTCCCAAACCTATATGGATAGAATTATTGCAGCAAGACGGATCCAATGAACTATTCGCGCTCAATTTATATTCCCTCCTCTTCTATTCACTATTATCCATTGTTGCACTTAGTGGGGGTTTAAAACCACCGCTATTTGTTTTATAATTGCAGGGAAAACAAGGAAGAAGATGGACGTGGCCTGATGCTATTGGGAGATTCAAATCTGGCGCGTAATTTTTTGTCTTATACTACTATCCAATGTTTTTGTATTGAAATTCTGGCTGCAGATACTCAATGTCACGTTTAATGTTATGACACCGTATCTGACTTTCTATAAGACAGTAAATACAAAAACAGTAAAGAACACAGTCAATTGTTTACCCAGTTCAGTGTGCAACAACACCTACTCTGGGGGCTACCAAGCCAGGGAGGAAATCGACTATAAGAGATGTTAATTCAGGAATAAACCAACCAGTTTATCTCCTTCACTTAAGACCTACCCAATGCAATTTCAATCTAAGTACAACTTAAACCCGAGTTCCTACTCACTCCCCCTCAATCACAGCAGTGATACATAAAACAATTTGACTAATGAATTGATGAAGACACTCTTCAAAAACATACACTTGATTAAGCTTCACAACTTTTTAATCAAGCAAAACAACCACTCTTGCTTCACAGCTTTGAGTGGTACACACACCTAACTTGACTCTGCTTCACAACTTTTGTCAAGAAACATTCAAACACTCTTGCTTCAAAGCTTTGAGTGCTACACAACCCTTACAATTAAAAACCTATTGCAAGTCACTTATCACAATGATAATTGCTTGAAGTACAATAATTAAACCTATACAGTTTACAAATGATCTTCTGACCAAAAAAGGGATTGCTTGCAAAACAGCAGCTCTGTTGAATATATAGCAGCTGCATCTTCAGTTAGGGTTTCCACAAAAAGCTAGGGTTAATTCCATTTGACCTTAAGACTAGGTCACAGGACTTTATCAACCAGGTTAGGGTTGAGCTAGGTTAACCCAAAGAAAACGCAGGATGCTGTTCTGGAAAGACTGAGTCATTTTCCTGAAAAAACTCAGAATTAACCAAACTGCAAACCTGTTAGTTCAGAACAGGATGTCTTAACATTTGTTATGACATCTGAAAAAACCTGTCTACTGATTTAGGAAAATGTGATCATTTTGCAAAATGCTCAGATACACACTTATAAACATCAGTACCTGAATGACAATATTTTTCTGCAAAGGTACCTAATGAATCAGTACAAACTAAACTAGAATGTTATGACATCAGTCATGACATTCACACATACACTTGGGTTTTACCAAAAATGCAAGCCAATAACTAAACAACTACAAACTCCCCCTTTGGCAGATTTTTGGCTAAAGACCCTAAGTAATCAGAGATAGATAGCAGCAGAAAGAAATGACTGCAGAAAAATAGAATTTCTAATTAAGCAAGTACCAAAATATTCTCCCCCTCTTTAGCCACAAATGGGCCAAAGATACATGTTCATAAAAATTATACAGTTATCCAGAAAAAGTAATAAGAGCAGCAGCAGAGAAAAAAAAACTGAACACACTTCCAAACTCCACCAGGTACCAGCACCAACCAGCAACACCACCAAACAGCAACCAACCTTTAAGCACTGTCATCAGACTCAGAGGAGCTAGTTTCTTCAATATTGAGATGACCTTCAGCTTCTACACCTTCTTCCCTTCTGTTTCCTTCAGCTTCCTCCTTTTCTAACCTGGCAATTAGGATTTCTAGGGTCTTTTTCCTAGCATCCAGCTCTTTGCAGGTCTCTTTTAAAACAGCTATGACATCAGATGTCTTGGACTGGGTCTTCACAGACGATGTCTCAGCTGATGTTATGACAATATCTGGAGCATGAGATCCCTGAAACAGTTTGTAGTGCAAGCCAAGGGCAGGAGCTCTTTTGCAGGCTGTATCTCTTGCCACTAGGATATCAGGGTATTGTGCAAGGATAATTCCACAAAGGAGGGAGGGAAAGGCAATTGGTCCTTTGACAGCATAACTACCAGCATGTTTTAAAGTTTGTTCAAAGATATACCTGCCATAGTCAAAAGCAGTCTTGGTTCCCACAGCATAAATAAATCTCCCCAATCCTGTGGAGATAGTTGATTTATGGTTTGTAGGCACCCTGTTGGCTGCACCAATCTTGTGCAGGATGGCAAATTTCATGCTGAGTTTGCTGGCATTCAGCTTGCCTTTCAAGGGCCAGCACTTCACTTGCCTTGCTGTGATGGTTTGACAAACTTCATTGTTAGTGACCTCCAGATCAGGACAATCCTCATTTGTTCTTCCAAGAAATTTGTTAATTTCTGATGGAGAGAACTTGACCCTTCTTCCTCTAACAAAAACACTTTCAAAGTCAGCTGACCTTCCATCAGCACAATCATTAGACAAGTTCACTATAAACTCCTTGACCAGATTTTCATAACACTTGTTAAATTTTATCACTGTCTTCATCAGTCCAGCATTCTTGATCAGGTCCATGATGTCTTTGCACTCCATGGCATCATTTGTGAGTTCTCTTTCTAAAGCTATTCTCTTTAAGCAAACATACTTACATCTGTTTGCATTGTCAGGATGATGAAAAGAGATGTTGTCTGTTGGGACTTCAGGAACTCTAGCAATTTTGCTGGAGGGGAGCTTCCTTCTGATAGGAATTTCTTCAGCATCAATCTCAAATTCTGATTCCTCATCAGAATCAGAAGATTCGGGTTCTTTTCTCTTCTTTGAAATTGGTTGTCTAGCAGTATGCACCTGGGCCTTCTTCCCTTTGGTCTGAATAATTTTCACAGATTCTACCTCAGCCATGCCTTCAGCCTTGGATTTCTTAACAGCAGGTTTATCTTTGGACACACATTTTGCATCATTCTGATTACCCTTTCTTTTCATCAATCTCCTAGCTATGCTAGGGTTTACATTGGCAATCAGATCATTATCTGAGTAATCCTCATCCACATCAATGATAGGTGGATCAACAGTCTTTTCTGAAGGGTTCTGAATGTTGTCATTTTGTGTCACAACATTCTCAGAGACATCTACATTCTCAGAGAGGTCCACATTTGGGCTTCCTGATTGATTTAAAGGGACAGAAATCCCCGGTACAGGTTGGTTTCCGCTTAGTATACTAGTAACAAGCCTAGCAATAGCTTGATGAACTTGAACTGATCCTTCTCTATTTGGTACAGAAGAAGAAGGATGAGAAGGATTACCAGAGGCTGCAGCTTGAGCTCTTCCTGCATGTCTAGTTCTTAGCTTTTTGACTTTGGCTGGGTCAGTTACCATCTCTCTGAGAGGAGTGACCTCAAGAACTTCAGATTCTATGCATATGGTGATTGCTCTAGAGTCTTGGTCAGATGATGAAGATGATGAGGATGATGAAGTCGCCTTGGTTGAAGATGATGTCTGAGACATTTTGATTGACTTTGAGCACCAGTAGCAATTTGAGAAAAAACTTTGATTGAGAGGAGGGAACAGGTTGCAAAGACGAGAGAGGTAGGAGGCAAAAGAGAGTCTTTTCAACTTCTTAAGGATTTTGAAAGAATTGGGAAAACATATGATTAACCCACTAAAAATAGACTTAATAAAATTAACTCCTTCAACCCTTGTTTTAAGCAAAATTAATTGCTATAATTTCTCATGTTGGTAAATACCCAACCTGCCCCTCAAGTTTTCAAGTTTATTTCCAACAAGAGCCTTGGTAGGTGAATCAGTCAGCTGAAGCTTAAAGATACCATGTTCCAGTTTAAATGACTTCTTCTCTACAAAGTCAATGTGCTTGGTCATGTTATGCTGAATAGGGTTCATGGAAATATTGATTGTATTCAAATTGTCACAACACAATGTCACAACATCTTGTGAGACATTATACTCAGTGAGCATTTGTTTTGACCATATATTTTGAGAACAGTTATTCCTAGCAGCAACTATTTCCGCACAGAGTTGGGAAGGCATTCTTTTGATATGAATCATAGTTCTGGTTGATTCTTGAATGATTTTCTTTTTGTCCACTCCATTTTGATGGAGAGTTATAGGAGAGGAGACTTCACGCCTCATTTCTTCAGGGAAACATAATTTATTAGACTTGTTATTTCCAACATCCTTGTCATGATAACTTATGGTTCTGACAACACATCCTTCTTCAAGTTTATTTGCCACATCATAGACATTATCAACCTGTAGTTTTGGAGTCCTTCTGACTGCTTCCATAGAGATAGCTCTTTTCATTCTTCTTAGATGAAGATGACCAAGCTTATGCTGCCACAGTTTCATCTCTTTTTCTTCTTTGGTAATTGGACACATAGTGGAGTTATTAGTGTTCTCAGGCTGCCACAAGTAGCAATTATCTTTGGATCTGATTCCTTTCATTACAACTTCTAGTTTTTCATTAATTACTAGACATTCAGATTTTGAGAAGTTGACCTTGAATCCTAGATCACATAATTGACTGATACTAATGAGATTAGCAGTCAGCCCCTTTACCAGTAAGACTTCACTCAGTCTTGGAACTTCAGGGCAGTCCAAATTACCAACTCCTTTGATTTCACCTTTAGCACCATCTCCAAAGGTCACATAACTAGTGTTGTGAGGTTTGACATGATTGAGAATGTTCTTTATTCCAGTCATGTGTTTAGAGCAACCACTGTCAAAGTACCAGCCTTCCTTTGCAGACACTCTCAGGGAAGTATGGGCTATCAGGGCAGTAGCCTTTTTCTTCCAATGAGGAGTATGTGGTACCTTTTTTGGCTTAGGTTTAGCACCTGAGTTTTGATTAGGGTATCCATGCAATTTGAAGCAGAAGGGCTTTATGTGTCCATACCTCCCACAATGATGACATCTCCATCTTTGGTATTTTTTCTTCATGTATTTCTGATGTTGAGAGTTGTGTTGAGACATCTGCTTTGACAATTGTTTAACATGCCTGATCTTCTTGTCTGCACCAGATTTCTTAGCTTCCACAAATCCTAGACCAGATTTGTTTCCCACATTTTGTCCAACTTGAAGAATCTCTTCCAATTTATCTGATCCATTGGTCAACATCTTGACAGATTTTGTCATTTGGTTCAGTTGTGAGTTCAGTAATTGAACTCCCCCTTCTAGGTGACTTATGGTTTCAAGATCTGCCCTTTTTTCAGCCTCCAGCTTTATAATGAGTTTTGATTGTTTCTCATTCTGCACACAGACTTCAGCACTTCTGACACACAATTTCTTGTAGGTATCAGCCAGTTCTTCAAATGTCACTTCTTCATCACTAGTGTCACTGTCAGAGGTACAAACACTAGTTAGAGCAGTAACTAGTTTGGCAGATTCTTCTTCAGAATTACTTTCTGAATCACAGTCAGACCAAGTAACAGTCATTCCTTTCTTTTGTTTCTTAAGAAAGGTAGGACATTCAACTCGAATATGTCCATATCCTTCACAGCCATGGCATTGAATGCCTCTGCCTTGGTTTCCCTTTTATTCTGACCTTGGTCTTCTGCTGGAACTGTCAATGTCAGAGGGAATGTTATGAACATTAGACCTTGACTTTGGATCCATTCTTTTGATGAGCTTGTTGAACTGTCTTCCAAGCATGGCTATAGCTTCTGAAATATTTTCTTCTTCATCCTCCTTGTTTTCAACATCAGTGTTGGATACAAGTGCTATGCTCTTGTTCTTCTTGTCACCATTATCAGTGATCCCCATCTCAAAAGTCTGAAGAGACCCAATAAGTTCATCCACTTTCAACTTGCTGATGTCCTGGGCTTCCTCTATGGCAGTTACCTTCATTGCAAATCTTTTAGGCAAGGATCTGAGAATCTTCCTTACCAGTTTTTCTTCTGACATCTTTTCTCCCAGTGCTCCTGAGGTGTTGGAAATCTCCAAGATGTTCATGTGAAACTCATGAATGGTTTCATCTTCCATCATTTTTAGATTCTCAAACTTGGTAGTCAACTTCTGAAGCCTTGACATTTTTACTTTGGAAGTGCCCTCATGAGTAGTTTTGAGAGTGTCCCAAACTTCCTTGGCCAGTTCATATTGATGAACTAGTCTGAAAATGTTTCTATCAATTCCATTGAACAAGGCATTTAAAGCTTTGGAATTTCCCAGGGCTAACTCATCTTCTTCTTTACTCCAATCTTCCTCAGGTTTCAGACTGATTGTCCCATCTTTCTCAGTTATGGTGGGATGGATCCATCCTTTGTCAGCAGCTCTCCAAGCCTTTTTGTCCAGAGATTTTAAGAAGGCAATCATACGAGGTTTCCAGTAGTCATAATTAGTTCCATCCAGAATGGGTGGTCTATTTCCAAAAACTCCTTCTTTGTCCATAGTGCCAGAAAGTGATATCCCTAGATCTCACCCAGTAATACAGGCAGGGTGCCTGCTCTGATGCCAATTGAAATTCTGGCTGCAGATACTCAATGTCACGTTTAATGTTATGACACCGTATCTGACTTTCTATAAGACAGTAAATACAAAAACAGTAAAGAACACAGTCAATTGTTTACCCAGTTCAGTGTGCAACAACACCTACTCTGGGGGCTACCAAGCCAGGGAGGAAATCGACTATAAGAGATGTTAATTCAGGAATAAACCAACCAGTTTATCTCCTTCACTTAAGACCTACCCAATGCAATTTCAATCTAAGTACAACTTAAACCCGAGTTCCTACTCACTCCCCCTCAATCACAGCAGTGATACATAAAACAATTTGACTAATGAATTGATGAAGACACTCTTCAAAAACATACACTTGATTAAGCTTCACAGCTTTTTAATCAAGCAAAACAACCACTCTTGCTTCACAACTTTGAGTGGTACACACACCTAACTTGACTCTGCTTCATAACTTTTGTCAAGAAACATTCAAACACTCTTGCTTCAAAGCTTTGAGTGCTACACAACCCTTACAATTAAAAACCTATTGCAAGTCACTTATCACAATGATAATTGCTTGAAGTACAATAATTAAACCTATACAGTTTACAAATGATCTTCTGACCAAAAAAGGGATTGCTTGCAAAACAGCAGCTCTGTTGAATATATAGCAGCTGCATCTTCAGTTAGGGTTTCCACAAAAAGCTAGGGTTAATTCCATTTGACCTTAAGACTAGGTCACAGGACTTTATCAACTAGGTTAGGGTTGAGCTAGGTTAACTCAAAGAAAACGCAGGATGCTGTTCTGGAAAGACTGAGTCATTTTCCTGAAAAAACTCAGAATTAACCAAACTGCAAACCTGTTAGTTCAGAACAGGATGTCTTAACATCTGTTATGACATCTGAAAAAACCTGTCTACTGATTTAGGAAAATGTGATCATTTTGCAAAATGCTCAGATACACACTTATAAACATCAGTACCTGAATGACAATATTTTTCTGCAAAGGTACCTAATGAATAAGTACAAACTAAACTAGAATGTTATGACATCAGTCATGACATTCACACATACACTTGGGTTTTACCAAAAATGCAAGCCAATAACTAAACAACTACATGTATATTATGTTTTTTGTCTATCCATATAACAAACGCACGCAATAGCTCAGTTGGTTGATGAGGTGTCTTGCAGGTATAGGGACCTGGGTTCGATTCCCATGTCCCCCCATATGCTTAATAATTTTTGTTTCAATGTGTTCTAGTGCAGCACTCATTCCATGGCCTACCATACACGCTCATGCCTGTGCTTGCCAAGTGGCTTCAGGGTTCAATCCAAGGGCCACTGAATGAATTCCATGGTAGGGCTCAGTCAATGGACATACACACAAGCGTGGAAAGTCAACAAGGCCTTTGGCTGATGGGCCTGAATTTCTCAAATCACACCTCCATTCTGGGCCTGATACCCCCTGGTTTGCACCTTTTTAATTCTAATTTTGTTTAAATTGTTTTAATTGTTTTAATTGTTTTCTTTAATTCCATAAAATAATTTTTTCCATAATAAAAACAGAAAAATACAAAATATGTTAATTATTTATTAATTTACTCATTAATTTATTTTTGTAAATAAATTTTAATAATTAATTTAGTTAATTTAGGTTTTAAACTTTAATCCTTTTCTTAATAAATAAAAAATATCTAGACTTAGGGTTTTTTTGACATTTTTCATCCTTTTCTTAATTAATTATTTTTCTCTTTATTTATTATTACTATTTATTTTTGTAAATAAACATGTATATTAATTAATTAGTAAATTAGAGTAACTTTAATATTTCTTTTTATTAATAATTAAAATATTTAGAACTAGGGTTTCCTTCTAATTTTAATTTTCCTTATTTTCATAAATACCAAAAACATAAAAAACAATTTCTTTTCTTTAATTAAATAATTCATTAGACTTTAATTTCGTTTAATTTCAAAAGGGTCAAAACCCTCGGACGTTCGATTTCTTTTCGCGCATTATTTTCTTTTTGAATATTATGTAACTGCTCAAGGATTGTAATAGTAATTAGGTCTTTTTACTTTCCACATTTTTATCAAACGGGTCTTTGTATTTTGGCGATGTATAGACCCGCGCCTTGTAATAGCGTAGTTTTATCTTTCCGCATTTAAATTTCCGCACTCTTAAATTCTAACTTGCATGAAAGAATGTATGGTTAATTAAAAACAAGCGTAACTCACAATACCATGATCAAAGATAAACTTAACATGAAAACAACACACAAATTCACACACCACTTCTAGGGTACGCCTCACCTGTTGCCTTCGAAACGTGGTCATCAAGTATAGGACGTTTTAGTAAGTCCTTATGTCCATGATCCAGTTGCCTCGAAATAGTTGCCTCGAAACGGTTGCCTCGGATTAAAAAAGGATCAATGACATAAGGGTAGCTTCTAAGGTGTCCTACTGTTGCTTCGGTGACCACACTGTCCCTAAACTCGAATTGACCCGAACACCTCCAACGGTGGTGCTACCTATCTCTCAATGGTGGGATGGCACTACCTTAAGGACATTTACACAGCCTAATTCCTTAGGGTAGGTAGATGACTCATAGATACTTGCTCTATTCAAAAAAATAAAAAACCTTTTCACACCGACACTTTCAAAAAGCTTTCAAAACAATTTTTCAAACACTCTTGAGGACAAATACAAGAGTTATTCAGAAATCTTCAAATGAAACTTTTTTCAAAACCCACAAACACAAGAAAAGCAAACATTTTGAAAACATAAGAGCGAGTATCTAAGAGCCCGTGGATAACCACGGATAGAAAGGGTGCTAACACCTTCCCTTTCTATAAATCTACCTCCCGAACCGAGAGATAATCTCATAAGGAATTTTGCTGTGCTTTTGTCCTGTCCATGTTGGAGAAAATAAAAGACGGTGGCGACTCTTGCTTCCGCGACATTTCACGAACCAGCGTTAAACAATCAGTTCTAAATCCACCGGTCACAGAACTGGCGACTCTGCTGGGGACTCTTATAAAGTGAGGTGTACCTTAGGACTAAGATCACTTGTGTTTTCAATTGTCTGAATTGTTTGCTTTATTATTGTGGGTATTGTCTTGGGAGTTCTATAGATCCTAACCCGGATCTGAGGGATACCTTCTTAGAAAGTAGCAACAAGACTGTGAGGGAACTGTGCGGGGTATACCGACATGGTTGAAGTAGTCTGCTACGTTGATGTGGCACTTTGGTGAGTACCGGTAACCCTTGAGTCCATTCAAGGAGAGTACGGGGCCGCCGCGTGGTGTCGTGAAGCATCAACTGACCTTAGGAACCTTAATTGAACCATCTTGGCCTCTTTAGGGTAGTGAGATAACTGACTTTGGTGCAGTCCGAGGTTGGTTGATACTCGATACTACACTCAATTGAGGGTTATTTTCTTGGAATATTTTGGTCGCCAATTCAGTGGCTAAATCGAAACGATGAACACAGAAAACAATCCAATGATATTGGGACCCTTAGAACCCGGTTACTTCTGATAGGACAGGGTTTGAGCCCACCAACTTCAAGAGGGTAATACCCAGACCCCATGCTGGCCTAAACTCTAAGGGTTGTGGTGTGACTTGTGTGCCTTACCATGTTTGCTTTTTGTGAATATTTGTGGTACGTTTTATCATAGCATCATAACATCATACAACATCATATGCATTGACTAACCATTTCAGGGGTTCGAATCTTCATCTTTGTTCTTATTTTGTAGGACATGGAAACTATTCGCAGAAAGACAATTCAGATCAGCCTTGTAAGGATCCCTCCTCCGCTTAAGGAACTTATATCTAGGATTCCCGAGAGCTCTTCTTTCAGTGAGAAACATGGAAGACTCATCAGCTTGGTCAACACCAACATTGAAGAAGATATGATAAAGGTCCTCTTCCAGTTCTTTGACCCTCTGCATCACTGCTTTACATTCCTGGATTATCAACTGGTGCCTACATTGGAAGAGTTCTCCCGGCTTCTGAAGATCCCTATCCTTAGTCAAATACCCTACAACGGTACGGAAAAGGAACCCAAACTTGAAGAGATTTCTAAAGCCTTACGTCTACAACCATCTGACATCAAGGGACATTGGGAAGTTAGAAGTGGTATCAAAGGGTTCTTGGACAGGTTTCTGTTTGAGAAGGCCCAAGAATGTTGGAACTCCCTTGACCTACAAGCCTTTGAAGAAGTTATGGCCCTCCTTGTCTATGGACTGGTGTTGTTCCCGAATTCCGATCAACTTATAGATATCAGTGCTGTCCAGATCTTCATGTCCAGGAATCCTATACCTACGTTTCTTGGGGACATCCTTCACTCATGTTACACTTGAACCATGAGAAAAAGAGGTGTTCTTATGTGTTGTACTCCTCTTCTGGGAAGTTGGTTTATTTCGCACCTTCCACAATCAGTTTTGAAGAATGAGCGGGGTTTGAGATGGTCACAACGATTAATGACTCTTACACATGCAGATATACATTGGTGCTCTCGGTCCAGAGAGGATGTCACTATCATTGATCGTTGCGGGGAGTTTCCTAATGTTCCTTTACTTGGAATCAGAGGGGGTATTACTTACAACCCGTGTCTGGCTTGGAGACAGTTTGGTTATGCTCGGAGGGATGGCCCTCATGACATGTTAATTCCTGACATAGTTTTTGACTTTGATAACGATGCACAAGGACTTCGCCAGAGATTTATCAGAGCTTGGAGGATGCCCAGCAAGGTAGACAACAAGACACTGGGGCACAGGAATTCCATCCCGTTGGAGCCTTATCTCAAGTGGGTACGAGCCCGCTCCCAGAAGTTAGTGATGCCTTATCCTCATGTTCTCCCTGTGATCAAAGAGCCAATATTGGAAGGAGAGGTGTCCTACACCATTCAACATCCTGATATGCCTATATCCTGGGAAGAAATGCAGAAAAGTTGGATCCAGCTTAAGGAAGAACGGAATTCTCTTGAGTCCAGTCTACATGCTAGTGAGAAGAAGGTCTTGGAGCTCACCCGCCTACTGCACGAGGAAAAGATTCTCAACACCTACATTGCTCCAAAGAGGATGCGCAGCGTCTTTTGGGATTGATTTATTTTGTAATATTTTACCCATGAGGCCTTGATGTACTGAACAATTATTCCCTAATGATAACGTGTGTTCCTTTTTGTCTACAACAAATTTGAACTTTCGAACCCTTGAATGCATTGCATCAACATATATCATGCATCATGTGCATAGCAGGTACTCTTTTTTTCAGGTTGCTTAATGTTCTTCGCTGTTTATTTCAGCATCATGAATCCTGAATCATCTACTGAGCAATCCATCAAGGCCCTTCAGGCTCAGAACGCCCAGTTCCAAGAGCTGATCATGAGTTTGGCCCAAGGTCAAGAGGAGTTGAAGGCTCTGCTGGTCAAGAAGAAGAAGAAGAGAATTGTACTATTCAACACTGGCCGGAGGTTTGGTAACACACTGCAGAATGAGGTTGATCAAGCTGGTTCTTCTGTAGGAAAAGGCAGTCCCCAGGGGGGAAGGGTTCCTAGTCTGGTGGTCTCTGACAACGAGACCGATTTCAATGAAGAGCAGTATCCTCCAGCTGAAGACAAGTACAAGCAGTTAGAGGATCGCCTGAATTCCATGGAAATTCAACAAGTGCCTGGGTTAGATTTCGGAGACCTGGGTCTATCTTCTGGTGTGGTCATCCCACACAAGTTCAAAGCACCATCGTTCGCAAAGTATGACGGGGCGTCCTGCCCTAAACTACATCTCAGATCTTATGTGCGGAAGATCCAACCATACACTGTGGACAAGAACTTATGGATCCATTTCTTCCAGGAGAGTCTTTCAGGGACTCATCTCGAATGGTTCTATCAGCTGGACGGAACCAAGGTTCGTAACTGGGAGGATTTGGCTACTGCTTTTTACAAGCAGTATCAGTATAATGCCGACCTTGCTCCTACACGTACCCAACTCCAGGGCATGTCACTAGGATCGGGAGAAGGTTTTAAGGAGTATGCGCAGAAGTGGAGGGACCTGGATAGCAGGGTGCTGCCACCATTAACCTACCGTGAACTAGTAGACATGTTTTTGGGTACCCTATCCGGGCCATTCTTCAATCATCTCATTGGCAATTCGTCTGCAGGGTTTACAGACCTCATTCTGACTGGGGAAAGAATAGAAGCTGGCATGAAATCAGGGAAAATTCAGAAAGGTGCATCCTCAAGTTCTGAGAAAAAGCCTTTCAAGAAGGAAGCCAGTGCTGTGTATGGGCCTAGAAGGAAAAATAAACCAGAACGCCGCCAAGCTGTCAACGCGGTGGTAATTGCAAAGCCTGCTGCCGCTCCTCGACAACCTAACCAACCAAGGGGTGAGAGACCCAGAAGAGAATATACTCGGCTTAGTATGACCTTGTCACAAATCTTGCCGCAATTGCTATCGACCAACTTGGTAACCGTCAGAGAAGCTCCGAAGGTGGTGAACACGACCTCTCCGAAGTATAATCCAAATGCCCGCTGTGCCTATCATTCTGATAGCCCGGGGCATTCTACTGATGATTGTTGGGCCCTAAGGAATAAGGTTCAGGACCTTATCGATGCGAAGGAAATACAGTTTGAGGCACCTGAAAGGCCCAACGTTGTGACTGCTCCTATGCCCCAGCATGGAGTAAATGCCATTGAGGAAGACCTGTATGCCGTTTATGTGGATGATGTTGCTACCCCTTTACTGATTGTCAAGAGGAACCTACTTCTGGCCGGTTTATTTCCGGGTTGTAGCAAGGGTTGCCTTCTGTGTGCTGTTGCCCCTGCTGGTTGTCCGTTGCTGAAGTCAGGCGTCCAAAACCTGATGGATAGCAAAGAAATCCTGTTCAAGAAGACCGCTGTTCCTATTGTTCCTACTGAAGAAGTATTTGTTGTCACCATCTTCAACAATCCTACCAAGGCTCCCCCGAGGAAGCCAGTCAAAATCATGTCCGTTGCACCCATTATCATTACTGTTCCGGGGCCCCTCCCCTATGAATCTGACAAGGCTGTCCCATGGCACTATGGGGCAGATGTGTATGTACTTGGAGTGAAGCAGGAGTTCAACACTAGTACCAGTATCAGTAACATCACTGGTCCCGCCAAAGTTACTCGCAGTGGCAGGCCCTTCTCGCCTGACATTGCGCCATCAGTTATCCGAAGACCTCTTATCATTACGCCTACAAGTGCGCCTGTTTCCCCTTCTAATCAATTTTCTATCCCTGCTGCCGAGTCATCTGACACTCGGGGCAAAGGGATTGCTGATGTGCCTGCCCAGATGGAGGCACCAAAGACTGTCAATGTTGAAGCCTCCCAGCAAGAGATGGAGGAAATCCTTAAGATCATTAAGAAGATCGATTTCAACATCGTTGAACAACTGGGGCATACCCCCTCCAAGATCTCTATGCTATCATTACTGCTATGCTCAGAGGCCCATGCCAAGGCCCTGATTTCATTTCTGAAGACGGCCCATGTGCCACAAGAGACATCTGCAGATCAATTCACTGATTGTGTGGCCAACTTGACCGCTGACAATGGGTTGGGTTTCTCTGATGCTGATCTGACCGCCAAGGGAAAGAACCACAACGATGCCCTGCATGTCTCTATTGAATGCAGGGTCACTACTCTCGCACATGTGTTGGTGGACACCGGTTCTTCCCTGAATGTATTGCCCAAGAAGGCCTTAGACCGGTTGGATTGTGAGGGCCTGGAGTTGAAGCCTAGCAACATCATTGTCCGAGCCTTTGACGGGTCGAAGAGGATGGTACATGGGGAAGTGGATATTCCGATTCGGGTTGGTTCCCAAGTCTTTGATTCAACGTTCTATGTGATGGGAATTGGTCCATCTTATTCCTGTTTGCTGGGTCGACCTTGGATTCACAAGGCTGGGGTTGTGACCTCCACTCTACACCAGAAGCTCAAGTACCCTGTCAGAGGGAAGATTGTTACAGTGCAGGGGGAGGAAGAATACATGGTTAGTCATCTGAATTCATTCCGGTATATTGAGATGGACGGGGAGTTTATTGAAACCCCCTTTCAACATTTGGAAGAGGTACCTCCAACATTGGCGTCAGTTGAGACAGTAATTGAAGAAGACTTTCCTTTGAAGATGGCCTACTTAAAGGACGCCCGGGCTGTAATTGAGAAAGGTGAATGTGCTAACTGGGGCAGGCTCCCTGATTTTACTCCTAAGACTGACAAGTTTGGGCTGGGTTTTACTGCAGAGGCTTAGAGGTCTGTACGCAAAGCAAGGATCGGAAGACCTCCCGTGTTCATCACCAACCCGGGAGTGAATGCTATTGAAGGCGAGGCGGAGGAATCAGAGTTTGATAGATGGATCTACCCGACGACCGATGGTGGACTAAATAATTGGACTGCAAAAGACTACATACCTGTTACTTTTGTTACGCAGTAATGAATTCCTTTGTTTTTAATTTTGTAATGAACAATAAATTGAAACTTTATGGCTCGGTGTCTTACCCGGGGCACCGTTGGCTTCATTTATGAGGGCTTATTACTTGTCATTTCCATATATCATGAATAAAGACATTGGACGTTTTTCGCATTTCAAATCTTGTGATCCCTTTCTTTCTTTCTTTATATATTGCAAAACAGCTATATTTACACACACTCACCCATACAGGTTTCAATCCACTCTGGATCCCACTGGTAACGACTCTGCTACTGCCAGTTATGACTTTGAAAATCCGATCAACTTAGCCGAAGATGAAGGTGAAGATGATTGCGAAGTTCCTGGTGAGCTTGCAAGACTGTTACTCTAGGAAGAGAGGGCCATCCAGCCACATGAAGAGCCAGTGGAATACGGTAAATCTGGGTACTGAGACAGACATAAGGGAAGTCAAGATTGGTGCCAATCTGGAGCTCAGCGTGAAACAACGGTTGATTCAGATGTTGCATGATTATATGGAAATATTTGCCTGGTCCTACGAAGACATGCCTGGGTTGGATACCGACATTGTGGTCCATCATCTGCCTACCAAGGAAGACTGCCCTCCGGTTAAACAAAAGGTCCTCCGTATGCGTCCAGAGATGTTCGAGAAGATCAAAGCTGAGGTTATGAAGCAATTTGACGCCGATTTTCTTGCAGTGACTTCTTACCCTCAGTGGGTTGCCAACGTGGTTCCAGTGCCAAAGAAAGATGGTAAGGTCAGAATGTGTGTCGATTACAGGGATTTGAACAGGGCAAGCCCCAAGGATGATTTCCCTCTACCTCACATCGACGTTCTGGTTGACAATACGGCTCAGCACAAGGTGTTCTCCTTCATGGATGGTTTTTCAGGTTATAATCAGATCAAGATGGCTCCTGAAGATATGGAAAAGACTACCTTTGTTACTCAGTGGGGCACCTTCTGCTACAAGGTCATGCCATTTGGACTTAAAAATGCTGGGGCAACCTACCAACGTGCCATGGTTTCTTTATTTCATGACATGATCCACCATGAGATTGAAGTGTATATCGACGATATGATTGCAAGGTCCCAAATTGAGGAGGAACACCTTGACCATCTGCAACAGCTGTTTGACCGTCTGAAGTTATACAAGCTGAGGTTGAATCCAAATAAGTGCACATTTGGGGTAAGATCTGGAAAGTTGCTAGGCTTCGTCTTAAGTGACAAAGGTATTCAAGTGGACCCTGCCAAGGTTAAAGCCATACAAGAGATGCCAGTTCCCAAGACAGAGAAAGAAGTCAGGGGCTTTCTAGGACGTCTGAATTATATTGCCCGATTCATCTCGCACCTAACAGCTACCTGTGAACCAATCTTCAAGCTGCTGAAGAAAGATCAGGTAGTACGTTGGAATGATGAATGTCAGGCCGCTTTTGACAGAATCAAAGATTATCTCCAAGAATCACCCATTCTTATGCCACCGGTTGAAGGGAGACCTCTAATACTATACTTGACAGTACTTGACAGCTCAATGGGGTGTGTGATGGGGCAGCATGACGAGTCTGGCCGAAAAGAGCATGCCATTTATTACCTTAGAAAAAAGTTTACCGACTGTGAGACCCGATACTCACTGCTCGAGAAAACTTGTTGCGCTTTGGTATGGGCTGCTCGCCGGCTGAGACAGTATATGTTGACTCACACTACTCTGTTGATTTCAAAAATGGATCCAATAAAGTACATATTCGAAAAGCCTGCTCTGTCTGGGAGAATAGCAAGATGGCAAATGATCTTGACAGAATACGACATCTAGTACACGACTCAGAAAGCTATCAAAGGAAGTGTATTGGCAGACCACTTGGCACACCAGGAAGTAGATGACTACCAGTCAATGAACTTCGAGTTTCCAAACGAGAGCCTCATGATAGTGACTGATTGCGAAGTACTTGGACCGGATGAAGGACCTGAGGAAGGATCCCGATGGTCTATGCACTTTGACGGAGCCTCCAACGCTTTGGGTAACGGTATCGGCGCTGTGATCATATCTCCCAAAGGCACTCATAATCCACTTACTGCCCGGCTATGTTTCAACTGCACCAACAACATGGAGGAGTATGAGGCGTGTATCATGGGTCTTCAAGCTGCAATTGACTTAAGGATCAAGTTTCTGAGTGTCCTCGAAGATTCCGCTCTCGTGATCAATCAGATCAAAGGCGAGTGGGATACGAAACATCCGAATCTTATTCCTTACAGAGAATGTGTGTTGACATTGATCCCCCATTTCACAGAGATCACTTTTGAACACTTTCCAAGAGAGTAGAATCAGTTGGCGGACGCGCTGGCTACGATGTCTTCTATGTTCAAAGTCAAGTGGGACAATGAGGCTCCCCGGATCATTATCTAGAAACTGGACGAACCTGCATACTGTTGTGATCTTGAGGCTGAGGTAGTAATTGAAAAACCCTGGTATCATGAGGTGAAAAGGTACTTAGAAGCTCAAGAATACCCTGAAGGTGCATCCATCAATGATAAAAAGTTTCTGAGAAGGTTCGCAGCAAAGTTCTTCCTCAGCAACGACATTCTGTACAAGCGAAACCATGATTCAACCTTACTGCGTTGTGTGGATAAGACTGAAGCAGAAAGGATCATGGCAGAACTGCATGAAGGTACCTTCGGAACACATTCCAGTGGACACACCATGGCAAAGAAGATCCTTCGGGCAGGATATTTCTGGTCCACAATGGAAGCTGATTGTTACCAACATTCTCGGACATGTCATAAGTGCCAGATATATGCAGATAAGGTGCACGTTTCTCCAGTTTCTCTGAATGTCTTGACAGCACCTTGGCCTTTCGCAATGTGGGGCATTGATATGATCGATGAGATTAAACCTACGGCATCCAACGGGCATCGCTTCATCCTAGTGGCGATCGATTACTTTACAAAGTGGGTGGAAGCAGCTTCCTACGCTACAGTAACCAAGAATGTCGTGGCACGGTTCATTCAGCATAACCTGATCTGTCGATACGGTGTCCCGGAAAGGATCATTACGGACAATGGTACCAATCTTAACAACAAGATGGTCACTGAGCTCTGCGAGCAATTCAAGATACAGCACCACAACTCTTCTCCTTATCAACCGAAGATGAATGGGGCCGTAGAAGCAGCTAATAAGAATATTAAGAAGATTGTGCAGAAGATGACAATGACCTATAAATATTGGCACGAGATGTTACCATTCGCTCTTCATGGGTACCGTACCTCAGCAAGAACGTCAACCGGGGCAACTCCCTTTTCCTTGGTCTACGGCATGGAGGCAGTCTTGCCGATTGAAGTCCAGATACCCTCTCTCCGGATAATGAAGGATGCAGACCTGAGCGAAGATGACTGGATCCAGACTCGACTTGATCAATTAAACCTAATCGACGAAAAGAGACTCACTGCTATTTGTCATGGTTAGACGTACCAAAAACGGATGATCAGGGCATTTAACAAGAAAGTCAGACCACAAGAGTATCAAGTTGGGGACCTGGTAATCAAACGCATCATTCTTCCTCAAAGTGATCCCAGGGGCAAATGGACCCCTACGTACGAAGGGCCATTTGTGGTTAAACATGTGTTCTCAGGAGGAGCCATGATTCTAACCACCATAGATGGTGACGACCTTCCTCACCCCGCCAATGCAGACATAGTAAAAAGATATTACGCATGATAAAAGACCCGCTAGGTTGACACACCTAGGCAAAAATCAGGGCTTCCCGGCGAACCAAAAGGGTTCGGGCAAAAATGAGGGATGAAATGAAAAAAATCTGTACACCCGGCAAGTCGAAAACCTGAAAAGGCGGCTTGGGCAAAAATGGGTATCCCGGTGGACTGAAAACCCGAAAGGGCGGTCCAGGCAAAAGTTAGGGATTAAAGCGTAATACTATGTCTCATTGGATTACTTTGCATCCAGAATCCGGTATCAACATCAAGTTCAAACGGCATCGATCAATCAGCTTCATCTTCAATCGAGCAGCCAAGTGATGAGACGCTCGAAGATATAAAGGCGATAGCAGAGTTGGAACCCAGTGGGGTTATTCTTTTCACATAGCTGTTTTGTTTTCCCTTTTCACAAAATTGTATAAACTCTGTTATTCGGCGGCGTTCTCTTACTAGGACGTCAGCCTCTTGTACATAAACGTCTATTTACAGGCAGATTCAAAAATCAATACAAATTCACGTTTCAGCTAAATTGCCAACTGTTTTTTCCTTTTTCTGTTTTGTCTTGCGAAGAACGTCCAATGTTCAATTGTGATATATGCATTTGACACTAATTGCTAACTCATAAATATTTGCATACAAAACAAAGGATTAATTACGGGTAACATCAGAAAAAGGGGCAATAATGAGTTGTCTAAAGCGATCTAATTGCTCTGTCCGCCAAGGTACCAAGGTAAGTTCGGCTGAAGAATGTAACCAAGATATCTTAATTCCCCAGAGAGTGAGCCAGCAAGTCAACGATACTCTCCCTAAGCAGAGTTAGTCCACTGTCAGCCTTAAGGAAATTGGGTATCCCCAGCAGATCTCAACATTCCTCAGCGGAGTATGCAAACATTCTTAACAAGCATCCCCGGAAGTCTTGATCTAAGATTGTTCCCCGGAGGTATACCAGACGTTCAATGGAGCCATTCCCCAGTCCAATCTAAAAAGTTTCCCCAGGAAAGTGGAATCCATCTCCCCAGCAGGAAGCTTATCCCCATTAGATTCTGGAAGCTTGTCACCCGCATAGTACGAACGCTCCCCCGGCTTTATTCAGAAGGTTATTTCCCCACCAGGATATAACTGGGTTATCCTCAGCCAATTGTCACGGAAAGATCGTCCCCGACGAAGTCTTCCTATCCCCCAGCGGAGTTCATCAATTCCTTCAACATAACACATCAATGGTATCCCCAGTGGAGTTATCATCGACTTCAGCAAAGTACCTCTCTTTCCCCATAGAGTTCACTCCCTGCAGAGTAATCTATTCGCCAAGTTTAGTCCCCAACAGAGTCATCTTCTCCTACCGGTATTCTTGCAACCATCATCCCCAGCGGAAACAAAGAGCGCTACTCTTCAACATCAAGCCCAGGATTTAAGTTCCCGGCACCCGTCAAGGATTTATTTTCCTAGACAAAAATACATTCGTGAACATCATATCTTCATACATTATAGCATGCACATACGCATCATGAACATACAATCTCATTTATTCTGAGAACATCACGCATGCCATACATCATGACATCGCATACAACTAACGTTTTGTCTTTTCAGGACAAAGGTCAATACAAAGATGATTACTATCAACGGTCGCAACTAAAGATCCGATTCCTGTATCTTGCCAGGGTGTATCTGTTGACGACTATTCCAGACTCGATTCCTGTATCTTGCCAGGGCACGCCTGAAGAGTTCGAAGATCCGATTCCTGTATCTTGCCAGGGTGTATCTGTTGACGACTAATTCCAGACTCAATTCCTGTATCCTGCCAGGGCACGTCTGAAGAGTTTGAAGATCCAATTCCTGTATCTTGCCAGGGTGTATCTGTTGACGACTATACCAGACTCGATTCTTGTATCTTGGCAGGGGACGTCTGAAGAGTTTGAAGATCTGATTCTTGTATCTTGCCAGGGTGTATCTGTTGACGACTATTCCAGACTCGATTCCTATATCTTGCCAGGGCACGTCTGAAGAGTTCGAAGATCCGATTCCTGTATCTTGCCAGGGTGTATCTATTGACGACTAATTCCAGATTCGATTCCTGTATCTAGCCAGGGCACATCTGTGAGTAACTGATTGTAGACTCGATACCTATATCCAGCCAGGGCACATCTACATAAAGAGTTTGAAGATCAACCCCTGTAATAGGCCAGGTAATTATTTTTCTTTCTCAGGTACGCAAGTTCTCGCTAAGGAACCTCTTACGCGATCGACACCTAGATGGCATCTATAAGCCCATCCACATACCAACAACTCCAGATGGCATCTATAAGCCCATCCACATACCAACAACTCCAGATGGCATCTATAAGCCCATCCTCCTATCCATCATCTCTCCAAATGGCATCTGTAAGCCCATTCCCTGCATCATACTGCTGACACTCTACTATGTGAGTGCAAATTTCTGGGCACTCTAGTGTTCAATCATCTTCCACCTTTGGATTATGAAAGGCACGCCAGCCAGTCTACATCCTCAGGTCTAAGAAGATTGAACAGGGGCAACTGTTGTACCCCAAAATTTGCCCTCCCATACTCTTCAAGATTTGCCAAGATCAAGCTTCAAAATCTCTCAAAGGTTGCACAGTCCAATTTCCTCCCAACACAGTCAAAATTAGGGTTTTGGTTCTTGCAAAGAAATTGAGGTTTCCAAGGGTCCAATCAAGTCCCATATGCCTACATACATTGTCAAGCATCCATATGTCAAGTTTCAAGACTCACAGCATCAAGTTGCATAGTCAAAAACCCTAAATGCTCCACAAGTCAACTGTAGGGGCAAAATGGTCATTT
This sequence comes from Vicia faba, assembly GCA_948472305.1. Lineage (NCBI taxonomy): Eukaryota > Viridiplantae > Streptophyta > Magnoliopsida > Fabales > Fabaceae > Vicia > Vicia faba. The sequence continues at coordinate 1,481,682,043 of OX451739.1, read as the reverse complement.
GACAGTCAAAAGTCAAAAATTTTGGTCAACATCTTATTTTGAAGCCACAAACATCATTTGATAAATTCTTGATCATGATTCTCAAAGTATGGCTCAAAAAGTCTCAAGATGCAAAAGTTTCTATTTTTGGACAGCTGAAAAGTCAACTGCAAATTGACCAAGGCATAACTTCTTCATGGTTCATCATAAAAATCCCATCCAAAGCTCATTTTGAAGAGGATGACATTTCCTACAACTCATCTTCACACTTCAAGTCCAAGAAATGCTCTCACAAAAAGTTATCAATTTCAACATTATAGGTCATTTTCAAAAGTCAACAAAAAGGCACTTTAAGTCAAAGACCATAACTTAAGATTGGTAAATCAAAATGACATGGGACCAAAGGCATTGGTTAGAGGACTTCAAGACCTTTCCAAAATGTCCAAGAACATGATCATAGCTTCAAAATTGAGCAAGATATGCATTGGAGAAGTTGGGAAATTTTTGGGAATTTTGAAAAGTCAACTTTGCCTAAAACACTTCAAAATTGCTAATGGGCCTCAGATTCTTCCTTGAATCATTACCCAAAGCCTATGCACGACCCATTGAGCTTAAAAGGATTTATTTTCTTATTTTTAATTAATTAATTGAATTTTTATTCTTATTAATTCATTTAATTAATTTTAATTGTAGAAAAATATCAAATAATGCTTTTCAAATCTTTTTGTGCAGCAAATCATACTAGGGAAAGCTAGCAAGTCGTTTCACATTCAAAAAGGGAAGATTTTCCATGATTGGCAAGGGTTTCCATGAAAAAAAGATTGAAAAAGATATGATAAAAATCAAATATTGAAATCATCAATTCATGGACTTATGGGCTTGTTTCTTGACCTAATTTCGTTCATATACTTATGCATAACCTAACCTAATGGAGACATACACGAAAAGCTGCTCACAAACATAGAACCAATTTGCAAATTTGCACAAAAAAGCTTGGGACTGATTTCATATTTGCAGGGTGATTCAAGGCTTAAAACCTTGTCCATTACGTTACTGACATTGCTAGGAGTCTATTACAATCAAGAACAAGCCTCCATACTCAAAGAAACGGTAGAACAGCATCGCGTTTTTCACAAAAATGTCCATAATCGATTTTTAATTTTCACGCATCATTCATGTGTTTTGATTGTTGATTTATGCTACTAACATCTTTCTGAAGCGATTGGTAACATTTAATTGGACTAACACTGCCTGTAGCCAAATCCACCATTGATGAAACCTAGGGTTTCAGAAGCTCCAAAATAGGGCTTTCCTTGTATGGAAAAATTAGACTCCCAAACCTATATGGATAGAATCGTTGCAGCAAGACGGATCCAATGAACTATTCGCGCTCAATTTATATTCCCTCCTCTTCTATTCGCTATTATCCATTGTTGCACTTAGTGGGGGTTTAAAACCCCCGCTATTTGTTTTATAATTGCAGGGAAAACAAGGAAGAAGATGGACGTGGCCTGATGCTATTGGGAGATTCAAATCTGGCGCGTAATTTTTTGTCTTATACTACTATCCAATGTTTTTATATATTATATTTTTTGTCTATCCATATAACAAACGCACGCAATAGCTCAGTTGGTCGATGAGGTGTCTTGCAGGTATAGGGACCTGGGTTCGATTCCCAGGTCCCCCCATATGCTTAATAATTTTTGTTTCAATGTGTTCTAGTGCAGCACTCATTCCATGGCCTACCATAAACGCTCATGCCTGTGCTTGCCAAGTGGCTTCAGGGTTCAATCCAAGGGCCACTGAATGAATTCCATGGTAGGGCTCAGTCAATGGACATACACACAAGCGTGGAAAGTCAACAAGGCCTTTGGCTGATGGGCCTGAATTTCTCAAATCACACCTCCATTCTGGGCCTGATACCCCCTGGTTTGCACCTTTTTAATTCTAATTTTGTTTAAATTGTTTAAATTGTTTTAATTGTTTTCTTTAATTCCATAAAATAATTTTTTCCATAATAAAAACAGAAAAATACAAAATATGTTAATTATTTATTAATTTACTCATTAATTTATTTTTGTAAATATATTTTAATAATTAATTTAGTTAATTTAGGTTTTAAACTTTAATCCTTTTCTTAATAAATAAAAAATATCTAGACTTAGGGTTTTTTTGACATTTTTCATCCTTTTCTTAATTAATTATTTTTCTCATTATTTATTATTACTATTTATTTTTGTAAATAAACATGTATATTAATTAATTAGTAAATTAGAGTAACTTTAATATTTCTTTTTATTAATAATTAAAATATTTAGAACTATGGTTTCCTTCTAATTTTAATTTTCCTTATTTTCATAAATACCAAAAACATAAAAAACAATTTCTTTTCTTTAATTAAATAATTCATTAGACTTTAATTTCGTTTAATTTCAAAAGGGTCAAAACCCTCAGACGTTCGATTTCTTTTCGCGCATTATTTTCTTTTTGAATATTATGTAACTGCTCAAGGATTGTAATAGTAATTAGGTCTTTTTACTTTCCGCATTTTTATCAAACGGGTCTTTGTATTTTGGCGATGTATAGACCTGCGCCTTGTAATAGCGTAGTTTTATCTTTCCGCATTTAAATTTCCGCACTCTTAAATTCTAACTTGCATGAAAGAATGTATGGTTAATTAAAAACAAGCGTAGCTCACAATACCATGATCAAAGATAAACTTAACATGAAAACAACACACAAATTCACACACCACTTTTAGGGTACGCCTCACCTGTTGCCTTCGAAACGTGGTCGTCAAGTATAGGACGTTTTAGTAAGTCCTTATGTCCATGATCCAGTTGCCTCGAAATAGTTTCCTCGAAACGGTTGCCTCGGATTAAAAAAAGATCAATGACATAAGGGTAGCTTCTAAGGTGTCCTACTGTTGCTTCAGTGACCACACTGTCCCTAAACTCGAATTGACCCGAACACCTCCAACGGTGGTGCTACCTATCTCTCAATGGTGGGATGGCACTACCTTAAGGACATTTACACAGCCTAATTCCTTAGGGTAGGTAGATGACTCGTAGATACTTGCTCTATTCAAAAAAATAAAAAACCTTTTCACACCGACACTTTCAAAAAGCTTTCAAAACAATTTTTTCAAACACTCTTGAGGATAGATACGAGAGTTATTCAGAAATCTTCAAATGAAACTTTTTTCAAAACCCACAAACACAAGAAAAGCAAACATTTTGAAAACATAAGAGCGAGTATCTAAGAGCCCGTGGATAACCACGGATAGAAAGGGTGCTAACACCTTCCCTTTCTATAAATCTACCTCCCGAACCGAGAGATAATCTCATAAGGAATTTTGCTGTGCTTTTGTCCTGTCCATGTTGGAGAAAATAAAAGACGGTGGCGACTCTTGCTTTCGCGACATTTCACGAACCAGCGTTAAACAGTCAGTTCTAAATCCACCGGTCACAACGTCGAACCTCCTTTTGAGCCTTGGAAGTGGAGCCCAAACCAAATTTTTCTAACTTGAAAGAGATATCAGAGAGTTGTCCCCAAATGGTGCAACCTTCGTCTTCAACAACTATGCGGCATCTTTGAGAGCAACCATCCTTGGTGCATCTTTAGCAACTTTGGGAATGTCATGATTAGATTTGGAAATAGAAACCATGAGAGAGACTACTTCAAAGGCTTGACAAGGATTCTCTATGAATTCTCCATCCATTTTAACATATTTGAATGAATTTAGATGACTAATTATAAACTCTTCTTCTCCGCATATAGTGACAATTTTCCCCTTGACCGGATACTTCAGCTTTTGATGTAGAGTGGAAGTCATCACACCTGCCCCACGTATCCATGGGCGCCCAAGCAGGCAAGAATAAGCAGGACGAATATACATCACATAGAATGTTGAGTTGAAGACTTGAGACCCAACTATGATAGGGAGATCAACCTCTCCATGGACCATTCTTTTCGAGCCATCAAAAGCCCTTACTACAATGTCGTTGGGTTTTAAAACCAATCCATCATAGTGTAGCCTATCCAATGCTCCTTTAGGTAAGACATTGAGGAAGGATTCAGTATCTACTAACACATGTTCTAAAGTGGTGCCTTTACAATCGATGGAAACATGAAGAGCTTTGTTGTGATTCTTCCCCGTCGGGGTCAAATCTGCATCCGAAAATCCCAAACCATTGTCATTAGTCAGGCTTGCTAAACAGTTTTCAAATTGGTCGGCCGTAGTTTCTTCTGGGGGAATTTGAATTTTTCAAGAATTTTATTAGTGTTTGAGCATGCACCTCGAAACATAGCAACAAAGGCAACATAGTAATTTTCGAGGGTGTTTGCCCCAACTGTTCCACTATCTTGTAATCACTTTTCTGATAATTTTTAAAATCTCCTCCATCTCTTGGGTAGATGGATCCTAAATGGTAATATATTTTGTGGGTGCCTCCGTCCTGGAAGGCTTAGTTATTTTTTCCTTTCCCCTAGTGTCAGCAACATGCTTAACAACAGTAATGCGAAGGGGTGTAGTTGTGGTTGTCGGAGGTGAAATCTTTGGAGAGAAGTTCCTCCCCATCCTAGTAACTTTACTTGATCCAGTAATGTTTGTAATGTCAGCAGTTTCATCTTCATCAATTCATGAATCTTGTTTGATACCATGGTAATACACTTCCACCCCATAATTCTAGGGCACCATCTCATCAGAAGAGTATGGGACTGGCCCCTGTGTGGTAATAATTGGTGGAGCTATTCTTGGTTCAATGGGAATCCTAATAGGACCTTTGGAGGTGATCCTAATAGGTTTGTTTGAGATAGTAATGATGGACACGTCTTCAAATTCTTGAGATACACCTTGGGTCAATCTTTTTATAGATGGAGTTCTTTCAAATAGAATCTCATGGCTATCTGTAGTAGTGAAAATCGAGGATCAAGCTATTAATTAACCTGACTCAAAAATAGCAAGAGTCGCCACCGCGCTTTATTATTTTCAAGGGAAAAGGGAAAAGAGAGAAATAAAAATCTAAAATATTCAATGTAAAATAATACTTAAAAGTAATGAAAATACAATGCGTTTTGGAAAGAGATCTAGAGTTCGAGGGTTGGTTATGCAATGGGAAGGTATTAGCACCCAATGCATCTATAGTATCCTATAGGAACCTTTTGAAATATCTGTTTTTTTAAAATTGTTTGTTTGATTAAAATGGTTTGTTTGGCTAAAAATGGGTGTGGACGAGATTTTGAAGATACGACGACCTAATGTCGAAGTTTTGACTTAAAAGGTGTGAGTTTGAAAATTGAATTTTTTGTCTTAATGAATTAAAAAAAAGAATAAATTAAAAGGAAAATATTTTTATGTCTTTTTATGTTAATATAAAAAAGGAGTTAATATTAAAAATGATGAGAAAGAAAATAAATGAAAGATAGAAAAGCGCTCTACTGCAAGCAAAACAAACAGGGATCAGAAGTTCTGAAGCCAGACGCGTGGTGATTCAGAAGGAAGCGTCAGAAGTTCTAGATTGATACACTCTAAGGTCCTGCAAGACATGTTAGAAGGAAATACAGAAGTTATGGATTGCTATGTGTTGAACTTATGAATGTTAGAACAATGATAAAATCTTAGAAGTTCTGTGCGTGTCAAAACAGTAGGAAGAACTCAGAAGTTCTGTATGATGCTATGACAGTGAATGAACAATCAGCAGCTCAGCGTGTTATCAGTGCATAAAAATCAGAAGTTCTAAGTGTTAAAACAGGCAGTGAAAACATCATAAGTTCAGTGTACTTGACATGTAAGTAGAACTCAGAAGTTCTGTGTTGTGTTAGAACAGTGAGTGAACATCAGAAGTTCAGTGTGTGTCAACAATGATAAAAAATCATAGAAGTTGTGTATTAAAACAGTGAAGAGAATTCAGAAGTTCTACGTGCTTAAACAGTGAGAAAATCCTAGAAGTTCTGTGTGTTAAAATGATGAGTGAAAAACAGAAGTTTTGTGTTACATTTTGACTTTTAATCAGCACATCAGCAATTTATTCAGTTCTTATTAAACAACAAATCAGAAGGATAACATCACAATAGCTTATAGAAGTTCTAATCCTAAATCTAAGTCTATCCCTAATCAAGAAACTCTGATCCACAGTTTTTCTACTTGTGCGATGATATGAACGACATCAATACTATGATATTTACATGTATAATGATGTTCTGGATGAAGAAGATGCAAAGTCAGAAAGACTTACCTTGAACCTGGAACGTGGGCTTGGAGGTTTGAGCTGCTACCTTTGGATGTTCTGGAATCAGCAAGAGTAACAGAAGAGGAAGTGCCAAGCTCTTTGATTCAAAAGGAAGAAGAAAGGTTTGATTTTCTGTTTGGAATTTCTGGATTTTTTATGAAGGTTTCAACTTCCTTTTCTCTCCTTTTTTTTACCAATATGTCTTCCAAAAGCCAGCCAGCCCCTTGAACGTGTGATGGAGCAGAGTATTTATAGATGGGTTTGTTGTGGTTTTGGGGGGAAAACAAATGGGATTCAAAACTTTTTGGTATACTGTTCCAATGTTTTTTAATCCCAGTTTTCGTATGCTATTTTGATGCAAATATGGGGTTTGAGAAAATGCAGGTGTGGACTGGGTCAGCAGCTGTCTGCAGCACTGTAATGTAGCAGGGAAATAGGTTACTTAAACGAGGTTTTGGAATTTGGTCATGTTCTGATCACAGAAGATCAAAAGCGTAACCTCTATGTGCTGAACAGTCACGTTCTTATGGAAGATTGTGTTCTGAACCACATTTGCAACTTCTGAGTGCACTTGCATGGAGGTTGGCTCAAAAGTTCTGAAGTATCACATACTCTTAACACTTAGAAATTTTTCTAAATGTTTAGAAAATTTGATTTTTCCAAAGTAACTTCTGACTCCTGATTTTTTGATGAACCAATCTCATGTCTTGATGAAATAAAATTGTTGAAACTTGATTTGATCTGAAAGTAAAAGTTTGACTTTTCAGTGTGATTTTGACCATTTTGCCCTTGCGGATGACTTTCTTGAAAAATTGCAGTTCAAGGCTTGGAATTGGATGGAAGCAAACTTGAGGATCCAGGGTGATTCCTTGAGAAATGACAGGGAAAATTTTGGGGTACAACAGCTGCCCCTGTTCAATCTTCTTACACCTGGAAAAATATCGAAATTTGAAGAAGTTATGAATTTTTAAATCTGACTCGAGAAATGGCAAAAATAGGTCGAATTGCTTGTGAACGCTTTCTATGTAATGATACAGATGGGAGGTGGTATCTTAAGTCAAAAATTGGGGTATGACAGCTGTCCCTATTAAAGTTTCTTCTATCCGGAGATATGAAGATTGGAATCTTCATTTCGACGAGATCGAAGGGACTTAAATATAGAATACATAATTTTTGGCCTTAAGATACCGCTATTATGTTTATGATCTGATATGAATTTAATATTTTGAATTTAATGAGGAAGGATACCGTATGAGACAAACTACTACTAGAGAAACCAAGCATATTATACAGTAATCCCACAGGGGAAGAGGTTATAACTCCACTAGGGAATATTGCCACATACTTCAAATGAGAGACTCTTATTAGAGAATAACTTTGAGGGAAGAAATGAATGATTTACATCAGTATTGAGATTGGAAAAGAAATGATTTACATCAGTATTGAGACTGGAAAACAAATTATTTACATCAGTACGGAGACTGGAGAAGGGAAATGATTTACTTCAGTACTGAAATTGGTAAATTCAGTACTGAGATTGGTAACAAACGATTGACATCAGCACTATGACTGGAAAAGGAAATGATTGACATCAGTACTGTGTCTGGAAAAGGAAATGATTGACATCAGTACTGAGACTGGTAAAGGAAATGATTGACATCAGCACTATGACTGGAAAAGGAAATGATTGACATCAGTACTGAGACTGGCAAATGATTGGCATCAGTACTGAGACTAGAAATACACATCTCTGACTTCTGAATTATACCAAGAACGGTAACACATTCTTTCTTTAACCAAGATATAACTTGAAAAGGATAAAATACAAGATTCCCCATGGGATTATTTCGAGGAAATGCCATTTGCTGAGTAAACGTTATTGTTGGGGATACACAAGCTGCTCAAATAAAGAGGTTGCCACTTGCTATCTTTCAAAGGTGTAAATAACATACAAGTTGCTCATGAAGAGACCGTCGCTTTTTGTTTTTTCAAAGGTAACAATAACACACAAGTTACTCATGAAGAGACCGCCGCTTGCTGTTTTTCAAAGGTATCAATAACATACAAGTTGCTCATGAAGAGACCGCCGCTTGCTGTTTTTTCAAAGGTATCAATAACACACAAGTTTCTCATGAAGAGACCGTCGCTTGCTATTTTTTCAAAGGTATCAATAACACACAAGTTGCTCATGAAGAGACCGCCGCTTGCTGTTTTTCGAAGGTATCAATAACATACAAGTTGCTCATGAAGAGACCGCTGCTTGCTGTTTTTTTCAAAGGTATCAATAACATATAAGTTGCTCATGAAGAGACCACCGCTTGCTGTTTTTCAAAGGTATCAATAACATACAAGTTGCTCATGAAGAGACCACCGCTTGTTGTTTTTCAAAGGTATCAATAACATACAAGTTGCTCATGAAGAGACCGCCGCTTGCTGCTTTTTCAAAGTTAAGAATAGCACACAAGTTGTTCATAAAGAGACCGCCGCTTGCTGTTTTTTCAAAGGTATTAATAACACACGAGTTGTTCATGAAGAGATCGCCGCTTGCTGCTTTTTCAAAGGTATCAATAACATACAAGTTACTCATGAAGAGGTCGCCTATTGTTTTTTTTGAAAGGTATCAATAACATACAAGTTGCTCATGAAGAGACCACCGCTTGCTGTTTTTTCAAAGTTAACAATAACACACAAGTTGCTCATGAAGAGACCGCCGCTTGCTGATTTTTCAAAGGTATCAATAACACACAAGTTGCTCATGAATAGACCGCCGCTTGCTGCTTTTTCAAATGTATCAATAACATACAAGTTGCTCATGAAGAGACTGCCGCTTGCTGTTTTTCAAAGGTATCAATAAGATACAAGTTGCTCATGAAGAGACCGCCGCTTGTTGTTTTTTTTCTTTCAAAAGTATCCATAACATACAAGTTGCTCATGAAGAGACCACCGCTTGTTGTTTTCAAAGGTGACAATAACACACAAGTTGCTTATGAAGAGACTGCCGCTTGTTGTTTTTTCAAAGATATTAATCACATACAAGTTTCTCATGAAGAGACCGCCGCTTGCTATTTTTCAAAGGTGTCAATATAATATCGTGAAGATATTGCTGGAGGTTAGAATCAATAATTTCATCGGGGATGGACAAACGGCTCATGAAGAGACCGACATTTGTCATAACATAAAGAAACTCAGAAATAATCGAATTGCTCAAATAAAGAGTCATTCGCTTGTTGTCACGTCGATATTCCAGAAGAATGTTATGATAACACTACTAGGGAATAAAGTTCTTCTTCAAAGGGAACCATGAATATGTCCTTCTTGAGGATACCAAGTATATTAATGCGCAAAATAAATGCGCTCTTCATCCCGATTTCACAACCTAGAGAACACCACGGGGTAGCCTATGCAAGAGACAAAGCTCAATCCAGGAATAAAACAGAGAGAAAACAATCAAACAAGACTCCACCCAATGAGGAAACAACTCAATTGGGGATTCATCCTATCCAGAGATGGACAAGGAAGGCTAAGCAAAATTCTTCCATGAGGATTAGCTCAGTAGGGAATTAGAAAGGAGGCGCACTTTCTGCTTAAGTTGACACTCTATTTGGAAAAAGCAAATACACTATTTAAATAGACATAACCAAGGTATACGAACCCAATAACATCAGCAAATACAAATGTGCATGCATGATGCAAGTGTGGATGAATAAATGAATGTCACGTATATGATTGACAAAACAGATAGAAAAGATAAATTGGAGATGATAAGACATCACAGTACAACTCGACACTTGGCTAATCTCAACAAGATGGGAACATTACTGGAGATAGAAAAAAAGCCATCATTGGAGTAAATTCCTTTTACAAGGCTTAAATCTCTCTGGAGAGGAAGGTATTTTTCGGTAGAAAACCCAAAGCCCAGTCTTATATCGTCAACAATCCATTAAAAGGATAACAACACGAACAATGCTTCAGCTAGAAAGAGTCTTGCTTAGCTGGAGATACTGATAACACCGCCCTTTGATAATGTGTACAAAACATATCACATATCTTGACAAATCTGGATTGCCCCTGGAACTAATTTTGTATGCCTCAAGTTTACTGCTGATAAGATGCGTGATGCACGACAATTCTTGCGAATAACTTCACTTCTAAAATGTCCCAAGAAATCATATCAAGAGGATTTTACAAAAGACCTGGAATCCTCAATGCTCTAGTGCCTTCAAACTCTTAGAGAGATTCGTCGAATCTTGACGTGATTGCCCCGGATTGACTGTACTTGGCACAACAAAGTCTTCAAATTTTGCCTCAAAAGGGTAAACAAGTTTGGAAAGCATTAACTGGGAGAAGCAACATGTTCGTGCTTAAGGTCTTCACGTGACATGCCCCTGGCTATGATTTTTCTTGAAATGATTCGCCAATTACACAATATAGTTTCAGGCCTTAAAAGAATAAATTCATCGCTAGTGCTTATATGTGAGCTTCCTTGATATCAAACAAATGTTTTACAGTTAGAAAAAGTTTATTATGAGAATGAAAATTCTAATGCAACAGTTGTGTAAGTCTTAAAGATTTTGAAAAGATATCGCACAAATTTTGCGAGTTAGAGCACCATTAATTTTTGTATAGCAAAAGCATATGATACCAACATAACTATTTAGAAAACATTCATGGGAGTCAGGAACACTATCTCATTGAAGTATGCTTTCAAAATAACCTTGCTTCAATTAGGACTTTTGAAGTTTGTAACGTGGCCTGGTTCATGGTTTTTAGAAAAAAGATTTTTAAGGCTCAAAATTTATAGGTGCCCATCCATTCTTCGTGATGTTCTACAACCCTACGTTCAGTTAATTCAACATGAATGTTCATCTCTCAAAAGGATTGTGTGATGGTTAAGGAAACGACGAGGCTTTCAGAGTAGCAACCACCCTTATTTCTTCGCGTTTGTAGTCACCAATTTGTTCTTTGCTGAGGATTTTTCTTTGTATTCCTTTCTTTGCAATTTTTTATTTTCCCTAACTTTTTCCTGAACTAATTCTTTTGAATTGATAGTCCAGCGGGATGCCCTAATTTTCTTGCCTAAGCCGCACGTTTTCAAGTTTTCGACTTAGCAGGCTTTTTCTTTTTTCTTGATTTTTGATTTTTGAACAAAACATGTGACATTAGCTTGTCTTTAATTGTTGAGAGGATTGTGACTACCTCGTTTCTTGAGGAGTGAGGGATAACATTGTGGTTCCACATCTTCTGGCTTTATTATACATGAAGGATAGCCCTCGTAGTTTTTCTTCAGAAATATCTTCCTTATGAATTTTGAACACTCAATCAGATTAACTGAAAACTACCCTACCCCAGGTTAAAATTCGAGGGTTTTTTCGTATAGAAAAGAAACTTCTACTTCAAGGCTCAAAAGGGGTTAGCAAGAGATTATCTTCCTTATATCTCTGGTATTTAGGGATTTGAAACAATGCATGTACATCGTCAATAAGATTTTATTCAAAAAGCATACAACCAGAGATTTTGTGTTTTTTAGATCATCATCCTCCCTTCGATCTCTACTTAGGCAAGAGAATGGGCAACAAGTTGGTATCATAACGCAAAAAGAAATTTAAAATTTGAAAACAAATACGAGTGAAACGAATGAATTTCTTCAAGACAAACATACTCATTGTATTAAGATAATCATTCAAATGCAAACAAGTTCTTACATGCAAATAGTGCAATGATAAACAAGAAAAATTACAAATGAACAAGCAAGAAAAATTCTAATTAAACTGAGAAGACTCTCTTCTTTAAAATCCGAGGTATCCTTCAATCATGTTTATTCTTTGGCAAAGATTTGACTTGAACCTCAATACTAATATCATTAAATGACAAGATACCATTTCTGACCAACTTCTGAACCTCAATCTTCAAAGAAAAGCAACCCTCTAAGTCATGCCCAGGAGCACCTTAATGAAAGACACAAGTCAAATCAGCTTTGTAGTACCAATGCATCTTCTCAGGAACCTTTAGTAGAGGTCGGGTCTAAACCAAATTCCTTTGCATCAGGACAGGAAATAACTTTGTATATGTTGTTGGAATTGGATCAAATCGATATTTCCTATGATTAGGAACTTGCTGATTTTGTTGATGAATTGAAGCTGTAGAAGGTAAATTGAACAAAGGGATGGTAGGAGGAACATGATGATTTTGGCGATGATTATTTCTTCCTCTGACTCACTTCTTAGAAAATTTATTATTAAACTTCTTCACACCACTAGCTGAGCCACCATATTAATATAAACATTCCTTTCAGACATCTTCTTCTAGATGCACTCCCACATTCACCTTGTCAGAAAAGTCATTAGGTACATTAACCATCACCTTCTCATGAAATACTTTATATTTTCATTGAAGACTTTTACCATCGCTTCTTCCTTCCTAGAAGGACTGACTTGGGCGCCAACCAAAATTTCAACCAAAACAGTTAAGTGATTCGTACTAGCTTTCAAATTAGTCACCTCTATGTGGAGTTCAGAAACCTCTTGCTTGATATTATCCATTGTTCTCTTAGTGCGAGTGTTGTACTTGTGAGACCAAAGGAAAAATTAAGACTTGGAAATGACTTTTGTAAGCGAAACAAAAAAAAAGTATAATGATGTATGATATGCAAAATAGAGTTTTTATTTGACTTTCAAGGAACTCAAGACATTAAGTTGTAAACATTAAAGTATGAAGATATAAGATGAATTTTAAATTGGATCAAAGTGTTGATCAAGTTATCATCAAGATCAATCATCCATTTTGGTGGATTAGAGTTTTCACCCCATCAACACCTAAGATCCATTGAGTTTGACGAAACTTGTGACGTTTACAAAGAAAGACATCCAAATTCCTTGACAATCAAGTGAAAAGGGGTTTCATGGATGCATGAAGGCATGGATATGCAACAAACACAAGAAAGGTTATAAACAAAGTCGAAAGGTTCAACGCCACGAGCATGGAGTCAAAGGTAAAGACCATCCCCAAGGTATGTACTAAAGGTTTAATCACACCTGTAAAACAAGGTTCTAAAAGTTCCCAGAGTCTACATTCCTCCTTCGAATATTACCAACGTTCTGATTACTCGGTAATTAGAAATATTCTCAAGAGAAACTCGTCTGAGTGTAGCATCGCGTGACAACTACTTTTGGATTACTCCGTTATAGTCTCCTCACTACTCCTAAGAGGCCAAGATGGGTTAGGGTTCTACAGTTCTCATCTTCTCTGGCTCCCAGGTCAAAATCAATAATGTCTTCTCGATTACTCGGTAAACAAATACTACATTCAAAGGGGCTTCCACTGAATGGGGGATTTCATGCCTCCTTCTTCGGGATTACTCCCTCAAAGTTAACATGACTATACCGCTCGTCCTATTCCTAAGTGTAACTTAGTCCGGGTATAGGACTTGTCCTTTGTAAATATTATCAACACCCAAATAATCACAATATATCACATATAATCAAACAAACAAGTAATAATAACAAAAACAGATATTACAAATTAGGCTTAACTCACTTAGGGATGGACCAGCAAGAGGTCAATCTGTCCCCAGCAGAGTTGCCAATTATGTAGTGGTGAAAATAGGAGATCAAAATATTAATTAACCTGACTCGCAAATAGCAAGAGTCGTCACCGCGCTTTATTATTTCCAAGGGAAAAGGGAAAAGAGCGAAATAAAACCCTAAAATATGCAATGTAAAATAATACTTAAAAGTAATGAAAATATAATGAGTTTTGGAAAGAGATATAGAGTTCGGGGGTTGGTTATGCAATGAGAAGGTATTAGCACCCAATGCATCTATAGTATCCTATAGGAACCTTTTGAAATATCTGTTTTTTTTTAAATTGTTTGTTTGATTAAAATGGTTTGGTTGGCTAAAAATGGGTGTGGACGAGATTTTGAAGATACGACGACCTAATGTCGAAGTTTTGACTTAAAAGGTGTGAGTTTGAAAATAGAGTTTTTTGTCTTAATGAATTAAAAAATAATAATAAATTAAAAGGAAAATATTTTTAAGTTAATATAAAAAAGGAGTCAATATTAAAAATGATGAGAAAGAAAATAAATGAAAGATAGAAACAACGCGCTACTGCAAGCAAAACAAACAGGGATCAGAAGTTCTGAAGCCAGGCGCGTGGTGATTCAGAAGGAAGCGTCAGAAGTTCTGGATTGATACACTTTGAGGTCCTGCAAGACATGTTAGAGGGAAAACACAGAAGTTCTAGATTTCTATGTGCTGAATTTCTGAATGTTAGAACAATGAGAAAATCTTAGAAGTTTTGTGCGTGTCAAAACAGTAGGAAGAACTCAGAAGTTCTGTATGATGCTATGACAATGAACGAAAAATCAGCAGTTCAGAGTGTTATCAGTGCATAAAAATCAGAAGTTCTAAGTGTTAAAATAGGGAGTGAAAACATCAGAAGTACAGTGTACTTGACATGTAAGGAGAACTCAAGTTCTGTGCTGTGTTAGAATAATGAGTGAACATCAGAAGTTCAGTGTGTGTCAACAGTGAGAAAAATCATAGAAGTTCTGTGTGTTAAAACAATGAAGAGAACTCAAGTTCTGCATGCTTAAACAGTGACGAAATCCTTAAAGTTCTGTGTGTTAAAATGATGAGTGAAAAATAGAAGTTTTGTGTTACATTTTGACTTTTAATCAGCACATCAGCAATTTATGCAGTTCTTATTAAATAGCAAATCAGAAGGATAACATCACAACAGCTTATAGAAGTTCTAATCCTAAATCTGAGTCTAGCCCTAATCAAGAAACTCTTATCCACAATTTTTCTACTTGTGCAATAATATGAACGACATCAACACTATGATATTTACATGTTTAATGATGTTATAGATAAAGAAGATGCAAAGTCAGAAAGACTTACCTTGAACTTGGAACGTGGGCTTGGAGCTTTGAGCTACTACCTTTGGATGTTCTGGAATCAGCAAGAGTAACGGAAGAGGAAGTGCCAAACTCTTTGATTCAAAAGGAAGAACAAAGGTTTGATTTTCTGTTTGGGATTTCTGGATTTTTTATGAAGGTTTCAACTTCCTTTTCTCACCTTTTTTTACCAATCTCTCTTCCAAAAGCCAGCCAGCCCCTTGAACGTGTGATATAGCAGAGTATTTATAGATGGGTTTGTTGTGGTTTTGGGGGGAAAAAAAAATGGGATTCAAACCTTTTTGGTATACTGTTCCAATGCTTTTTAATCACAATTTTCGTATGCTATTTTGATGCAAATATGGGGTTTGAGAAAATGCAGGCGTGGACTAGGTCAGCAGCTGACTGCAGCACTACAATGTAGCAGGGCAACATGTTACTTAAATGAGGTTTTGGAGTTTGGTGATGTTCTGATCACAGAAGATCAGAAGTGTAACCTCTATGTGCTGAAGAGTCACGTTCTGATGTAAGATTGTGTTCTGAACCACATTTGCAACTTCTGACTGCACTTGCATGGAGGTTGAAGATCCATGTTCTGATTGAAGGCTATGTTCTGAACCAAATTTGCAACTTTTGACTGCACTTGCATGGAGGATGGCTCAGAAGTTCTGAAGTATCACATACTCTTAACACTTAGAAAATTTTCTAAATGTTTAGAAAATTTGATTTTTCCAAAGTAACTTCTGACTCCTGATTTTTTGATGAACCAATCTCATGTCTTGATGAAATAAAATTGTTGAAACTTGATTTGATCTGAAATTCAAAGTTTGACTTTTCAGTGTGCTTTTGACCATTTTGCCCTTGCGGATAACTTTCTTGAAAAGTTGCAGTTCAAGGCTTGGAATTGGATGGAAGCAAACTTGAGGATCCAGGGTGATTCCTTGAGAAATGAGAGGGCAAATTTTGGGGGTACAACAGCTTCCCCTATTCAATCTTCTTACACCTGGAAAAATATAGAAATTTGAAGAAGTTGTGAATTTTTTAAATCTGACTGAAGAAATGGCAAAAATAGGTCGAATTGCTTGTGAACACTTGCTATGTAATGATATAGATGGGAGGTGGTATCTTAGGTAAAAAATTTGGGTATGAAACTATCCATCAGGTGTTGGACACATTTCTTTAGCCATTCACAACCATTAATTCGTACAGCATGACAACAATAGTCTTCAAGGAAGCCATGGGATACCTCGACTTTCAACAAATTCTCTTTAATAGTCTTCAAAGGAGTGGTCAAGTCATTGATGGAGGCAACAAAAGAGGCATCTTCAATAGCATTGACACCCTTACAATGATTTGGCATGGGTGCGGTGATCACATTTGGAGTTGGCAGAGGGTTGAATTCAATTGTCTTGTTATCAATTAGGTCTTGGATTTTGTTCTTTAGAGACCAACAATCTTTGGTATTATGTCCAAAACTGTTTGAGTGGTAAGCGCATTTGGCATTGGGGTTGTATTTTAGGGAAGCAGTGTTAGGTTTGGAAGGGGGATCTCGTAAGGTCACCAAATCAGCTTTCAATAGGTGTTGCAGAGCTTGAGATATTGACATGTTGATTTTGGTAAATTGTCTCCTCGGGATGTCTGATCTTTGTTGATTGTTATTTTGTTTGTGCGGACGTTGAGTTGGATTTGGATTGGAGATCAAGACTGCCCCTACTGAATGATGACAATCATTCTTCGCACGACTTCTTGACCCACACACATAATTAATAAATGGCTTTTTTACAACATTTAAGGTGGAGGCCATGGGTATCTTCCTGCTTTTAATCGCGCTTTCAACCCTCTCACCAGTTAAGATCAATTATGTAAATCCGGATGATGAACTTCCAATTAGCAAGTTAAAAAATGGTCCAGTCAATGTCCCCATAAACATGTCTACCATCTCTCTATCAATTAAAGGTGGCTGCACCCTGCCAGCCAAGTCTCTCCATTTTTGAGCATATTCCTTGAAGCCCTTGTTGGAACCCATGATCATACCTTGCAATTGCACCCTAGTTGGCACAAGATCAACATTATATTGATATTGGTGGTAAAAGGCAGTGGCCAAATCCTCCCAAGTATGGAGGTTAGTTCCTTCCAATTGGTAAAACCACTCCAACTGCGTCTGTGATACGATGGTAGAACCGACTATTTATTACCGGTTTGCATTTTTTGTTCGCAAATGTACGGTAAGCAAGAGTAGCCACCTACTTTTATTTTATCCAACAAAGGAAAAGGGAAAAGAATAGAAAAAATCTTTTTGGAGATGTTTCTGAGTACGGGGGGTAGATTATAGAAAGGGAAGGTGTTAGCACCCTTTCTATATGTGGTTTACCACGGGCTCTTAGGTACTTGCTCATTCTGAAATTGCTTGTGTGTGTTTTGAAAAGTTTTTGTTTAACTTCATGGTAACCCTTGTATCTGTCCTCAAGAGTGTGACGAAGTTGTTTTTGAAATTTGTTTTGAAAGTGTTTGTGTGAAAGAGTTTGTGTTGTTTTGAGCAAGTACTTAAGAGTTTCTACCTACTCGAAAAAGACTGTTCATTTTCTCGTTTTCTTTAGACAATGCTATCCTACTATTAAGGAGTAGGTAGCCCCATCTTTGGAGTTAAAGGGACATTCGAATGGGACAATTACGGTCACTGAAGCAATGGTTAAGAAACCTTAGTAATTACCCTAGAGTCTTAAAGATCCTTCCGAGGAAACATTCGAATGGGTCATTTTTCATCTTTTGGGACTAGAGGGCAACCACTAAAATTCCCTATGATTCATGGTCGTTTACCGAAGGCAACCGAAGTGGGGTAAACCCTAGGAGTGAATATTGGCAAGTGTGCTTTTTCAGTTCATTATCTTTGCACAATTAGGGTTGTATACTATTTTAATCATGGATTTATCTTTTGCATACAATCCTATTATCAATAATCTAGCAATTAAAAGCAGAAAAGAAAATCTACGCTATTACAAGGCTTCGGGGAGGGGGTTACATAACTGAACTGGGGATTAAACAGTAAGTAAAAAGCGGTAAAATAAAGCCTAATTAAAAACTATTACAAACCTCGAAACAGTTACGAAAATTGGAATTATAAACAAATAAATGCGTGCGAGACGGATTAAATACGAGAATTAAAGTCTAAATTCGAAGGAAATCAAAGAAAATATTTTTGTTATTTTTTGATTGAGAAAATTAAATGTTTGCAAATGAAACCTAATTTTCTAATTGATTTTAATTATGGAAAAATAATTTAAATTTCCCTAATTAAATTAATCTAATTAATTAATGAAATTAATTATTAAAAAAAACCTAATTCTAATGTTTGATTACTTTATGATTTTATGATTTAATAAATAAAAATGTTTTTTTTGAAACAAATAAAATAAATAAATAAAATAGAATAATAAAAAAATAAGAAAGAAAAAACAAAATTGGGCCTGTTGCTGGAAGTGAAATGGGGGTGCAAAGTTGAAATTTTCAAGGCCTAGATTGGTTGGCCCATGTTCCTTGCGTGTGATCCCATTTAGACTAGCTTCAGAGAGTGCACCATGGGCTGCTGTGGCTAGATGCTGGATCTGGATCAAGGGATGATCCAATGGCTGAGGATTGGAGCGCATGATGGAGGCTTGGAATAGTGATGTATGAGATCCTGCATATAAAGATTAGAAAATAAGAAAAATGTCTGGACCTGGGATCGAACCCAAGTCCTTCCTCTCATACGCGCTTGGCTTTACCGTTTGGGTTGGCTAGTCTGTTTGTTAATATAATAACATAAATAAAACATAAAGAAAATATTAGGCATTATGCCAAAAACACGTGCAGATTCAAATGTCCCAATGAGAGTCAGCCACTTCATCGTCTTTTTCCTGCAACCGTTGTTTTAGGTAACAACTTTTACCAACGGACACAGTCTGTCACTATAGCCCCTGCGTTTTCAAAAAATCAATAATATGCAATATAAATTCATGGTGAGGCCGAGGTTCAATTGGGTTTGATGCCTTGAACACGATGGTGTCCTTATTTTGGGCCAATTTGGCCTGTATCAAAAGATCCCAAATTGAAGCTTCAAACCCTAAAAATGGTATCGTGTGATTCCTGTATCCATACACAAATTAAACAATCTAGATACATTGCATACATGATAACAAGCATGAATATATACTTAGAACATGTTTATGATGCCAGAATCAATGAAAACGATTTTCAAAAAGGGAGAAAACCGTGAGACTTGATGAGCATGATTCTGGATGTTTCAGGCCTTGAGGATGATTGGGATAGCTTCAGAAAACATCCAGGAACGGACTGCTGGCCTTGAAATTGCTTGAATTGGTCAATGGAAGAGAATCCGATCTGCACATTTCTTCCAAAATTTGCAACTTTGTTCTTCAGTTTTCACGACCCAATCCTTGTTTTTATGCCTTGGATATGTTGTGTACTTATATTGGAATGCATTAGGTCAATAAAAACAGACCATATCTTTGCAAATTATGGAGATTTGATTTCATTCTTTGCCTTGTATGATTTGTTTCCAAAATATACCAACTTAAGATATTTTCCAATCAATTAGCTCTTGCACAATTTGGATGATTTTCTAGTTGTTCATTAACTCATAATATGCTCATAAAATCAGACCTTGGATTTTATTTCATTATTCTACTATTTAAATTGATTTATTTTGATTTAAATGGATAAAAAATAAAAATAAAAAACAAAAATAATAAAATAATAGGTGGATAAGCTCAGGGGTCGTGGGCCATCTTAGGAATAAGTTTCAAACAAGAAAACATGGGCCCATTTGGAAAAAAGTCTTTTTTTATCAATGTTGACTTCATGCATATTTCCAAAAATTAGTCAACTTTGACAATACACATATCCCTCAATTTTAACCCTAAGAAGTAGTTCTTGTACTTTTCAGAAAGCTTAGGATGTCCTCTAAACAATCACTTTGGTTTCATCTCAATTGGATCTTCCATGTTCATGTAAGAAGCTTTGACCCAAAAGGTGTTTTTGTTGACTTTTGAAAAGGATCCATAATGTCTGATTTTATATCTTTTCATGAGTTCATTTTTTGAACTTGAGGGATGAAGATTAGTTGTAGGGAATTGAATCTTCTTCAAAATGAGCCTTGGATGGGAAATTTCTGATAAAGTATGAGAAAGTTAGGCCTGGTCAAAATTTGGTTGACTTTTCCTATAGAAACCCTAATTTAGCAACTTTTGAGTTTTGATGAATTTGGGGCATTCCTTGAGGAATCACGATCAACCCTTGATCAAATGACGGATATTACTTCAAAATGTTAATGTTGACCAAAAATCTTGAAGTTTGACTGTATGTGGGTCACAATTGACTTTTGACCTAGTATAGTTGATTTCCAGGCATCTAAGCAGTTGACTGAGAAAACACCTTGTGCAAGGCATGAAACTTGGCATAGATGATCTTGAGAACATATTAGGGCAATGGAAACCATTTGGGAACCTTGGAACTCAAACATCTTAAAGAAAATGGAAACCCTAGTTTGAGGCTCATAGTTTTAGGAGGAGGATTTGTCTGGTCAATCCTTAGGCATCCTTGGGCAAGTTTAGGACCTCTAGGAGTATGTTTTGAGTAAAAAGGGGAGGGAAAATTTTAGGGTGCAACAGCTTCCCCTGTTCAATCTTCTTATACTTGAGGATGTAGATTGGCTTGTTTGCGTTTTGTGATCTGAAGGTGGAAGATGATTGAACACTAGAGTGCCCAGAAATTTGCACTCGCATGAAGTAATACTGATCGGTAATATCGGGAATAGGCTTACGGATGCCATTTGGAAGGCGACGGAAAATAGTCAGAGATGGGCTTAAAGATACCATCTAGAAGAAGATATCAGTCACATAAGCCATTCCTTTGTGAGAATTCCTATACCTGCTGTTGAGGAGGATTTCACCGGGGAATGTTGATTTATGTCTTGGGAAATAGAGTCTAGGAGCTTCGGTCATCCATTACTCTACTGGGGAATTAACTCTTGGTTGAGGAGATGGAAGTGAATTGCTTATCTGGTCAGGGTCCAGGCTGCACAGTGACTTACTGGGGAAATGTGAAATCGACCATATCTGGTCGGGTCCAGGTCTTACAGTGTTATAAACTGTTGTCTGGGGATAAGAGAGAAGGAACCTGGATGGTAGCGTTGCTTCGAAAGGAAAGCCTGGATAGTAGGGCTACGAGAAGGAACCTGGGTCGTAGGGTTACTTCGAGAAGAAAGCCTGTAGTAGGG
This sequence comes from Vicia faba, assembly GCA_948472305.1. Taxonomy (NCBI): domain Eukaryota; kingdom Viridiplantae; phylum Streptophyta; class Magnoliopsida; order Fabales; family Fabaceae; genus Vicia; species Vicia faba. The sequence goes on along the minus strand of OX451739.1, from coordinate 1,481,660,661 downwards.
CTATGGGAAGGAACCTAGATAGGGTTGCTTCGTGATTAGTTTGGGTCAAACTGCATCAGAACCGAGATGGAACTTGGGTAAGGTTTCCTCGTGATGATTTTGGGTAAAACTGCATCTGTACCAAGAAGGAACCTGGGTAAGGTTGCTTCGTGAGGAGTTTGGGTAAAACTGCATCTAAACCGAGAAGGAACCTGGGTAAGGTGGTTTCGTGAGGAGTTTGGGTAAAACTACATCGGGAAATTGTAAGAAGGAACATGGGCAGGGTTGCTTCAGGATAAGTCCGAGTAAAACTTCAGAAGGAACCTGGGTAAGGTTACTTCGGGCTAAGTCTGTGTAAAACTTCAGAAGGAACCTGGGTAAGGTTACTTCGGGATAAGTCCATGTAGTGCTATGGGAAGGAACCTGGATTGTAGGGTTACTTCGTGATGAGTTCATGTGAAACTTTATTTGGAAATGTATGAGAAGGGACCCGTGTAAGATTTTTTTGGATAAACCCGTGTGAAGTTGTATTTAGGAGAAACCCGTGTAATATTGCTTCGTGACAAACCCGTGTAAAGCTGCATTTGGTCGCGTAGATAATTATTTTGTTTAGTTTCAGGAGCTAATCTTGGACCTGCTGGAAATTTTTGATGATAACCATCTTTCTTGAAAAGGTATAAGATTAATTATATGTGATGCATGAAATGCATTGTGTGATGATGTTCTCAAAATAAATGATATTATGTTGTATGCAATATGTATGTGCATGTCATGGTGTATGAACATGAAATGCTATTGTGACATATCCTATTATGGGAAAATAAATCCATGACTGTTGCTGGAGAGTAATGGAAATTGAATTCCTGACCGTCGTAGAAAAAGTGGTTCTTCTACTTCCGTCGGAGATGGTGAACAGAGACGACTATGCCGTGGATTTACTCCTTTCTATTTGTGAATATTCTGCCGAGAAGAAAACCTGTTTGAGGATACCTCTGCGAGGGAATAACTCTATTGGGGATTGAGCTTTTGTATTCAGGGAAGTAAAACTCTGCTTGGGAGACAACTTTAAGAACCGTTTGCAATTATAAAATTCGGCTGGGGAATATAGATGTCAGCTCTCTAAAGGAACTTTGCCGGGGAAAGTAACTCCTGTTTGGGGAAGCTGATGTCAAAGCTTTAGTTGCCTCTACTCTGTGGGGAGTGTAGATGCCACTGGGATGCATGTTGAGGACACGACAATGACTTTGCATCAGGACTTTTCTTCCCCTGTACTTGCTGGAGAAAGTACCTGCAGAGGCTTTGTGGATAGCTTGAGTGTTATCCCAACTCATGAGGTGTCTGGTAACTTCCAATCAGAATGATAAGTCTTCTACTGATAGGAAAGTGACAAGATGACGGGACATAGTCGTACACTTTAATCCCTAACTTTTTCCTGGACTATCTTTTCAGATTTTCAGTCCACCGGGATACCCTTTTTTGCTCAAGCCGCCTTTTCAAGTTTTCGACTTGCCGAGTGTACAGTTTTTTCATATGTATATCCCTAACTTTTTCCCGAACCTTTTTAGTTCTTCGGGATGCCTTTATTTTTGCCTAGGCCAGTCAACCTAGCGGGTCTTTTTCATGCGTGGTCTTTTTCGACTATGTCCATGTTCTCAGGATGTAGGGAGTAGTCACTGTCCATAGTGTTGTGTGATAGTACTGTTAAAAATGTTTTCTTGATGGAACATGATTCGTTTCTGGAATGTGTGTGTAATGCCCCAAGTGATTCAGATGGAGATCTACCCCCGGTTATCTGGCACTTTTGGAGAGACTGCCCCCAGGTGTGTTAGACATCATGTCATGCCCCTTGCTTATGGAAGATCTATTATTGGATGTGTCTTTCCTACTGAGGTGTTTCTTTCCATTGAGAGGATGTATGTTCATTGAATATCTATTGTGAGGATTTCTCTGTTGTCAAACAATTAGTCATATGCAAACAATGTCATTTAAAGAATGCAAAACTGATGTATGTCTTGAATTTTTTTTTAATATGTGTTTTGTGTAGTAAAACAAAATTTGCAAGAATGTGATATCAACTCAGGATTCGTAACAAGTCCTACAGGAGTCAGGATACCTTTGTAACAATATGCTCTCAAACTAACCCATGCTTCAGCTAGGACTTTTAAGGGTTATAACGTGGCCTGGTTTACAGTTTAAGAAACAAAGGATAAAGGCTCAAATTTTATTTGTACCCACCCATTCTTCGTGATGTCCTTCAGTCCTATGCCCAATTAATTGCGTGTTTAGAATCCCAGTTGGGTCCTGAAGTACTGTCCTTGATGTTCCAGTGTTGGTTCGGATACTGAAACTTTGTTTTGAATAGGCAGTCATTTTTTTAATCTTCTTTCTGTGTAGGACCTCTTTCTTTTTTGATTTTGTTATCCCTTCTTTTGCCTGAACTGTTTCTTTTTGTGATTACAGTTGTTGCACCCAAAAATTTGCCCTCTCATGTTTTCCAAAGTCTTCCCCCTGCATGGTTGATCACAAACTCTTGCCTAAGGAAAAAGAAGATTTTTGAGTGGTACTTTAAGTACCTTTCGATTTGCATTCTGAGAAACCCTTCGATTAGCATTCTGAAAGACCCTTCGATTGGGATTCTGAATGAGCCTTTCGATTGGCACCCGGGGCCAGGCCTTCGATTGGCATGCCAAGGGATCCTTCGATTAGCATGAAACAACACCTTTCGATTGGCCTGTTAACAGAGCCTTTCGATTGGAATCCTTCGATTGATATTTGGACAAGGGCCATTCGAAAGAGGCCATCAAGAGCGCACTCAAACATGTCCAGGTACACTGAACATGAGAAAATGGCATGTTTCCCTTGCAAATATATAAATAATTAAATGCTGATTATGGATTTAATTCCTGAGTTAAAGGCCAAATTCTAGCCTTTTCTGTTCCTAAAGAGCTGATTCGACCAGAGTGATTCTGTGCAACTCAAGACCATTCGAAGAAGCATTCAGAAGGCCCATTCGAAGGGTACGCAGGAAGTCCATTCGAAGGAGGAAAATTAGGACCAATCGAAGAGCATGGCCTGAAAGCATTCGAAATCCAAAAGCGTCCAGGTTCATTCCAGAGACACAAATGTTTCAGAAAAGGGAATTATTTAATGTGTCCGTTTCTTGTCTCATAGCATTTAATGGCCTGTTTAATGGCTGTCTCTTGCCATTACTGCACCTTCACACCCCTATAACTACAGGGCCAACATACACATTCCAGGGGACGAAAATCATAAAATGAAAATTACACAAGAAAAGACACAGAAAAATTTCCTCAAAGAGCCACAAGCATACACTTCCTCAGTAAACCACCCAAAGCTATCAAAATCCTCATAAGTGGTCCCAATCGAAGGAATCTTCAGCAACACTCTTTTCACTCCTTGAAGTCTGCAGAAAGTGTTCCCAAGCACTATCCAAAAGTCACGCATCAAGCCCACTGGTCTTTGGTAAAATTCTGGGTCACAGCCTTTCGATTTGGATTGTTTTTTTTTATATGCATCTTTGTATTCTTACTGATCATTCATACAAGCATAAGTGTGGAAGTGCAGGGTTCCATTTTAAGGTTTCAAAGCAGCCATGCTTCGAACTAGGTGGTGTAAAGATCTTGTGCTAGTCTTAACCCCATATTTGAGTTTAGGAAGTGACCATGCATAGGGTAGGGTCTTGGGATCTGTTTCGATCCAGCATTTGATCAAACATGCAGGTGTATGTGCAGGAGAGGAACCTGGGTTCAACACACAGGTTCATATTTGTTTCTTTTTTTTCTAACGCTTGTATTGCAGATCAAGCCTGAGAAGACCAGTGCACACAATAGCGAAGGACCTGGGTTCGACACCCGGGCCCTGCATCTTTATTGTTCTAATGCTTGTCTTGCAGATATGGATCGAAAAGCAGTTTGCCCTCCTGGATCGAAGAAGACAACCTCTTCTCTGGATCGAAGGAGGCATTTCCTTCTCTGGATCGAAGCTCTCATTTTCCTGGATCGAAAGTCACCTCCTCTGGATCGAAGTTTTCCTATTTTTATCCCTGGATCGAAGGATGCCCCTTTGTATTTTTATTTTTTGTTTTCGTTATTTCTTTATTAACCTTATCATTTAAATTAACTTTAAACCAAAAAAAACAGTAGGTTAGTTCTTTTTATTATTCAAATTAATTTTGTAAACAGATTAATTAATTATTTTAACTTCATTTTATCAATTTAAAATAAACTAGACCTAGGATTATTTAATTCAAATATTTTCTTAACCAAAAACAAAACATAAAAAAGATTTTCTTATTTATTTAGAAATTTCTTAGACGCCTCTTTTCATTGTTCTACGCGTGTTTATTTTATTGTAACTGCTTACTGGTTTGTAATAGTTTAGCTTAAATTTTTACTTTATTGCTTTTTATTCCCCAATTTTGGACATGTAAATAATCCCCCTCCCCGAAAGCCTTGTAATAGCGTAGGGTTTACAATTCCCGCACTTTAAATTCCTGTACATATATTAAACTGCTTAGATGTATGCTAACTAGGATTGCATGACAAGATTAACTCTTAAACTTAAAATCAACAATAGCTCACCATGACATGCAAGAGTAAAATAACTGAAAATTGACGCACTTGCACATGCCACTCTTAGGGTACACCTCACTTGGTTGCCTCGAACGTGGTCATTAAGTATAGGATGTTTTAGAGGTCGTCCTTTGTCCCAAGATCATAAGTTGCCTCGAAATGGTCGCCTCGATAAAAATGATATAAGACATTAGGATTACCACTAAAGCGTCCTAACTTTGCTTTAGTGACCACACGTCCCTAAAATCGAATTGACCCGAAAACTCCAACGACGGTGCTACCTACTCCCCAATAGTAGGATATAACTGTCTAAAGGACATTTGCACAATTAAATTCCTTTTTTTGAGTAGGTAGAGGTTCTTAAGTACTTGCTCTCTTTTAAAACAAAACAAAAACTTTTCGCACTTACACTTTCTTCAAAAACAAAACTCTTTTCAAAACCCACAAACACAAAGAAAAGCAAACCTTTTGAAAACATAGTGAGCAAATACCTAAGAGCCCGTGGATAACCACGGATAGAAAGGGTGCTAACACATTCCCTTTCTATAATCTACCTCCCGAACCCGAGAAACAATCTCGAAAAGGAATTTTTTATGTGCTTTTGTCCTTTCCCTTGTTGGATAAAATAAAAGACGGTGGCGACTCTTGCTTACCGCGACACTTTGCGAAAACAAACGCAAACGCGAACTAGCATTAAAAAACAGTCAGTTCTCGTTCCCACCGATCACAGAACTGGCGACTCTGCTGGGGAGATATATTAATAAGTGAGGTGTACCTTAGGACTAGATCACTTGTGTTTTCAATTGTATGCTTTTCTTTGCTTTAAATTTTGTGGGCTTGTATCAGAGTTCTATAGATCCTAACTTGGATCTGGGGGTACCCTTTTAGGTAAGTAGCAATAAACTGTGAGGGATCTGTCCGGCGTAGACCAACACGGATGAAGCAGTAGCTACATTGGTGTGGCACCTTAGTCTGTACTGATATCCCTTGTGTTGAAACGAGGAGAATATGGGTCTTCTAAGGAGTCATTAAGCACCAACTGACCTTAGAACCTTAAATTGACCAACTTGGCCATAGAACAGTAGCAGTATGCTACACTCATTGAGACTAAACTCTCGCGATGGTTCCGGCCGCAAGAAAAGGTTGCTAAGCTGGAATTATGACCGATTGAGGGTAGTCAGTGATATTGAGATCCTCTAGAACCCGGTTACTATTTTTTTAGGACAGGTTTAAACCAACTAAACTGAAAGAGGGTAATGCCTAAACTCCATGCCAGCCTAAACTTGAGGCTATATGTGTGACTTGTGTGCCTTGAAACTTGAACTACTTGCACATTCTTGTTATCTGGAAAACATGAGTTCCTTGCAGGTTTTGTTTACAGTCCTTATCCAACAAATTGGATTTATTGTAGGGCTCACTTACATCACCTCACACTTTTTGCTTAAACGCATAGCATACACATCATAACATCATACCTTAACATTTCCTTAACCATTTCAAGGATCTCAAGGGTCTGTGATGCAGGTTATGGTAAATCAAAAGTCTAGCAAGGGGCAAAGGGGATTTATTTTCCTCTAGCCAATTCCATCTAGAAATCCAAGCACGATAACTTGAGTCAAGGGCTATGACCCACTCGATATGGTGAGCTTGACTCTTGAAGAAGGACTCTCAGCAACATGAAGTTCCTTCAATCGAGCTACCAGATTCAAATTCTAACAGTTTCTTGTTTACCCTGCGAGATCCTTGAAAACATTGCATAGATATATCATACATATCATTGCATAACAGGTCCCCCAGTACAGGTCTCTCATGTTCTCGCTGTTTATTTCAGCAATGGCTTTCCAACCAGACAACCGAGATCTCCGGGCTCAAAACGCCCAACTTCAAGAAATGTTCTTGAACCTATCCCAGGGGCAGGAAGAAATAAAAGCTCTCCTCACAAGGGGCTTGGTCCTAGGGAATCCAGGAGGCATCAGGAATGATCAGTTGGAAGGGCTACAAATTGAGTTTGCAACAATGAAGATCCAGGTGATGGGACAGCTGGTGGGCCAAATGGCTCTCATTCAAGACTTAGCTCAAAGACAAGAAGAGCTCAGGGTCCTCGTCAACAAGCTGCTTCAAAATAACCAAGTGGGGCAAACAACTAGGGTTGAAGATCAAGTCATCATTCAACCACGTTTGGGGAAAGAAGACAAAGGAAAAGCTCCTCAGCTTGCTTCAGGGTCACAAGCCCAGCATCAACCTTGCCAGCATCAACAGGGTAATCGGCGTAAGCGAAATACGCCTGGAAGACATTTCTCTGAGACTGATATACCATCATCTTTAATACTGAAACGCTTGTTGGAGGTCAATCTGATTGCTTTAAAGGATCCTCCTCGGAATCCCAACACCTCTGCTCCTACCTATCATCCCAATGAAAGGTGTGCATACCACTCTGACAGTCCGGGACATGACACCGACGACTGTTGGACTCTGAAGAACAAGATCCAAGACTTGATTGACGGAAGGGTGCTGGAGTTCATGCCGGATGGCGAGATGAAAATCTTCCGCTGAGAATTCTCCATCTGAGATGACTAGTTCAAACTAAGAGACTTTTGTTCATTTGTATTCTGAAGTTGTATTTTTCTTTTGTTATTCAAACAATTATCTATTAATGCCAAACTTTGTTTCATTAATGCATTGCATATGTTTGTCTTGATTTGATCCAATCATTTTAATTGCATTTAAATTATGCTTTTTACTCACTTTATGACATTCAACTCTTGCTAAAAGTTACAAGCCTTTAGAGGGAGGATGACGAAACAATGCCACAATCTCATACAGTATGCTTTTGGACAGACCTTGCTGGCGATGTACAGGCATTTCTTTCAAATCCTAAACACTGGAGTTATAAGGAAGATAATCCCTAGTCAACTCCTTCGAGCCAAAGAAGTAGGAGTTTCCTGTTTTTAAACAAATTGAAACCTTTGATTTAAACCTGGGGCAGGGTAGTCTCTCAGTTAATTCAAAAGATATGCATTAAAGTCGCAAAACTCTCAGTTCATAATACAATGAATGACATCAAAAGCATTCCTCTGGAATCAAAAGACAGTGATGGTTCCTTTTTTCATAGGCAGTCAATCTCTCAAAAGAGAAAAGCCCACTGAGCCAAAACCTATAAAGAAGGCTTAAGAAAGCTGGGGAATCCCGCTGACTGTAATCTCAAAAACAGGAACAGTCAGGCAAAAGTTAGGGATAACAAATAAAAAGAACGAGGTCATTACAAATCCTCGACAACATGAAAAATGTTGCAAAAATGACTGCCTTCAAAAATTCAACTTGTGTGAACCATCACCAAAAACGTCGTTCCAGACTCATTTGGAGTTCAAATGCACAATTAACTGAGTTTAGGATTGAAGAACATCACGAAGAGCGGGTGGGTACAAATATACTTTGAGCCTTTATCCTTTGTTTCTTAAACCGTGAACCAAGCCACGTTATAACCCTTCAAAAGTCCTAACTGAAGCATGGGTTAGTTCGAAAGCATACTGTTACAAAAGGTATCCTGACTCCTGTAAGGCTTTGTCCTAAATCTTGTGTTGAATTGGTCTTATAAAAAGTTTTCTGCTAAAAAAACGCATTTTTCAAAACTTCGAGACAAGCATAAACTTTGCATTATTTGGATACCACTGTTTGCATTTGTCTATTTGTTTGACAGCGGAGAAATTTACACAACGAGTATCCGATGAACGAAAGCACTCTCAGTGAGCAAAATCACTTTAAAAAGGATGACACTTCCATTGACAAATCTCCTATCAACAAGGGGGCATGACATGTCACTATCCAGCACACCTGGGGAAGCCCAGTCAAGATTCCAGGAAATCTCTCAAAGAAGTGCAGAGTAAACAGGGGCAAGTCTCCATCTCCGTCGCTTGGGGCATTGAACATCAATCTCAGTGAAGGGTTACATACCATCAAACATTTCCAGGCAGTGCCACAAACACTTGATACTAGGGGCAATGACAAATCCCCCAAAAATCCTTCTCATAGGATGATTCCCCAACAAGGGTTTAATCTCTGAAAACCTTTCCCCAGCTGAATCAACCTCAAGAATCTTCGAGGACTTCCCCCAACGAAGATGTCACCTCTCTAGCAGACTGACGACAGGGTTTATTTCCCCAACAACACCAGGATTCCCCAGGTTGAGTTTTCCTCTCCGACTGCTACTAATTAAAGGACCACAAATCCTCTTCCCCAGTAGACTCTAGAAGCTTGTCCCCTGCGAAGCACAAATAAGTCTCCTCAGCCAAATTCAGAGGATATCCTCGCAAGAGTCTAACTGGGTTATCCTCAGCAAGTTGCAACTGAAAGATCATCCCAGTGAAGTTCTTTCTATCCCCAGCGGAGTTCATCCCTCTCATAGACAGAAATTCAATCCCCAACAGGGTTCGCTGTCACCAGCAACAATAATTCATCCCCAGCTGAGTTTTACTTCTCCAAATCAGCTGATCTTCTAGCAGAGTATATACTCCCCACAGAGTCATTTCCTCGTCAGTCCATTCCCCAGTGGAGTTATTCTCTCCTGCAGGATTATTCTCCCAATCATCTTCAGACGTTATCTTCAGCGAGTGAAACTCTTTATTCTCCAACAACAGTCAGGGATTTATTTTCCCAAACTCGGACGTACCACAATAGCATTTCATGTTCATACATCATGACGTGCGCATACATATTGCATACAACATAATCTCATTTATTTTGAGAACATCATCATATAATGCATGTCATGCATCATATACGATTAAACATGTACCTTTTCAGGAAATATGGTTATCATCAACAACTTCCAGCAAGTTCAAGTATTACTCCGGAAACTAAACAGAGTAATTATCTACACGATCAAATTCAGCTTTACACGGGTTCGTCATGAAGAAATCTTACACGGGTTTCTCCTAAATGCATCTTCACACGGGTTTATCCTGAAAAATCCTACACGGGGCCTTTCTCATACATTTCTGAATGAAGTTTTACACGAACTTATCACAAAGTAACCTTACCCAGGTTCCTCCAGAAGTTTCACACAAACTTATCCCAAAGTAACCTTAACCGGGTTCCTCCTGAAGTTTTACACGAACTTATCTCACAATAACCTTACCCCGGTTCATCCAGAAGTTTTACACGAACTTATCCCAAAGTAACCTTACCCAGGTTCCTCCTGAAGTTTTACACGAACTTATCTCACAATAACCTTACCCCGGTTCATCCATAAGTTTTACACGAACTTATCCCGAAGTAACCTTACCCCGGTTCCTCCTGAAGTTTTACACGAACTTATCTCACAATAACCTTACCCCGGTTCATCCAGAAGTTTCACACGAACTTATCCCGAAGTAACCTTACCACGGTTCATCCTGAAGTTTTACACGAACTTATCCCGAAGTAACCTTACCCCGGTTCCTCCTGAAGTTTTACACGAACATATCTCACAATAACCTTACCCCGGTTCATCCAGAAGTTTCACACGAACTTATCCCGAAGTAACTTTACCCCGGTTCATCCTGAAGTTTTACACGAACTTATCCCGAAGTAACCTTACCCCGGTTCCTCCAGAAGTTTCACATGAACTTATCCCGAAGTAACCTTACCCCGGTTCATCCTGAAGTTTTACACGAACTTATCCCAAAGTAACCTTACCCAGGTTCCTCCAGAAGTTTCACACAAACTTATCCCGAAACAACCCTACACCGGTTCCTTCTTAATTCCAGATGCAGTTTTACACGGACTCATCATCAGGCAACCCTACACCAGTTCCTTCTCAATTCCAGATGCAGTTTTACACGGACTCATCATGAAGCAACCCTACACCGGTTCCTTCTCAATTCCAGATGTAGTTTTACACGGACTCATCATCAGGCAACCCTACACCGATTCCCTCTCTTCAAGATGCAGTTTTACACGGACTCGTTGTCAAGAAACCCTACACAGGTTCTCTCTTTCCAAAAATGAAGTTTTACACGGACTCCTCATCAGGCAACCCTACACCGGTTCCCTCTCTTCAAGATTTAGTTTTACACGAACTCATCATGAAGAAACCTTACACCGGTTCCTTCTCAATTCCAGATGTAGTTTTACACTGACTCATCATCAGGAAACCCTACACCGGTTCCCTCTCTTCAAGATGCAGTTTTACACGGACTCGTCATCAAGAAACCCTACACAGGTTCTCTCTTTCCAAAGATGAAGTTTTACACGGACTCCTCATCAGGCAACCCTACACCGGTTCCCTATCTTCAAGATTTAGTTTTACACGGACTGATCATGAAGCAACCCTACACCGGTTCCTTCTCAATTCCAGATGTAGTTTTACACGGACTCATCATCAGGCAACCCTACACCGGTTCCCTCTCTTTAAGATGCAGTTTTACACGGACTCGTCGTCAAGAAACCCTACACAGGTTCTCTCTTTCCAAAGATGAAGTTTTACACGGACTCGTCATCAGGAAACCCTACACCGGTTCCCTCTCTTTCCAAGATAAAGTTTTACACAGACTCATCATCAAGTAACCCTAAACAGGTTCCTCCTTTCCAGATGAAGTCTTACATGGACTCATCATGAAGTAACCTTACCCAGGTTCCCTCTCAGTCCAGATATGCAGTTCACCTCCAAAGTTAGACTTCCCCAGCGGAATCTTCTACACCAACAGGTATGCAAATTCTCTCTAAGGAATCTCTTACGCGATCGAAACTCTTGCAGATGTCATCTATAAGACCATCCTGCTACCAACAATCTCCAAATGGCATCTGTAAGCCCATTCCCGACATCACAATGCTGATACTACACCATGTGAGTGCAAATTTCTGGGCACTCTAGTGTTCAATTATCTTCCACATTCGGATCACGAAAGGCTAGAAAGACAATCTATATCCTCAGGTTTAAGAAAATTGAACAGGGGCAACTGTTGCACCCCAAAATTTGCCCTCTCATGTTTTCCGAAGTCTTCCCCCTGCATGGTTGATCACAAACTCTTGCCTAAGGAAAAAGAAGATTTTTGAGTTATACTTTAAGTACCTTTCGATTTGCATTATGAGAAACCCTTCGATTAGCATTCTGAAAGACCCTTAGATTGGGATTTTGAATGAGCCTTTCGATTGGCACCCGGGGCCAGGCCTTCGATTGGCATGCCAAGGGATCCTTCGATTAGCATGAAACAACACCTTTCGATTGGCCTGTTAACGGAGCCTTTCGATTGGAATCCTTCGATTGATATTTGGACAAGGGCCATTTGAAAGAGGCCATCAAGAGGGAACTCAAACATGTCCAGGTACACTGAACATGAGAAAATGGCATGTTTCCCTTGCAAATATAGAAATAATTAAATGCTGATTGTGGATTTAATTCCTGAGTTAAAGGCCAAATTCTTTCCTTTTCTGTTCCTAAAGAGCTGATTCGACCAGAGTGATTCTGTGCAACTCAAGACCATTCGAAGAAGCATTCAGAAGGCCCATTCGAAGGGTACGCAGGAAGTCCATTCGAAGGAGGCAAATCAGGACCAATCGAAGAGCATGGCCTGAAAGCATTCGAAATCCAAAAGCGTCCAGGTGCATTCCAGAGACACAAACGTTTCAGGAAAGGGAATTATTTAATGTGTCGGTTTCTTGTCTCATAGCATTTAATGGCCTGTTTAATGGTTGTCTCTTGCCATTACTGCACCTTCACACCCCTATAAATACAGGGCCAACATACACATTCCAGGGAACGAAAATCATAAAACGAAAATTACACAAGAAAAGACACAGAAAAATTGCCTCAAAGAGCCACACACATACACTTCCTCAGTAAACCACCCCAAAGCTATCAAAATCCTCATAATTTGTCCCAATCGAAGGAGTCTTCAGCAACACTCTTTTCACTCCTTGAAGTCTGCAGAAAGTGTTCCCAAGCACTATCCAAAAGTCACGCATCAAGCCCACTGGTCTTTGGTAAAATTCTGGGTCACAGCCTTTCGATTTGGATTGTTTTTTTTATATGCATCTTTGTATTCTTACTGATCATTCATACAAGCATAAGTGTGGAAGTGCAGGGTGCCATTTTAAGGTTTCAAAGCAGCCATGCTTCAAACTAGGTGGTGTAAAGATCTTGTGCTAGTCTTAACCCCATATTTGATTTTAGGAAGTGACCATACATAGGGTAGGGTCTTGGGATCTATTTCGATCCAGCATTTGATCAAACTTGCAGGTGTATGTGCAGGAGAGGAACCTGGGTTCAACACCCAGGTTCGTATTTGTTTCTTTTTTTTCTAACGCTTGTATTGTAGATCAAGCCTGAGAAGACCAGTGCACACAATAGCGAAGGACCTGGGTTCGACACCCAGGCCCTACATCTTTATTGTTCTAATGCTTGTCTTGCAGATATGGATCGAAAAGCAGTTTGCCCTCCTGGATCGAAGAAGACAACCTCTTCTCTGGATCGAAGGAGGCATTTCCTTCTCTGGATCGAAGCTCTCATTTTCCTGGATCGAAAGTCACCTCCTCTGGATTAAAGTTTTCCTATTTTTATCCCTGGATCGAAGGATGCCCCTTTGTATTTTTATTTTTTGTTTTCGTTCTTTCTTTATTAACCTTATAATTTAAATTAACTTTAAACCAAAAAAAAATCACAAAAAAAAACAGTAGGTTAGTTCTTTTTATTATTCAAATTAATTTTGTAAACAGATTAATTAATTATTTTAACTTCATTTTATCAATTTAAAATAAACTAGACCTAGGATTATTTAATTCAAATATTTTCTTAACCGAAAACAAAACATAAAAAAGATTTTCTTATTTATTTAGAAATTTCTTAGACGCCTCTTTTCATTGTTCTATGCGTGTTTATTTTATTGTAACTGCTTACTGGTTTGTAATAGTTTAGCTTAAATTTTTACTTTATTGCTTTTTATTCCCCAATTTTGGACATGTAAATAATCCCCCTCCCCGAAAGCCTTGTAATAGCGTAGGGTTTACGATTCCCGCACTTTAAATTCTTGTACATATATTAAACTGCTTAGATGTATGCTAACTAGGATTGCATGACAAGATTAACTCTTAAACTTAAAATCAACAATAGCTCACCATGACATGCAAGAGTAAAATAACTGAAAATTGACGCACTTGCACATGCCACTCTTAGGGTACACCTCACTTGGTTGCCTCGAACATGGTCATTAAGTATAGGATGTTTTAGAGGTCGTCCTTTGTCCCAAGATCATAAGTTTCCTCGAAATGGTCGCCTCGATAAAAATGATCTAAGACATTAGGATTACCACTAAAGCGTCCTAATGTTGCTTTAGTGACCACACGTCCCTAAAATCGAATTGACTCGAAAACTCCAACGACGGTGCTACCTACTCCCCAATAGTAGGATAGTACTGTCTAAAGGACATTTGCACAATTAAATTCCTTTTTTTGAGTAGGTAGAGGTTCTTAAGTACTTTCTCTCTTTTAAAACAAAATAAAAACTTTTCGCACTTACACTTTCTTCAAAAACAAAACTCTTTTCAAAACCCACAAACACAAAGAAAAGAAAACCTTTTGAAAACATAGTGAGAAAATACCTAAGAGCCCGTGGATAACCACGGATAGAAAGGGTGCTAACACCTTCCCTTTCTATAATCTACCTCCCGAACCCGAGAAACAATCTCGAAAAGGAATTTTTTCTGTGCTTTTGTCCTTTCCCTTGTTGGATAAAATAAAAGACGGTGGTGACTCTTGCTTACCACGACACTTTGCAAAAACAAACGCAAACGTGAACCAGCATTAAAAAACAGTCAGTTCTCGTTCCCACCGATCACAATAGTCAACGGGATGCCCCAACTTTTTCTTAAGTTTCCTTCATAGGTTTTGACTTAACGGGCTTTTATTTAGAGAGCTAACGACTTCCAGTCTTGACGATTATACGGAACCATCACCATCTTTTGATTTGGAAGGACGTCTTTGATGCCATTCTTAGTGTATGAAGCAGAAGACTGCGACTGAATGCGCGTCTAAATTGAATGAGAAACTACCCTGCCCCAGGTTATGATTTAGGGTTTTAATTTGTGTGAAAGAAAAACTCATGCTTTTTTGGTGCAAAGGGGTTGACTAGGGATTATCTTCCTTATAACTCCATTGTTTAGGATTTGAAACAACGCCTATACATCATCAGTGGGGTATGTTCAAAAGCATACTGTAGAGATTTTGGTATCGTTTTTGTCATCCTCCCTCTAAGGCTTTGAGCTTTTAATCGAGAGTTGAATATCACGAAAAGGAAGTATAAAACAATTTAAGCATAGTGAAAACATATTAATTCAAGACAAACATGTGTAATGCATTAGTGAAATAACAAAGTTTTGACATGACAATAATTGTTCGAATAAGCAAAGAAAATACAACTTAAGAATTCAAATGAACAAAAATGCTTTCAATCCTAGCCATGTTTTGGCAAGGGAGCAGTGATCACGTTGGGAGTCTCAGGAGGGCCGAATACAATCTCCTTGGTGTCAATCATATTCTGAATCTAGTATTTCAGCGCCCAACAATCGTTAGTATCATGCCCCGGGCTGCCAGAATGATAAGCACACCTTGCATGCAGATTATAGTTAGGAGAGGAAGTCTTAGGGTTTGGATGAGGGTCTATCACCGTGATCAGATTCATCTTCAACATGTGTTACAATGCTTGTGATGATGGCATGTTGATTTGGGTGAACTTCCTTTGAGGTCTTTCTACCCTTGGCTGATTGTTCCGTTGTTGTGGTCGTTGTACGCGTGTCGAATTAGAGATCAGCATTGCCCCCACAAATTGGTGGTAGTCTGTCTTATTACGCCCCTTATGGCCGTGCACAGGATTGGCTTCCCTCTTACCACCAAATGGATTCTTCTCAGCACTAGAAGATGCAGCCATCGGGATCTTCCCGCTCCTGATACCATTTTCGATCCTCTCTCCTGTCATAACCATCTCTGTGAACCCGGATGAGGAACTCCCAATCAGCAAATTAAATAATGGTCCTATCAGAGTGCCCATGAACATGTCTACCATTTCGCGGTCAGTCAGAGGAGGTTGTACTCTGCCAGCTAGATCCCTCCACTTTTATGCATATTCATTGAACCCTTCTTTCGAGCCCATGGACATATTCTGCAGTTGTACTCGAGTTGGTGCCAGGTCAGCATTGTATTGGTACTGCTTGTAGAAAGCGGTAGCCAAGTCCTCCCAGGTATGGATGTTGGTTCCTTCCAACTGATAGAACCAATCCAATTGAGTGCCGGCCAAACTCTCTTGGAAGAAGTGGACCCATAACTTCTGGTAAGCTGTGTGAGGCTGGATCTTCCTGACATAGGATCTTAAATGCAACTTAGGGCAGGAGACACCGTCGTACTTAGAGAATGTGGGGACCTTGAATTTTTGTGGGATGACCACTCTAGGAACCAGCCCTAATTCTTCAAAGTCCAAGCCATGTACTCTTTGGATCTCCATTGCACTCAGACGATCCTCTAATTGTTTGTATCTATCCTCAGTGGGAGGATACTGTTCATCGTTGTAGTCAAATTCATCCTCAAAAACTCTTGGACTATGGTCTTCCTACCTTGTTTCACCCTCTTGGTTCTCCCCTTCTTTGGATGAAGAGGTCATATCAACCGTTTGCTTCAATGGTCCCCTAAATCTTCTGCCCAGATTCCAGACACCAACGGTCTTCTTCTTCTTCTTTTTCTCTTTCAGAATAAGGGCTTTCAGATCTTCCTGCCCCTTAGCCAAGGCTACAAACATTTGCTGAAATTGGGAATTTTGTTCCTGGAGATCCTTGATACTTTGTTCAGAAGTCATTATTGCTGAAATAAACAGCGAAGAAGATGAGAAACCTGTTATGAGACCTGTTAATGCTTTTATATGTATGGCATGTGTATGCAATGATTTCAAGGATTCTTAAAGGCTCAAATTTTCTTAACCAAAAGAAACACACATTAACTGTGTTAATAAGTTTGAGTTGTTACAAATAGTTCCCTTTGGGCGTACAATCAAACAAAATAAAACTTAATGCAAAAAGAAAATTAGGTCTCCCAGGAGCGTATCCTCTTTGGTGCAATGTAGGCGTTTATATTCCTTTCTTCATGAAGTAGCCTAGTGAGTTCCAGGACTGTCTTCTCGCTGGTGTAGAATTAAGTTTCAAACGTATCCCACTCCTCTTTAAGTTGAGCCCAGCATTTTTGTAACTCCTCATGATCAGTTGGCATGTTAGGATGGAGAACGAGATAGAAAGTGTCTCCTTCAGCAACTGGTTCCACAATCGTTGGTAGGACAGCAGGGTAAGGCATCATAAGACTTTGAGCATGGGCTCGTAACCATTTGAGATAAGGCTCAAGAGGGATTAAATTATTGCTCCCCAGTGTCTTGATATCAACTCTATGTACCATGCCCCAAGCTCGCATGAACCTTTTACGGTAACCCTGCGCATCATTCTCATAGTCGAAGGCGATTCCTTGGATAAGTGTATCATGAGGACCATCCCTTCTCGCGTAACCAAGATGTCGCAGTGCCAAACAAGGATTATAAGTGATTCCTCCCCTAATGCCCAAGAGAGGGACATTAGGGGATTCACCACATCGATCGGTGATGGTAACATCTTCCGAGGACTGTGAACACCAATGAATGTCTAAATGTGTAAGGGACATCATCCTATGAGACCATTTCATACCCTGCTCATTCTTCAAAATAGACCTGGGTAGGTGCAAAATAAACCACCTAGTCCGTAGAGGGGTGAAACACAGGAGGGTCCCCCTTCTCTTTAGAGTGCGAGCACACAAAGAGTGTAGAATATCCCCAAGTAATGTAGGCACCGGATTATGAGACAGAAAAACCTTAATCGTATTCACAACTACAAGTTGGTCTGCGTTAGGGAATAGTATCATCCCGTAGATGAGGAGTTCCAATACCTCTTCAAAAGCTTGTAAATCCATGATATCCCAAAAACAGTGAGCTTTCTCGAATAGAAATTTAACCGGGATTCCTTGGACACTTCCCCTAGTTTCCCAATTTGTCACTACATCGGACCGTTATAAGGACAGAGCTCGAGCAATCTCTTCAGGCTTTGGATGTCTTTCCGTACCTTTGAGAGGTAACTGATCCAGAATAGGTACCCCCAATAGTCGAGAAAATTCCTTCATAGTAGGCACTAGTTGGTAATCCGGGAAGGTGAAGCAGTGGTGCAAAGGAACAAAGAACTGGAATAACACTTTCAACAATTCTTCATCAGGTTTTGAAGTGACCAAGTTGAGCAGCCGACCATGTTTTTCAGTGAAGGGAGAGCTTTTAGGAATCCTTAATGCTAAGTCCTTTAGTTGAGGAGGTACTTTCACAAGGTTAATCTGGATAGTGTTCCTGCGGGCGGATGCCATATCCTACAAAATAAAGCAAAGATGAGCCCTAGGAAATCCTTGAAATGGTTAGTATGATATGCCATGTTTATGATCTCATGATTATGCTAAGAAATCATATGTATAGCAAGCAACAAACAAGTCACACCAAGTCCTTGGGTTTAAAGCCTGCATGAGTTTTAAGTTCATACCCTCTTGAGGCTGGATTGGTTCAACCTGCCCTATAAATAGTAACCGGGTTCTAAGGGATCTCAATATCACTGATCTTTCCCCCAAGCTTCGTTCAATAGGCGATTGACCCGCAACTAAACAAAACTCAGGAGTCAAACCTCACTGAGTGTAGCATCGAGTATCTGTCGACCTTGGGAATACACCAAAGCCGTCCATCTCGCTACGTCCTACTGGCCAAGTTGTGCAATTAAAGGTTCTAAGGCCAGTTGACGCTTTATGACACCACGCAGCGGCCCCGTATTCTCCTTGATTGACTTAAGGGCTACCGGTACCAACCAAAGTATCGCATCAACGTAGCTACTGCTTTAACCGTGTCGGTATACCCCGCACAACTCCCTCACAGTTTATTGCTACTTACCTAAAAGGTGTTCCCATATCCGGTTTTAGGATCTACATAGCCGAAACAGATACCCTTAAAAGTAAATCAATAAAGACAAGCAAGAGAAGCAATTAAGATGACCTAGATCCTAAGGTATACCCTATTTTATTAATGTCCCCAGCAGAGTCGCCAGTTCTGTGATACGGTGGCAGAACCGACTGTTTATTACTGGTTTGCATTTTTTGTTTGCAAATGTACGGTAAGCAAGAGTCGCCATTGAATTTTATTTTATCCAACAAAGGAAAAGGGAAAAGAATAGAAAAACCTTTTTCTAGATGTTTCTGAGTACGGGGGGTAGATTATAGAAAGGGATGGTGTTAGCACCCTTTCTATCCGTGGTTTTCCATGGGCTCTTAGGTACTTTCTCATTTTGAAATTGCTTGTGTGTGTTTTGAAAAGTTTTTGTTTAACTTCATGGTAACCCTTGTATCTGTCCTCAAGAGTGTGTCAAAGTTGTTTTTGAAATTTGTTTTGAAAGTATTTGTGTGAAAGAGTTTTTATTGTTTTGAGCAAGTACTTAAGAGTTTCTACATACTCGAAAAAGACTGTTCGTTTTCTCGTTTCCTTTAGACAGCGCTATCCTACTATTAAGGAGTAGGTAGCCCTATCGTTGGAGTTAAAGGGACATTTGAAGGGACAATTACGGTCACTGAAGAAATGGTTAGGAAACCTTAGTAATTACCCTAGAGTCTTAAAGATCCTTCCGAGGAAACATTCGAATGGATCATTTTTTATCTTTTGGGACTAGAGGGCGACCACTAAAATTCCCTATGCTTCATGGCCGTTTACCGAAGGCAACCGAAGTGGGGTAAACCCTAGGAGTGAATATGTGAAAGTGGGCTTTTTTAGTTAATTATCTTTGAACAATTAGGGTTTTCTACTGTTTTAATCATGGATTTATCTTTTGCATACAATCCTATTATCAATCATCTAGCAGTTAATAGTTGCAGAAATTAAAAGCAGAAAAGAAAATTTACGCTATTACAAGGTTTCGGAGAGGGGGTTACATAACCGAACTAGGGATTAAACAGTAAGTAAAAATCGGAAAAATAAACCCTAATTAAAAACTATTACAAACCTCGAAACAGTTACAATAATTGGAATTGTAAATAAATAAATGCGCACGAGACAAATTAAATATGGGAATCAAAGTCTAAATTCGAAGGAAATCAAAGAAAATATTTTTGTTATTTTTTGATTGAGAAAATTAAATATTTGCAAATTAAACCTAATTTTCTAATTAATTTTAATTATGGAAAAATAATCTAAATTGTCCTAATTAAATTAATCTAATTAAGTAATGAAATTAATTATTAAAAAAAAACCTAATTCTATTGTTTGATTACTTTATGATTTTATGATTTAGTAAATAAAATTTTTTTTTTAAATAAATAAAATAGAATAATAAAAAAATAAGAAAGAAAAAACAAAATTTGGCCTGTTGCTGGAAGTGAACTGGGGGTGCAAAGTTGAAATTGTCAAGGCCCAGATTGGTTGGCCCATGTTCCTTCCGTGTGATCCCATGTAGATTGGCTTCAAAGAGTGCACCATGGGCTGCTGTGGCTAGATGTTGGATCTGGATCAAGGGATGATCCAATGGCTGAGATTTGGAGCACATGATAGGCTTGGAATAGTGATGTATGAGATCCTGCATATAAAGATTAGAAAATAAGAAAAATGTCTAGACCTGAGATCAAACCTAAGTCCTTCCTCTCATACGCGCTTGGCTTTACCGTCTGGGCTGGCTGGTTTGTTTGTTAATATAATAATATAAATAAAACATAAATAAAATATTAAGCATTATGCCAAAAATGTGCGCAGATTCTAATCTCCCAATGGGAGTCTGCCACTTTATCGTCTTCTTCCTGCAACCGTTGTTTTAGGTAACAAATTTTACCAACGGACACAGTCCGTCACTATAGCCCCTGCGTTTTCACAAAATCAATAATATGCAATATAAATTCAGGGTGAGGCCAAGGTTCAATTGGGTTTGATGCCTTGAACACGGTGGTGTCCTTATTTTGGGCCAATTTGGCCTCTATCAAAAGATCCAAAATTGAAGCTTCAAACCCTAAATATGGTATCGTGTGATTCCTGCATCCATACTCAAATTAAACAATCTAGATACGTTGCATACATGATAACAAGCATGAATATATACTTATAACATGTTTATGATGCCAAAATCAATGAACACGATTTTCAAAAAGGGAGAAAATCGTGAGACTTGATGAGCGTAAATCTGGACATTTCAGGCCTTGAGGATGATTGGGATAGCTTCAGAAAACATCCAGGAACGGACTACTGGCCTTGAAATTGCTTGAATTGGTCAATGGAAGAGAATCTGATCTGCATATTTCTTCCAGAATTGCAACTTTGTTCTTCAGTTTTCACGACCCAATCCTCGTTTTTATGCCATGGATATGTTGTGTACTTATATTGGAATGCATTAGGTCAATAAAAACAGACCATATGTTTGCAAATTATGGAGATTTGATTTCATTCTTTTCCTTGTATGATTTGTTTCCAAAATAGACCAAATTAAGATCTTTTCCAATCAATTAGCTCTTGCACGATTTGGATGATTTACTAGCTATTCATTAACTCATAATATGCTCATAAAATCAGATCTTGGATTTTATTTCATTATTCTACTATTTAAATTGGCTTATTTTGATTTAAATGGATAAAAAATAAAAATAAAAAATAAAAAAAAATAAAATAATAGGTGGATAAGCTCAGGGGTCGTGGGCCATCTTAGGAACAAGTTTTAGACAAGAAAACATGGGCCCATTTAGAAAAAAAGTCATTTTGATCGATGTTGACTTCATGCACATTTCCAAAAATTGGCCAACTTTGACAATACAAATCTCCCTCAATTTTAACCCTAAGAAGTTGTTCTTGTACTTTCTAGAAAGCATAGGATGTCCTCTAAACAACCACTTTGGTTTCATCTCAATTGGATCTTCCATATTCATGTAAGAAGCTTTGACCCAAAAGGTGTTTTTGTTGACTTTTGAAAAGGACCCATAATGTCTGATTTTATATCTTTTCATGAGTGCATTTTTTAAACTTAAGGGATGAAGATGAGTTGTAGGGAATTGAATCCTCTTAAAAATGAGCCTTGGATGGTAAATATTTAATAAAGTATGAGAAAGTTAGGCCTGGTCAAATTTTGGTTGACTTTTCCTATAGAAACTCTAATTTAGCAACTTTTGAGTTTTGATGAATTTGGGGAATTCCTTGAGGAATCATGATCAACCCTTAATCAAATTATGGATATTACTTCAAAATGTTGATGTTGACCAAAAATCTTGAAGTTTGACTGTATGTGGGTCACAGTTGACTTTTGACCTAGTACAATTGATTTCCAGGCATCTGAGTAGTTGAATGAGCAAACCCCTTGTGCAAGGCATGAAATTTGGTATGGATGATATTGAGAACATATTAGGGAAATGGAAACCATTTGGGAACCTTGGAACTCAAACATCTTGATGAAAATGGAAACCCTAGTTTGAGGCTCATAGTCTTAGGAGGAGGATTTGTCTGGTCAATCCTTAGGCATCCTTGGGCAAGTTGAGGTCCTCTAGGAGTATGTTTTGAGTAAAAATGGGAGGGAAAATTTTAGGGAGCAACAGCGTCCCATATATACTTTCTTGAAAATGTGTACCAATAGTTTCTTATCAGCGGTATGCGGCTGAATTTTATGGATGTAAGATCTTAGGTGAAGCTTCGGACATGAGACACCATCGTACTTGGCAAAAACAGGGATCTTAAATTTGTGGGGAATGACTACCCCAGGAACCAAATCCATGTCACCAAATTCCAAGCCATGCACAAGTTGGATTTCTACAGTCTTCAATCTATTTTCTAGTTGCTTATACTTGTCGTCAGCCGGTGGATATTGCTCATCAAAATAATCCTCATATTCAGAGATTTGATTGTTTCCACCCCCAGTACAGTGCTCATAGCATCTTCATCTTGATTCTCATCCTCGGAGGAGGATTCTTCTTCAACTTGAACTTGTCGGACGGGGCCTTTGAATCTCTTTCCCATGTTGATTACAACTTTCTTCTTGGTCTTCTTCTTTGTGACAAGAAGTGTCATCATTTCTTGCTGTCATTTTGCTAAGTTGAGAAGAGTGTCTTGAAACTGAGAGTTTTGAGCCTGTAGGTCCTTGATAGTTTGCTCGAAATCCATCTTATACTGAAATAAACAGTAGAAAGATGAGGAAACCTGTGTCGGAAAACCTGCTTATGATATGATGCATGTTATGTGTATGCGATGTTTTCAAGGACATTTAAGATTTAAATTTGCTTAAACAAAGAGGAAACAAAACATTAATTGTATTAATAAGTTCAAACGTTACAAATTTATTCTAGGGCTTACAATGAAAGAAAAACAACAAAATGAACTGAAATAAACAAATAGAAGATTCATGTCTCTCATGGACGCTTCCTCTTTGGGCTGATATAGGCATTCAAGTTCCGCTCCTCGTGAAGTCGCCTTTTGAGCTCCAACACTTTCTTCTCGCTTGAGTAAAATTGGGCTTCAAAGGTGTCTCGCTCCCCCTTGAGTTGAATCCACGACCTTTGCAGTTCCTCGAGTGTAGTAGGAATGTTAGGATAAAGAACAATGTAAGGAACATCTCCTTCGGCAATAGGTTCCACAATTATTGGTAACATGGCTGGATACGGCATCATGAGGCTTTGAGCGCGAGCTCGCACCCACTTGAGATAAGGCTCCAAAGTAATGTAATTCTTATTCCTCAAAGTCTTTATATCAACCTTGTTTACCATGCCCCAAGCTCGTACAACTCTTTGATGATAACCTTGGACATCATTCTCGTAGTCAAATACAATACCTTGGACAAGTGCATCATGAGGACCATCCCTCCGAGCATAACCAAATTGTCATAGATCCAAGCAAGGATTATAAGTGATACCTCCCCTAATGCCAAAGAGTGGGACATTAGGGAATTCCCCACAATGGTCAATGATGGTGACATCCTCCAAAGACCGGGAACACCAATGGATATCCGAATGCGAAAGTGACATCATCCTTTGAGACCACCCCAAGCCTTGTTCATTCTTCCAAACAGATCGAGGAAGGTGCGAAATAAACCTCCTAGACAACAATGTTATGCAACACATAAGGATCCCTCTTATCTTTATTATACGGGTGTGAAGGGAGTGCAAAATATCTCCGAGCAAGGTAGGCACGGGGTTACGAGAGAGAAAAACTTTGACCATATTCACATCTATAAGTTGGTATGGATCAGGAAACAGTACCAAACCATAGATTAGAAGAGCCAAAACTTCTTCAAAATCTTGCAAATCTAGAGCATCCCAAAAATGTTGATCCTTCTCAAATAGAAACTTGGCTAGGAAACCCTTGACTTCGCTCCTTGTTTCCCAGTTGGATACAATATCAGACTGTTGCAAATGAAAGGCCAATGCAATCTCCTCAGGTCGTAGCTCTTTCTCTAGACCGGTGAAAGGCATTTGATCAAGAATAGGCACTCCCAATAGTTGAGAAAATTCTTCCATCGTCGGCACCAATTGATAATCAGGAAATGTGAAACAATGATGTTTATGGTCAAAGAATTGAAAGAGCACACCCATCATTTTCTCTTCAAAGCTTAAGATGGCCAAGTTGAGAAGTCGACCATATCTTCGGGTGAACGGAGAATTCTCAGGAACCCTTGATGATAACTCTTTGAGTTGAGGAGGCACCTTTACAAAGTCGACTCAGATGGTTTTTCTGTGAGTGGAATCCATGTCCTATAAAACAGAACAAAGATAAATCCCAAGGTCCTTGAAATGGTTAGCGTAAATACTATGGCATGATATCATGATGTTATGTACAAACAATCATATACAAGAAAGGAAAACAAGAACTTAGGTTTAGGCCTGCATGAGGTTTATAGTTAAGTACCCTCTTGAAGTTTAGTTGGTTCAACCTATCCTAGAAAGTAATTAAGTTCTAGGGAATCTCAATATCATTGATCTTTCTTCATTGGGCATTGTCTCAGCACAATCAATCTTTTCTTGCGGTCGAAATATCACAAAAGTCTGATCTTAATGAGTGTAGTATCGAGTATCAACCAATCTTCATCTTTACACCAAAGCTGACTATCTTACCACTTCCTAATGGCCAAGTTGTTTAACTAAAGGTTTTATGGTCAGTTAGTGCTTCATGACACCATACAGCGGCCGCGTATTCTCCTTGATTCAAGAAAAAGGATACGGGTACCCACAAATGTGTCACACTAACGCATCTATTGTTTCAACCATATCTGTCTATGTCGTACAATCTCCACAATCTATTGCTACTTACCTAATAATGTTCCCAGATCTGGGTAGAGAATCTATACAAAACCCAAACACCCTTTTAAGAGTAAAGCAAACAAGTCAAACAATGAAAGCATTTAAAGGTGATCTAGTCTCTAAGGTAACCCCACTTTTAAGTTTATCCCCAGCAGAGTCGCCAGTTCTGTAATACGGTGGGAGAGTTGACTTGGGTGTTTTGTGTTTTACCGCAATTATTGCGGATAGAAAGAGTCGCCACTGACTTTTCTTTTATCCAATAAAGGAAAGGGTGAAAAGAATATGAAAGACCTTTTGAGAATTTTATTGAGTTCGGGGGGTAGGTTATGAAAAAGGAAGCTGTTAGCACCCTTTCCATCCATAGGTATCTACGGGCTCTTAGTTGCTAGCTCACTTTGAAATGCTTTGTGAAATGTGTTTGTGAGTTGTTTTGAAATTACTTTTGAAAAGGGCCCTTGTTTAGGCGAACTATTGTAATGATTCTCGTATCTATAAGAATGTATACAAAGTGTTGACTTTTGAAAATATTTCATGAAATGTGTTGGTGTGTTTGAAAGATGTTTGTTTTGAAATGTTTGTGAGCAAGAAACTACGAGCGTTCTACCTACTCAAAAGAAAGTTTTTGTTCTTTTCCTTCTCCTTTAGATAGTGTTATCTTACCATTAGTTAGTAAGCAACCTTATCATTGGATGTGAAGGGAGAGACGTGGGTCATCGTAGTCATAGAAGGCAGCATTGTAGGACACATTAGCAATTTGTTGTGAGGGTCTAAGATCGTTTACCAAAGGCAACATTGAAGGGTAATCGAGGGACTACGATCTTGTAATCGAGGGTATTTGCTAAAGTATCCCACGCTCGATGGACATGACTGTTTATTTTAAGGAAACAAGTGTGGGTTAATCCTAGAGGTGCAAGTGTGCAAAGTGTTTTTGTTTTCATGTGTTTGTATTGAATTAGGGTTGTCTATTGCTTTGTTTTAAATATTGTCATACAATCCCTAATTACTAGCAATGATATTGAAAGCGATAAATTGTGGAAATTTAAAGTCCTACACTATTACAATACTTTAGAGGACGGGGGTACAAATTACAAATGGAGATGACAAGTAAAATAAACCCTAACTATTACAAGACTTTGAAAATTACATCATAATGTGCAATAATAAAATGTACAAGAAATATAAAGAGAAAAGAAATTGAAAAGAGAATTTTTTTTATGGTTTTGTTAGGAAAAGGTTTTAAAGTTAACCTAATTAAACTAATAATAAAAAGGAAAAGAGTTAATTAATTAAATTTCTAAATTCTAAGTTGACTTAATTAGAAAAGAAAATTTAAGATAAAAGCTAAGTCTAAATTAATTCAATTAATTTAAGAAATAAAAATGTTTTTAGGGTTTTTGTTATTTATGAAATAAAGTAGAGATAAAGTAAAAATAAATATTTTGGTCTAATTATTTAATAAAATATTTTTTTGGTATATTTTATTAAAAATAATAATAACATAACAAAATAAATAAAGAAAAGAAATAATATAAAAACAGAAATGTAAATTAAAGGAGGTCTGAAAATGAATCAGGGGGTTAGAAAGTAAAACAATTTTTGTGCTTTAGGCCCAAATAGTTTTTTTGTTTGTAACAGAAAATAAAAACAAAATAAAAAATGTGATGTTTGGCTGCGTATCATGAAGTATTCAGGGGGTGAGAGGGGTTAAAAATGAATGACCCAAGGTGAAGAGCCCAATGCGTTGCCAAACAAAAAAGAACAAAAAAATGTGAAAAACTGCAAAAAGGTCTCGCTGGGGCTTGAACCCAGGACCTTATAGAGGTATGCCTTACGCACGCGCTTCCTGCCACTGGGGTGGCCGTTTCATCCGATATAAAGACAACTTGTAATAAATATAAGATAAAACAAGTCCATGATTGTACTTCA
The DNA here is from genome assembly GCA_948472305.1 of Vicia faba. NCBI lineage: Eukaryota > Viridiplantae > Streptophyta > Magnoliopsida > Fabales > Fabaceae > Vicia > Vicia faba. The sequence goes on along the minus strand of OX451739.1, from coordinate 1,481,633,863 downwards.
TCTTTTTCCTCGTGACAATCATAACTCTGTAACTTTCTAAACTCTCAACCATTTCAGAAATTGTAAACATCAAACTTGGTAGAAATTTCACTAGGATTTCAAATATGTAAATAACTTAAACAATGGATCATAGATGAGAATGAAATTTAAATGGTACCAAATTTAACCTAATTTTTTCAGAAAGTTCAGGCTCAAAATTCTCACTACCCAGGCAACATAAATGAATTTTGAGGACATGGTTAGTTTCAGGGCTATGATATCTACATTTTATCTTTTAAAATGGAAGCCAAATGATGCTTATATGAAGAGTTAAAATTTCAGAAAAATCACCTTGCAGATGGAGACCGTGTTTTGAGTTAGAGCTCACTTCAAGGTGCTGCAATGATCTTGTTATCTTCCTTGAACTACCATGAAGCTATTCCAATAGTTACTTTGAGCTTAGAGTGTCTGAAATATTCTAGAGAAGTCAAGGTGCAAAAATCTGTTTTTGGAAACGGAGGATGATGAAGGTGGAGTTACAGAAGTGATTCAGGTGTTTGAATCACTTCTATATAGTGTATATATGATGTTTGAAGGGTTTAAATGAAAAACTCCAGAGGGAATTTGAAGCTTGGATTTCAAAATCAGAAATGACAAGTTTTGAGGTATTTTTGGTGGTTCTGTGTTTGAGGAAGTATACGGGAGTTTTTAGGATAGAAAAATTGTGTCCTAAGTTGCATAATAGTGTCTCAATTTATAGGAGAAGGTTTAGAGGCTTGAGGTGGTCAGAATCAAAAGATCACATGTTTATGGATTTTGACTTATTTTTGAAGTAATCTTAACAAACATGGTTTCAATGCAAGGTACATGGCTTTTAGGATGGATAGAAACTTTAAACATGTTTGCTCTGAGTTTATAGATAATGCTTGTGCATAAAGAACACGTCCAATGCTCAAGACAAGTTGACTTTGTGATTAAAGCAACTTTTCAAGAATGGCAATGGTGCCTTTGTGCCATAAATGGAAATACAACTTGAATAATAATTCAAATGCTTGGCCAATGGCTTGTGTAACCAATTAATTATGGAGTGAAAAACAAGTTAGAAGCCTGCAAAGTGAAGTTATGCAGCATAGGCTAGGGTTTTGATCAAGTGTTCATCACAAAAAGGACTTGTAATTCAAGAATGGATTCCCAATTTCTTCTCTTCGATTCTCTTGACTAAAAAATGATCTCTTAAAGTTCTTGAAAATTTTGGAAAGCTTTACACATACTCTACAACTTTCATGTTTTCCATTTGTGCTAAATTAAATTGGATCTAGGTGAAAATTGGCCAAGAAGTTAGGGCAAAATCCAGACCAAATTGATCAAAATTTTCACTAAGTGTTTTAGAAAAAGTGCATGACTTCATGAATTTATTACTCAAAATCCAATAACTTATAGGAATTTATTATCAAAGAAAATTTATAGATCTCATCAAGATCTACAACTTTCATGTTGAAATTTTTCTTTGGATCATCTTGCACCTTGGTGAAAAATTGGCATGAAGTAGTGAAATTATCATGTACAAAAAGACTTAGAAAAATTTCTAAGTGTAGAAAAGTTTGACTTTTCAAATTGAATTTTGACTTTCTTAATTCCTTGATGATCAAGATTCATATTTTATAATTTCTTTATGAATTGTGATCTTTGAAACTCAATTTTGACCAAAAAGTCAAAGTTTGACTTTTGGTGTATCAATTGACTTTTTCAACAGTTGACCAAATTTCATCTATCAATTGTTTGATCTTGAATTGAATCATGAAATTATGTAAAAATGATGTAATTGAATCCTTGAAATCATCTTTCAAACCAATAAGTCATGTATTAGGTCAAAAATAAAAAATCAGTCATTCTAATCAAAAATCCTAATTTTGACCAATTTACCCTTTTGATGAATTGAACATTTTTCTTGAGGAATTGTGATCCAAACTTGATCAATTGATGAATATGACTTCAAAATGTGGATATTGGTAAAAAATATTAAAGTTTGACTTTAAATTGACCATAGTTGACCTTTTACCCAATACACTTGATTTTCAATCATCTGATCAATTGACTAAGCAAAATTGTGATTCAAGACTTGAAACTTGACATGAGTATTCTTGGATGTCTATAATGATACATGAAGGTCATTTTAGGCATTAGAAGTTCAATTTTCTTCGTGAAAATCCAAACCATAATTTTAGGCATCAGTGTTTAGGAGATGTTTTGACCTAGTCAACATTTGTGCAAACTTGATCCATTGATGATCCTTTGTGAGAAATGTCTTGAGAAAAGAGAGGGAAAATTTTGGGGTACAACAGCTAGAATATGAGTACCATATCGAACCTTCTGCGCTGGAGTGCAGTCCATCACACAGAAGATTCTCTCAATCTCTTTCAACCAATCCAACACTCCGTCATGATCATACTTACCCTTAAAGGTAGGCGGATTCTCCATGTGGAAAGTCGCCAAACTACGAGATCCAGCATTCTCGTCAGTATTCGTATGATTCTCCATAACATGCGCTATATCTTCCAAAGCAGCAGCAAATGCAACATCATTCCTTCAAGCCATCTCAACTTATTACTACAACATAAACAATGGTTAGAACTCAAGTTAACAATACTCAATTGTTAGACAAAACTATGACTCGACAACTTGGTCGGACAGACCAAATTGCTCTGATACCAACTGGTAACACCCCAATTCTACCAGGCAATTATATAAGATCATAGTCACAAAATTCGACAACCAAATCAGGATGCTACAATATCAACTTAAAACAACGACATTCATTACCAATAGATAACACATTAAACTCGGATGAACCAACAACAACATAGATTAATATTTTAAAACCAACAACTTTCATAACTACACAGCGAAATCGTAAAATTCGACTTAAAATAATTTAACATCTTTATCCAACTGAAACAACTCCAAATAACAAGTACTTCACGAAAATCAACTTAAAATTCAACAACTACAGTAAAATCAACAATAAAGAAACAAGCTTTCATCCCCCGAGTGTTACAAATCAGAGCAATGACACCGACTCGAACTCCTGAAGGTAAAATGCCTTCACTCTGGATTACCTACACGTTACCAACATAGGGGTAACATTTAAACAAAAGGGGTGAGATATGAAACAATATAATCGGATGTATGATGAATAATACATTAGAAACAGTTCATACAAAAACATCACTTCAAAGCTATTTAACAATATTATCATCATGAATTCATCCATACAACAACTCAGAATGCAACATGGAATGCGACATGTTTTTATGCACATGCATGTGGTACCAATGGAGCAAAACTCCCAACTTAATAATCTGCCAATTAATAGAGGCATCAACAAGACATAAGACTTTAACTTTATATTTTTGCCAATCCAGCCCAACTTACCGAGCATGAGCTCCAACTTGATATGTTATCTATGCAACAACAGTATGAATGTAGTAACAACAACAATAATAATTCAACAACAACTCAACATAATTCAACATTAGCCATAAGCCTACAACTTAATAATTGCCAATAATTAGAGGCATCTCAACAAAATTCATCAGGACCTGCCAATTCTCTATTTATAACAAGAATACAATACAATGTATCAACCAAAATATACTATGACGTATGCAATGTCATGATATATGAAATGTATTGAGTAATGATATTCTCAAAATAAATGAGATTGTGTTGTATAATATGTATTCACATGCCATGATGTATGGATATGTAATGCCATTGTGATATTCTATAGCTGGGGAAAATAAATCCCGGACTGCTGTTGGAGAGTATAAGGAGTTGAGTTCTTCATTTCCGCTGAGGATAGTGGCCGAAGATGATTAGCTAGGGATTTACATCCATTCTGCTTGAGAATATTCTGCCGGAGAGACTCTGTATGAGAATAACCCCGCGGGAGAATGACTCTATGGGAAAGAGGTACTCTGTTGGAAGATCTGCTGATTTGGAGAAATAAACTCAACTGAGGATGAACTTCCATTGCTGGAGAGGAGAGCTCTGTTGGAGATCGAACTTCTGCTTTCAGAGAAATAAACTCTACTCGGGAGAAAACTTTATAAACTATTTATGGTTATAAAGCTCGGCTGGGGATTGAAGAAATTAGCTTTTTGAAAGAGCCATTGGGGAAGGAATTCCTGCTTGGGGACCTGGAGATCGGACCTTGGTTGTCTCAGCTCTGCGGGGAGCATCGGTATCACTGGTTTGTATGTGATAGTGACTCCGCCTCTAACTGTCTCTGCCCCTTGTACCATGATGGATGGGGTAACTGTCGATATTTAGGTTTTGTACCATTTTCTTTGAGTTCTTAGTAATTGCCTTTCTGTTTTATATGCAGATATTTGTGAACAGTAATCATATTCAAATTCATATATCAAGAATAAAACATTGGTCGTTTTTTGCGAAACAAAACAAAAAAAGGGAAAACAAACATACAGTCTTGTACATAAAAGATGATTTGTATTGATTTTAAGTTTACCTATAACAAGCGTTTTTTACAAGGAAACTGATGCTCCGGTAAGAGAGCGCCGCTGTAAACAAATGGAAATTATTACAGAAATTGTGTACAAAAATAAAACAGATATGTGAAGTGATCCCATCGGGTTTCAATTCTGTTACTGCCCCTATGTCTTCGAGCATCTTATCACTTTGCTTCTTGTCCGAATCTGACTGGACTGATCGGTACCGTTTGAGCTCGATATTTGATTACTGAAGTCTGATCGCAAGGTGATCCAATGGGACATGGTGATACACTTTAATCCTTAACTTTTTCCTGGACCGCCCTTTCCGGCTTTCGGTCCACCGGGATACCCTTTTTTTCCTAAGCCTCCCTTTCGGGTTTTCGACTTACCGGGTGTACAGATTCTTTTATTTTTTATCCCTAATTTTTTCCCGAACCTTTTGGTTCGCCGGGATGCCCTTATTTTTGCCTAGGTATGTCAACCTAGAGGGTCTTTATTATGCGTAGTATCTTTTCACTATGTCCGTATTAACAGGGTGTAGAAGGTCGTCACCATCCATGGTGGTCAGAGTCATGGCTCCATCGGAGAATATGTTCTTGACTACAAATGGTTCCTCATAGGTGGGAGTCCATTTTCCCCTGGGATCACCTTGCAGCACTATGATGCGCTTGATTACCAGACCCCCTACTTGATACACTTGTTGTCAGACTTTCTTGTTGAAGGCCTTGATCATCCGTTTATGATACATTTGACCATGGTAGATAGTAGTAAGTCTTTTCTCGTCGATTAAGTTTAATTGATCAAGTCGAATATGGATCCAATCATCTTCGCTCAAACCCGCATCCTTCATAATTTGTAGAGAAGGGATCTGGACCTCTATGGGTAGGACAGCCTCCATGCCATATACCAGAGAATAGGGGGTTACCCCTATCGAAGTACGTGCTGAAGTACGGTACCCGTGAAGAGAAAATGGTAATATCTCGTGCCAGTCTTTGTATGTCACCGTCATCTCCCGTGTGATCTTTTTAATATTCTTTTTAGCAGCTTCAACAACGCCATTCATCTTCGGCCAGTAAGGAGAAGAGTTGTGATGCTGAATCTTGAATTGTTTATAGAGTTCAATAATCATCGAGTTATTGAGATTAGTACCGTTGTCCATGATGATTCTCTTAGGGATACCATACCGATAAACCAAGTTATGCTTGATGAACCGTGCCACCACATTCTTAGTAACTGTAGCAAAGGAGGCAGCCTCAACCCACTTTGTAAAGTAATCAATGGCCACTATGATGAAGCGATGTCCATTGGACGCGGTAGGTCTGATCTCGCCGATCATGACAATGCCCCACATTGCAAAGGGCTAGGGAGCTGTCAAAACATTCAATGGAACTGGGGGTACATGCACCTTATCAGCATAGATTTGGCACTTGTGAGAGGTTCGAGAATGTTGATAGCAGTTGGCTTCAATAGTGGACCAGTAGTATCCTGCCCGTAGGATCTTCTTTTCCATGGTATATCAACTTGAATGAGTGCCAAAGGTACCTTCGTGTAGATCTTCCACGATCCTTTTTGCTTCTCTCTTGTCTACACATCGCAGTAAGGTAGAGTCATGATTGCGCTTATAGAGGATTCCATTGCTGAGGAAGAAATTTGCAGAAAACCTTCTCAAAAATTTCTTGTCACTGACAGATGCCCCCTCGAGGTATTCTTGAGCCTCGAGATACCTTTTCACCTCATGAAACCAAGGTTTGTCGGCTATCTCCTCAGTATTGATCTCACAACAGTATGCCGGTTCATCCAACCTATCAATAGTGATTTGGGGAGCTTCATTATCCCACCTGACCTTGAACATTGACGATATAGTAGCTAGCGCGTCCGCTAACTGATTCTCTTCTCGTGGGAAATGTTCAAAGATGATCTCTTCAAAATGCGGCAGTAGTGTCAATACATGTTCTCTGTAAGGGATAAGGTTCGGGTGCTTCGTTTTCCACTCGCCTTTGATTTGACTTATCACCAAAGCGGAATCCTCGAATACACTCAAGAACTTGATCCTTAGGACAATGGCAGCTCTAAGACCCATGATACATGCTTCATACTCCGCCATGTTGTTGGTACAGTTGAAACATAATCGGGCAGTAAACGGAGTATGACAGCCCTCGGGAGATATGATTACGACGCCAATGCCATTGCCCAGTGCGTTTGAGGCTCCATCAAAATACATAGCCCATTGGGACCCTTCCTCAGGTCCTTCATCCGATCCAGGTTCTTCAAAGTCGGTTACTAACATGATATTCTCATCCGGGAACTCGAAATTCATGGACTGGTAGTCGTCCACGGCCTGATGTGCCAAATGATCAGCTAACACACTTCCCTTGATTTCTTTTTTGGTTGTGTATTGGATGTCGTACTCGGTTAAGATCATTTTCCATCTTACTATTCTTCCGGAGAGAGCGGGCTTCTCGAAAATGTACTTGATCGGATCCATCATAGATATCAACAAAGTAGTGTGGGTCAACATATACTGTCTTAGTCGGTGAGTAGCCCATGCCAAAGCGCAGAAAGTTTTCTCGAGCAGTGAGTATCGTGTTTCACAGTCGGTAAAAGTTTTGCTAAGGTAGTATATTGCATGCTCTTTTCGACCAGACTCGTCATGCTGCCCCAGCACACACCCCATTGAATTATCTAGCACTATTAAGTACATTATCAAAGGTCTTCCTTTAGTCGGAGGCATCAGAATATGAGGCTCTTAGAGATATTGTTTGATTCTTTCAAAGGCTACCTGGTATTCATCATTCCTCTTTACCACTTGATCTTTCTTTATAAGCTTGAAGATCGGCTCACAAGTAGCAGTCAGATGTGAAATGAATCGGGCAATGTAATTTAGGCGTCCCAAGAAACCTCTAACTTCCTTCTCAGTACGGGGAGCCGAAATCTCTTGTATGGCCTTCACCTTTGCAGGGTCTACCTGAATACCTTTGTCACTGACTATGAATCCCAAAAGCTTACCAGACCTTACCCCGAAGGTGCACTTGTTCAGATTTAACCTCAGCTTGTACGTCTTCAACCTATCAAACAGATTTTGTAGATGATCAAGGTGTTCTTCTTCAGTTTGATACTTGGCTATCATGTCATCGACGTAAACCTCGATCTCGTGATGAATCATGTCATGGAACAGAGCTACCATAGCTCTCTGATAAGTGGCCTCAGCATTCTTCAACCCAAATGGCATCACCTTGTAGCATAAAGTTCCAGACTGTGTAACAAATGTTGTCTTTTCCATGTCTTCAGGTGCCATCTTGATCTCATTGTAGCCAGAGAAACCGTCCATGAAGGAAAAGACTTTGTGTTGTATGGTGTTGTCAACCGGAACATCAATGTGGGGAAGAGGGAATTCATCCTTGGGGCTTTCCCTGTTCAGGTCTCTGTAATCCACACACATTCGTACTTTACCATCTTTCTTAGGTACTGGAACCACATTAGCAACCCACTGCAAATAGGAGGTGAAAGCTAAGAACCTTGCATTGAACTGCTTCATAACCTCTGCTATAATCTTCTCTGACATCTCCGGATGCATATGACGGACCTTTTTCTTTACTGGAGGGCAGTCTTCTTTAGTCGACAGATGATGAACTACTATATCTGTGTCTAGTCCCAGCATGTCTTCATATGACCAGGCGAAGATCTCAACATACTCATGCAACATTTGTACCAACCGCTATTTGACGTTAAGCTCCAGATTTGCACCTATCTTAACTTCTTTTCTGTCTTCCTCTGTACCCAATTTCACTATCTCAACCGGCTCTTCATGAGGTTGTATGGCCCTTTCTTCCTGTTGTAATGGTCTAGCAAGGTCTCCGGGTACCTCACAATCTTCCTCACCTTTGTCCTCGGCTTGGTTGATCGGATTTTAAAAGTCATAATGAGCAGTAGCAGAACTGTTATCAATGGGATCCAGAGTGGATATGGATCTGCATTTAGATACGTGAGTGTGTGTAAGAGCAAAATTGTATGGACAAAATAAATTAAAAGAAAGACAGAGAGCACAAAATTTGTATGCAAACGTCCAATGCTTTATTAATGTCATATGAAAATGAAAGATGATAACCATCACAAATAGAACCATTATGGCCCAGGTAAGACACGTGGCTATAGAGTTTATATTGTTTTTAAATTACATATCCGAAAAATCAAAAAGACAATTACTCCTGAACAAAAGTAATCGGTACAAAGTCCTTGGCAGTGCAGTTACTAAGTCCATCGTTGGTAGTCAGGAAGATCCAGCTGTCAATGTTAGAATCATCATCACTGTCACCTGTAGCAAAAACACTATCAATAGCATTGGCTCCCGAACCACGTTTGGGCATAGGAGCCTTTATGATATTAGGACTCTCGGAGGGATCAAACTCAACCTCCTTAGCATCAATTAGATCTTGTACTTTGTTTTTCAAAGCCCAACAATCATTGGTATCATGGCCTGGACTTTCCGAATGATAAGCACAACGAGCATTCAATTTATAGTAGGGAGAGGTGGTGTTCAGGTTCTTCGGAGCTTCTCTCAGAGTAACCAGATTGGTCTTCAACAACTGAGGTAAAATCTGAGACAGCGTCATGTTGATTCGAGTGAACTGTCTAGCTGGCCTTTCTGCTCTCGGCTGATTATTTCTTTGCTGAGCAGGCGCATGGTTGGGAATCATAACAACCCCTACCGTCGGACGGTGCTCAGTTCAATTCTGATTCTTTTGGTTGTAGACAACATTGACTTCCTTTTTACCTGTAAATGGCTTCCTTGCAGCGCTAGAAGAGGCATCCTTCTGAATTTTTCCACTTCGGATTCCAGCTTCCACTCTTTCTCATGTTAAGATCAGTTCAGTAAAACCCGTTGATGAACTTGCAATCAGATGGTTGAAGAACGGCCCAGTCAAGGTCCCCAGAAACAAATCCACGAGCTCCCTGTCAGCTAAGGGAGGTTGAAATCTTCCAGCCAAATCTCTCCACTTTTGAGCATAATCCTTGAAACCCTCGTTCAAACCCATAGATAGATTTTGGAGTTATGTACGGGTGGCAGCGAGGTCTGCATTATAATGATATTGCTTATAAAATGCAGCAGCAAGGTCTTCCCAGCTACGAACATTGGCTCAAAGGGGTTGACGAGGGATTATCTTCCTTATAACTCTGGTGTTTAGGAATTGAAACAATGCCTGTACCTCATCAGCGGGGTCTGCTCAAAAGCATACTGTAAGGATCGTGGTATCGTTTTCGTCATCCTCCCTCAAGAGGCTTAGAATTGTTAACCGAGCATTGAACATCACAAAAATATGAAAACAGTTTTAAGCATAATAAATGCGAATATATTGCTTCAAAACAGACATATGCGATGCATTAATGAAATAACAACATTTAACAATGAACAAATGTTTGAACAATCAAAAGGGAATTACAACTTGAAAAATTCTAATGAACATAAATTTTCTAGTTTGAGATAGTCATCTTAAATGGAGAATTCTCAACGGAAGATTTTCATCTCGCCATCCGGCATGAACTCTATCACCCCTTCGTCAATCAAGTCCTGGATTTTGTTCTTCAAGGTCCAACAGCCGTCTGTTACATGCCCTGGGCTGTCTGAATGATAAGCGCAACGGGTGTTGGGGTTATACCTTGAAGGTGTCCTGTTGGGATTCTTAGGAGGGTCCTTTAGAGTGATCAGATTGACCTCCAGCAAGCGCTTCAGTATAAAGGATGATGGTATATCAGTCTCCGAGAAATGTCTTCCAGGCGCATTTCGTTTACGCTGACTACCCCGTTGAGGCTGGGCTCGTGACCCTGAAGCAAGCTGAGGAGATTTTCCTTTGTCTTCTTGCCCCGCATGTGGTTGAATGATGGCTGGGACTTCAACCCTAGTTGTTGGAGCTATTTGATCATTTGGAAGCAGCTTGGTGACGAGGACCCTGAGCTCTTCTTGCTTTTGAGCTAAATCCTGGATGAGAGTCATCTGGCCCATCAACTGCCCCATCATTTGGATCTTCATGGTTGCCAACTCAATTTGTAGCCCTTCCAGCTGATCGTTCCTGATGCCCCCTGCATTCCCTAAGGTCAAGTTCCTTGTGAGGAGAGTCTTTATTTCTTCTTGCCCCCTGGATAGGTTCAAGAACATTTCTCGTAGCTGGGCGTTTTGAGCCTGGAGGTCTTGGTTGTCCGGTTGGAAAGCCATTGCTGAAATAAACAGCGAAGATGGTGAGTGACCTGTCAAGAGGGTACCTGTAATGCAATGATATGTATGATATGTATGCAATATTTTCAAGGACCTCGCAGGGTAAACAAGAAGATTGTTAGAGTTTGGATCCGGTAGCTTGATTGAAGGAATTTCATGTTACTGAGAATCCTTCTTCAAGGGTCAAGGCTCACAATATCGAGTGGGTCATAGCCCCTGACAACCTTGGCTAGTGGAAAATAAATCCCCTTTGCCCCTTGCTAGACATCATGACCTGCATCACAAACCTTTGAGGTCCTTGAAATGGATTAGTCCTTATGTGGGATGTATGCAATGATATGATGTTATGCTATGCATGGGGTAACGTAGGTACACCCTGTTATGAGTCCCAATTAAGGACTATAAACAAAACTTGCAAGAGACTTAGTAACCCTGTTATGAGTCCCAGTTAAGGACTATAAACAAAACCTGCAAGAAACTCAAGTGTCAAATAACAAGCATGCAAGTAGTCAAGTTGGAAGGCACACAAGTCACAAAAGAGAAACCCTTAGAGTTTAGGCCAGCATGGGGTCTAGGTATTACCCTCTTTCAGTTTGTTGGTTCATACCTGTCCTATCAAAAGTAACCGGGTTCTTAGAGGATCCCAATATCATTGACTACCCTCAATCGGTCATAACTCCAGCATCACAATCTTTTCTTGCGGCCAGAACCATCACGAGAGTTTAGCCTCAATGGGCGTAGCATACTGCTACTGTTCTATTGGCCAAGTTGTTTCATTTAAGGTTCTAAGGTCTTTTGGTGCTTAATGACTCCTCCGAAGACCCATATTCTCCTCGTTGCAACACAAGGGATATCGGTACAGACTAAGGTGCCACACCAACGTAGCCACTGCTTCACCCGTGTCGGTCTACGCCGGACAGGTCCCTCACAGCTTATGCTACCTAAACAGGGTATCCCCAGATCCGGGTTAGGATCTATGTAACTCCGATGCAACCCACAATTTAAAGCAAAAAAGTTAAAACAATTGAAAACACAGTTATGAACTATCCTAAGGTACACCTCACTTTATAATAATTCCCCAGCAGAGTCGCCAGTTCTGTGATCGGTGGATCTGGAACTGACAGTTTAACGCTGGTTTGCGAAATGTCGCGGAAGCAAGAGTCGCCACCGTCTTTTATTTTCTCCAATATGGAAAGGACAAAAGCACAGAAAAATTCCTTATTGAGATTAGTTCTCGGTTCGGGAGGTAGATTTATAGAAAGGGAAGGTGTTAGCACCCTTTCTATCCATGGTTATCCATGGGCTCTTAGATACTTGCTCATTTGTGTTTTCAAAATGTTTGTTTGCTTTTCAAGGTGAGTGGGTTTGAAAAAGTTTCTTTGAAAGTTTCAGATCGACTCTTGTATCAGTCCTCAAGAGTGTTTGAAAAGTTGTTTTTGAAAGCTTTTTGCAAAGTGTCGGTGTGAGAAGAAGTTTTTTTGATTTGTTTTGAATTAGAGCAAGTATCTACGAGTCATCTACCTACCCTAAGGAATTAGTCTGTGTAAATGTCCTTAAGGTAGTGCCATCCCACCATTGAGAGGTAGGTAGCACCACCGTTGGAGGTGTTTGGGTCAATTCGAGGATTAGGGACAGTGTGGTCACCAGAGCAATAGTAGGACACCTTAGAAGCTACCCCCATGCCATATTCATGGACATGAGGACTTACTAAAACGTCCTCTACTCGACGACCACGTTTCGAGGGGCAAGGCAACAGTGAGGCGTACCCTAAGAGTGGTGTGTGAATTGTGTGTTGTTTTCAGTTATTATTTGTCTTGTCATGCATTTAGTGAGCTACGCTTCGATTTTATTTGGGCATACATTCTTTCATGTTATTATTAGCAGTTAAGGGTTAGGGAATTAAAATGCGGAAAAATAAAGGTCCTACGCTATTACAAGGTGCGGGTCTACATCGCCAAATTAAACCAAGACCCGATTTGTATAAAAGTATGGAAAGTAAATGTCCTAATTATATATTACAAAGCCTTGGGGCAAATACATTATAATCACAAAAAGAAATAAAAATAAATGCGCGAAAAGGAATTATGATCGAATGCGAGGGCGTTGGACCCTTTAAAGGAATTAAATATGAAATTGAAAATTGATTTAATTATTAAATGAGAAAAAGAACTTATTTTTTATGTTTTTGGATTTATGAAATTAAAGAGAATTAATTGGAATTAAAAGTTAAAAAAAAAACCTAGCTATAAATTGTTTTTAATTTATTAAAGAAAAATGTTTAAGTTTGGCCTAATTTAACCTAATTATTTAAATGGCATATTTATTTACAAAATAATTAATTACTAATAATAAGAATAAGATGAAATTATTTTATTGAGAAAAAGAATAAAAATCTAAAACCTAATTTCTACCTTTTTTAGTTATTTAGAAAATACATTAAAATTAAACCTAAAATTAGACTAAATTGATTAACAAAATTTATTTACAAAATTAGTAGCAATTAATATTAATGAAATATTTTTTTTTGTTTTATGATTTTCTGGTTTTTTATGTTTTATGAAAATTATATTTTGTGAAATTAATAAAACAAAGGCAAATAAAAGAATGAAATAAGAAATAAAAATAAGGATATGCAAACCATAGGGGGTGAGTTGGCCCAAATGGAGGTGAAACTATGAACAATCAGGCCCAAGAAGCATAGAACTCGTTTGACTTTCCAGATCGCGTGTGGGGTGACTGACTAACGTGCATGATGGTCTCTCCATTCTGGCCATTAGATTGAAGTTGCTGGACATGTGGCAAGGTTTGGCATTGGGAGTTTGGTGGACCACAGGAGCGTGCACTGCATGGGAAAGGGTTAGAAAAAATAGTAACAATTGTATAGGGGACCTGGGAATCGAACCCAGGTCCCAGTGTTCACAAAGCACATCCTCTACCACTTGTACCAGGCAACGCATCTGTATGTATCATAGAAAACAAATATTATAATAAGAAAATAAGGCTAATGATATAAAACGCGCCAGATTTCATATTGTCCAACCACGTAGTGACACGCCAGGCTTCTTCTTCGTTATCCCTGAAAATACCAAACAAGTAGCGGGGGTTTTAAACCCCCACTAACCACAATATACAAAAATAGCGATTAGAGCAGGCCTTATCATAAATTGAGCGCGATGGTATGATTAAATTCATCTGGAGTTTCTGAGTTCAATGGTACTGGTTAGGATGGCCAATTTTTCCTCATGAAGAAGTCCCCAATTTCAAGCTTATGAAAACCTAGAAAATGTCAATGGCAACTTTCTACACAGGCAAGATTAATTCAATTCAATGGCACCATTAGCTTCAGTATGATCATGTTAGTGTAAAACAAGCATTAAAATGTATGGAAAATGCGTGCAAATCAAAATACGAATATGCAAAAATTCATGAACAGGACGACTTCATTCTACCAGTTCTTTGCGTGTGGAGGTCTGATTTTGATTGGGAAAGCTTCCTGGCAATCTCAGCAAGCCTTTGGAATGGTTTTGGGACCTTTAATCACACTCTAGCTATGAAATCAGTCTTGAAGTTTTTTGTGAAAAAATGCAAATTTGTTCTATCAGTTTGGGCGCAGCTTGCTTGTTCTTGTGATTAGGGTTGCATTGTGTATATGTGTGTGAATGCATTAGGTCAGAAATCCAATCCAAAAACCTTTGCATTGATGATTTGGATCTTTTATTTTTTCAATATCTTTTTCAATCTTTTTGTCATGAAGAACATGCCAATCATGGAAGATTTTCCTTTTTTGGACATGAAACGAATTGCCACCTTGCATTAGTTGGATTTGCTGCATCAAAAAGATTTAAAAGCATCATTTTGTATTTTTCTCATATTTAATTTTAATTAAATGAATTAATAGATTTAAAAATTCAATTAATAAATTAAAAATAATAAAATAACTCCCCTTTGGGTCAATGGGTCGTGCATAGCTTTTGGGTGATGATTCTTGGAAGAAATTGAGGCCCATTAGCAATTTTGAGGCATTTGAAGCAAAGTTGACTTTTCAAAATTCCCAAAAATTTCCCAACTTCCACAAGGCATATCTTGCTCAATTTTTAAGCTTTGATCATGTTCATGGACATTTTGGAAAGGTCTTGAAGTTCTATAACTAATGCCTTTGGTCCCATGTCATTTAGATTTACCAATCTCAAGTTATGGTCTTTGACTTAAAGTCCCTTTATGTTGACTTTTGAAAATGACCTATAATGTTGAGATTGATAACTTTTTGTGAGAGCATTTCTTGGACTTGAAGTGTGAAGATGAGTTGTAGGAAATGTCATTCTCTTCAAAATGAGCTTTGGATGGAATTTTTCTGATGAACCATGTGGAAGTTATGCCTTCGTCAAGTTACAGTTGATTTTTTTCAACTGTCCAAATATAGAAACTTTTGCATCTTGAGACTTTTTGAGCCATACCTTGAAAATAATGATCAAGCATTGATAAAATGATGTTTGTGGCTTCAAAATAAGATGTTGACCAAAAATTTGGACTTTTGACTGTCAAATGACCATTTTGCCCCTACAGTTGACCGTTGAGCAATTAGGGTTTTTGACTGTGCAATTTTGTGCTGTGAGTCTTGAAACTTGGCCTAAGGATGCTTGACAATGTTTATAGGCATGTGGGACTTGATTGCTCCCTTGGAAACTTCAATTTCTTTGCCAGAACTAAAACCCTAATTTTGACTGTTAGGAGGCCATTGGACTGTGCAACCCTTGGGATATTTTGAAGCATGCTCTTTGCAAATCTTGAAGAAAATGGGAGGGCAAATTTTGGGGTGCAACAGTATCCCTACGTTCAAGGGACACAACCATTATTTCTGAGGCAACCTAGTGAGGCAAACCCCAGGAGTGAACATGTGCATGTGTTATTTTTCAGTTTTTTAATCTTTGCACAATTAAGGTGATCTACTGTTTTAATTTTTAGTTAGTCATACACGCCTAAGTTGCTAACAATTATATACAAGCATCCAAAATATAAAAGCGAGAAGGTAAAGGTCCTACTCTATTACAAGGCTTTTGCAGATACATAATTGTCTTGCCTGAAAATAAAAATGCGGAAGTTTAAACCCTAATTACTATTACAACCTCGAAACATTTACAATAATAATAAAAATAATTAAAATGCGCACGGAGAATTAAAAGGTGAGAATTAAAGAAAACCTAAAAGTATAATTGAAATAAACATTTAGGTTATTATTATTTTTTGAGAAAAGATTAATTAGGTTATGTACACATAAAAACCCTAATTTCTAATTAATTTAAATCATATAGAAAAATAATTAAATTTCCCTAAATAATTAAACTAATCAATTAAGGGAATAAAAATATTTTATGAAAAAAAGATTTTTTATGTTTTTGGTGATTTTTTGATTAAATAAAAAAACATGATTTTGTGTTATTTTGTAAAAAAGAAAATGATTAGTAAATAATTAAAAGAAATAAAAATAGAAAAGATAGAAATTGGGCATGTTTAAGCAATTGGCGGGGGGGGGGGGGGGGGGGGGGGGTGCCATGATGAATTTGTCTTTAGGCCCAAAGAGTTGAGCCCAGTCAACACATGATTCAATGTTGTCCACACCTGGAGGGTGCATCATAGACCTTCTTTGATGGAGTGTTTGATTTGTGGTGGATGATGCATCCAATGGCTGGATTAATAGATGCATGGTAGACTCCTGGAAGCATAGTGTACGTGATCTGCAATTAAATGGTGAGAAAACAACAAAACGTTGGGACCTAGGATCGAACCCAGGTCCTTTCGGTTCCAAACATACGCCTTTGCCACTGGATCACATGTGTTCAATTGCTAATATGATAATAACAATGAATAATATATAAGAACAAAGTGGATAACAGGAAAATAAAATAAAAAACCGCACGCCAGCTATTTGAATGGCCCAATGATGATTAGCCATGTATCTTCTGCTTCCCCTGTCCTGTCGTTTTAGGTCTATAAACTTTACCTACGGTCAAGCTTCCATGGCTATAACCCTGTGACTTTAAAAAATTACGTACAAGCAATATAAATAAGATTCAAGACCATGGATCGATTGGGTTTGACCCTCTGATCACAATGGCATACTTCATTAGGGCCAATTGTTCCTGCATTTGAAAGCCCTAAAACAACAAGGCAAACCCTAGCTATGGCAAATATTCATACAGGCGTTAAAACTTCAATTAAATGGTCTAGACACGTTGCAAACATGACAACAAACACAAATATACCATTAAAACATGTTCATGATGCAAGAATCATAGTAACCGGATTTTGAAAAAGAAGCAAACTGTGACAATCGTATGTCCTGTTTCTGGGCTTGGGAGGACTGGCAAATGATTGGAACGTGTTCTAGAGATGTCCAGGAATCATTTGGTAGCTTTGAATGGCCTTGAATCACCCTCTATCTCAGAAAATAAATCACAACTTTTTTATCAATTTTTCTGTTTTGTTTTGTGCTCCTACGAGCGGTAATCATTGTCCTTGTGCATTGGTTGTGTTCTATATATGTAATAGAACGAATTAGGTCAACAAAAACAATTGGTATCTTTGTCATTCATGGAGATTTGATTTGATTTTTATCTAGTATGATATGTTTCCAAAATAAGCCTAATCATGCCAATTTTGATTCAATTTGTTTTGCACGTTTTGGATATGATTTTCCAGCCTAATTGGATTTAATTCCACCCAAAATCTGATCACAAAACAAATCTTTGATATTTTTTGCTATTTATTTGATTTAATTTGACTTTTAAATGATAAAAATAAAAATAAAATAAATAAATAAAGCAAATCATGTGTATGCTGATTTGGGTCGTGGACCATGTCACAAGCAAGATTCAATCATGAAAAACTAGGCCCATTTGACAAAAAATTCATTTTTGAGTACATTTGTCTTTTTTCAATTTTGTAAAAATGGTCAACTTTGACAATGCATATCTCCTCTAATTTTAACCCTAGAGAGGTGTTCTTGGACTTTTTAGAAATCTTATTATGTCCCCTAAATAACCCTTTTTGTCTCATCTCAATTGGGTCTTCCATGTTCATGTAAGAAGCTTTGACCCAAAAGGTGTTTTTTTTTACTTTTCAAAAGGACTTGTAATGTAGAAATTCATATCTTTTGATGAGTACATATTTTGAACTTGTGGGATTAAGATGAATTATAGGGAATTTTATCCTCTTCAAAATTATCTTTAGATGGGAAATTTCTGATAAAGTATGAAGAACTTATGCTTGGTCAAAATTTGGTTGACTTTTCCTGAGAAACCCTAATTTAGTAACTTTTGGGATTTGATGAATTTGGGGCATTCCTTGAGGAGTCATGATCAACCCTTGATCAAATGATGAATATAACTTCAAAATGTTGATGTTGACCAAAAAGCTTGAAGCTTGACTGTATGTGGGCCATAGTTGACTTTTGACCTAGTATCGTTGATTTTCAGGCATTTGGGCAATTAACTGAGCAAACTTCTTGTGCAAGGCATGAAACTTGATATTGATGGTCTTGAGAACATATTAGGACCATGGAAAACATTTGGGACCTTTTGATTTCACACATCTTGGTAAAAATGGAAACCCTAGTTTGAGGTACATTGCCTTAGGAGAGAGTTTGTCTGGTCAACTCTTGGGCATCCTTGAGCAAGTTGAGGACCTCAATGGGCATGTGTTGAGTAAAATTAGAGGGAAAAGTTTGGCATAAAACAACAAGAGTTACATCTTCAGGATCATTTCTGAGTTTCTTCGCACAACCTATAGGCTTGAGCCTAGGGTGAGTTGGGAAGAAGTTGATATTCTATTTTGGGTTTTCGAAACATGAAGAGAATGGGCCAGACATAGAATACATCTGATCAGAATACCTAACAGGGATAAGCAACTGGGAGTCATAAGCATCACGTCACTCTTTGGCCATGGGTTCAGATACAACCCTTTATTCCCCAGTCGAAACAGGTAGAAGGTTAGTAGAGAAAACCTCTGGTTGTCTTTGAAGATCAGAAACGTTCTTAGTTTTTGGATTGTTGGGTGCATTGGAAAGGAAGGCCATGGCTGAAAGTAGTAGTGAAAGAGCGAAGAAGACGAAGTTGTTAAGGTTTTTTTTTCTTTCTTTGCAAGGAAGTGACGAATACTAGGAGTTGTAAAAGAATTCCCAAAAGAAGATTCGTCTATTTATAGTGTTCAGGAAGGAGTGTTTTTTCCCAAGACCATTTAATGCTGCAGAGTTAATAGGGTACGTGGCGAACGTTAAAGCAGTTATCGTACGAGAAATTAAAATGTTTTCCATACTTTCCTAGGTTGTAGGGATAATGGCCATCATGGCAGCGTGGTAACGGCTGACTGACAGTGACTTGTTGGGAAAAAGGTAATGATGACTCTAAATACCAGCAAGGGTTGGTAGAAGGCGAAAAGCACACAAGAGATTTTTGTGGTAAAAAAGAAAGACGGATGTCGAATATGAATCTCAAAGAATAATCATCTCTCCTTGCGTCGAAACTGATATTCTGGGGGGGCAATTTGTTAGCTCCCAAATTCGACACCTACAACAAGTTGGCCTTATGGGCCAAAAATAGATTGAACAAGTCTAAGTTGGAAAATATTTGACAGAGTAGAAAAGTACTTAGAGAAATTCTAAGTTAAAATGAGTCTTCAACCAGAAGGTCCTCAATCCCTTCTACTGAAGGGACTCCAAGGTCTTCGACAGAAGGAAACTTCGTATCTGCCCCGGAAGATTTTGAATCTGGAGAAAGGAGGGAAAAGAAGTTCGCTTGGCAGTTGATGAAAGCAACATGGCGTGAAAAGAGAGGTCGAAGCGCATGCAGAAGACACTTGTCTTCATCCTGGAGCAAGGAAACTCATCGACGGTTACCTAGTTTTAGTATAAATATATGAAGTTTATGTAGTTTTCCGGGTGTTCAACTGATCGTACAAATTATTCAATACTATTCAAGTACCCGCTGCGTGAGAAAGAATACTGATAAATGTACGTTTGAAACACCATATTTTACAATCAAAGTCTTTTATTTATCTCTTTACATTTCTTGCCTCTTTATCTTGTTTGCACTTTATCTGCACTTTTATCCAAATTCCCGCACCTAACCTCTCCTCAACCCCTTCTTTCTATTTACTTTCTGCACTCAAACTCATCCTTTTCCAGTCGAACTTGAATTCTTCACCCACATTAACGTTTGTGTCCAAACAACATCAAAAATTAGCATATGTCCTAGGATCAAACTGATCGATCCTGCGAGTAACCGAAAAGTTGCCCTTTTTGGAAGATCAGCGATTGTTCACCAGAAAACATGGTGAACACATGGTGAGCTTGATTCTCGTAGAAGGGCATTCAATGATATGAAGTTTTTCAATCAAAACTGCAGTCAGATTCTAACATTTTCTTGGTTTACCCCACGAGATCCTTGAAAAAATTGCATGCATGTCATTACATAACAGGTCTTCCAGTACAGGTTTCTCATTTTCTCGTTGTTTATTTCAGCAGAAAAATGGCTCTCGAACAGAATGGCGTAGATTTCCAGGCTCAACATGCTCAATTCTAGGAAACTTTAATGAACTTAGCCAAAGGGTAACAAGATCTACTGGCACTCCTTGCTAAGAAAAAGAAGACCAAGAAGCCCGTTGTCCTCACCTGGGGAGGATATTCAAAGGTCCCGCTCAACCAGTCCATGTAGAAAATAACTTCTCTGAAGAATATGACAACAACGATAAGGCAATCAGCGTAAGTAGGACGCGCCCAAAAGGCAATTCACCAAAATCAACATGTCTTCAGCTTAAGTATTGCAACACATGTTGAAGATGGAGTTGATAACATCGAAGGATCCTCCTCAGAATCCCAACACCTCCTCTCCTCGGTACAACCCTAATATGAGATGCACTTATCATTCCAATAGTCCGAGGCATGACACTAATAGCTGTTGGGCTTTGAAAAATAAGATTTAGGACTTGATCGACGAATCAGTGTTGGAGTTCACACAAGATGGTCAAACTGAATTCTTTTGCCATCCCTCAAAGGCACACCATCTGAAGTGACAAGTTCAGACAGATAGGCTTTTTGTTCATTAGAATTTTCAAATTGTAACTTCTTTTGATTGATCAAACACTTATTTTATGTCAAACTTTTTTATTCCATTAATGCATTGGATATTTTTGTCTTGAAATAATCCATTCGTTTTCACTATACTGAAAACATGCTTTTACTTCCTTTTTGTGATATTCAACTCTCGATTAAAAGTTGTAAGCCTTTAGAGGGAGGATGACGAAAAAGATACCATAATCTATACAGTATGCTTTTGAACACACGTTGATGACGATGTACAGGCGTTGTTTCAAATCCTAAACAGTGGAGTTATAAGGAAGATAATCCCTAGTCAGCCTATTTGAGACTAAGAAGTAGGAGTTTTCTTTTTCATGCAAATTGAAACCCTTAATCATAACCTGGGGGCAGAGTAGTTTCTCAGTTAATTCAATGGTACATTCAATCACAAGCTTTCCCCTTGTACATGACAAGTAGTGCCAGAGGTATCATTCCAAAACAAAAGATGGTGATGGTTCCACATAATTGTTAAAACAAGTAGTCATTATCTCTCAAAATAAAAGCCCGCTAAATCAAAACCTATGAAGGAGACTTAAGAAAAAAACGGGGGCATCCCGCTGACTGTAATCATAAAAGAAACAGTTCAGGAAAAAGGTAGGGATAATAAAATCAAAAAATAGGTCGCTACAAATCCTCAACAAAAATAAAATATTACAAAAAATGACTGCCTCCTCAAAATAAACTTTCAGTATCCGAACCATCACCGAAATATCAGGGCAAATATTCCAGACTCAATTGGGATTTAAATGCACAATTAACTGAGTATAGGACTGAAGAACATCACGAAGAACGGGTTGGATACAAATAAATTTCGAGCCTTTATCCTTTTTTTCTTAAACCGTGAACCAGGCCATGCTACAACCCTTAAAAGTCCTAGCTGAAGCATGGGTTAGTTCGAAAGCATACTATTACAAAAGGTATCCTGACTCCTGTAAGGTTTACTATAAATCCTGAGTTTACGTCACATTCTTACAAAATTCTTTTTGTTTACTAAAAATTCATTTTTACAACTTCAAGATAGACATAAGCTTTGCATTCTTTAAATGTCATTGTTTGCATATGACTAATCGTTTGACAGCAGAGAAATTCGCACGACGGAAATTCAATGACCGAAAATCCTATTTGTAATACGGTGGGAGAACTGACTTTAACTGATTTTTTCATTTTTATTCGCAAATGTTGCAGTTAGTAAGAGTTGCCACTGACTTTTCTTTTATCCAACAAAGGAAATGGTGAAAAGAACAGGAAAGACCTTTCTAGATTATTTTCTGAGTAAGGGGGTAGGTTATAGAAAGGGAAGGTGTTAGAACCCTTTCCATCTGTAGTTTTCTACGAGCTCTTAGTTGCTAGCTCATTTTGAAAATGCTTTTTTATGTAAGTGTGTTATTTGAAGATATTTTGAAAAGAAGCCTTAGTATGGTGAACTTTGTAATGTTTCTCGTTTCGACGAGAACGTATACAAAATGTTTTTTGCTTTTGAAATTTTTTAGAAAATAGTTTGTGTATGTGTGAGAAATTGTTTTGTTTGAGCAAGCAACTATGAGCTATCTACTTACTCGAAAGGTTTGATCTTTTCCTTTTTCCTTTAGATAGTGCTATCCTACTATTAGTGAGTAGGTAGTCCAATCGTCGGATGTTTTGAGGGACTAGCGATGGTCATCGTATAGTCACAAAAGCATCTAGTAAGAAACTTTAGTAATTACCCTAAGGTTTTAATATCGTTTTACTGATGCAACGTCGAAAGGGTCATCGAGGGATATATATGATCTTATAACCAAAGGGTCACTGCTAAAGTCTCCTACGTTTGAGAGACATGATTGTTTGTTTTTCTGAAGGCAACAAGTGGAGGTACCTTAGAAGTGCCCGTGTGCGAGTGTGTTGTGTTTTAGTTATGTTTATATTGAGTGTTAGGTTTGCTACCGTTTTCTTTTAGTCTTTTCATACAAGCCTATTAGCATTCATCTAACAGTTAACATATGTACAGAAAAATAATTGTGGAATTTGAATCTACGCTATTACATGGCTTCGGGGAGGGGGGATTACAAACCAAAACGGGGAAAAGAAACGTAAATGGTACTAATTAAACTATTACAATCCATAGGAAATTACATAATTTTTGTGAAAATAATGCGAATAAAAATAAATGAACGCGCGGAGGAGAAAGAAAGATGTAAAGAACTCTAAAAACATCTAAGTGAAAGAAGAAATATTTTTGTTGTTTTTAATTTTTCTTTAGAAAAATAATTAAATTATGAGAACTTAATTCTAATTAGTTAATTAATTAAAAAATGTGGTTAAATGATTGATCAAAATTAATCTAATTAATAAAAACTTAAATCTACTATTTTTTGTGACTTTCTGATTTTCTGATTTTCTGATTTTTTATGTTCGTAAAAAAAGGTTTAAAGAGAA
This sequence comes from Vicia faba, assembly GCA_948472305.1. NCBI lineage: Eukaryota > Viridiplantae > Streptophyta > Magnoliopsida > Fabales > Fabaceae > Vicia > Vicia faba. The sequence goes on along the minus strand of OX451739.1, from coordinate 1,481,610,624 downwards.
TTAAATAAATAAATAACAAAAAAAGAAGAAAAAAAAGAAACGGGCGAGGCACTGCTAAAAGTAGTTAGAGGGTGTGAAATAGCAAAAAATTCCCAGGCGCATTAGCAATAAGGCCCAGGTGCATGGAGATCCAGTGAGGGACGCTTCTTGGGGTTCATCATGGGGACGCGCCTTTAAGGCTTTGGATCTAGCCTGATGAAATCTGGTGGTCATGAACTGGAGGTGCATGATGCGCACATTTGGTCCCACTCATACCTGGCCTATAGATTCATATAAACTCAAACAAATGTTAGCATGCCATGAAATATGATTAAAATCAGAGATTAGAAATTTTAAACTTTACCAAACCGGTGTTATCAAATGGGGGAATTCTAGGCTAGGGATGGAATAATCTTGGGCCTTGTAAAAAAAATTCCTGGGGACTTCAAGTGGATGGCTCGAGGCTTGGTTTCAATCGACAGAGGCTGGAACTTTGAGATATGACTTGCACCAATTCTTTGATATTTTTGGAGAGCTTTTAGAGAGCTTTTTTGGAGAGCTTTTGGAGAGATTTTGCATGTATAATTTAGTGATCTTTATTTCTTGCAATGTTATTTATTTATAGAGTTAGGAGAAAAACAAGTATGGCAAGAAACAAAGCTTTCAAGGCCATGAGACAAAAATCCAACATATTGAAAGTTTGTCATATTTAGATGACTCTTGCCATTCTTGATGCTGCATGAACCTGGACAATTTTTTGTTGGTCTTTGCATGAAATATTGGGCTCCATGATGGGTCAAGTCAAGCCCAAATGTGCTAACCCATTATTTCTTGTATTTTTATCTAATTTATTTGATTTAATTCATATTTAAATGAATAAAAATTCAAATAAATAAAAATAAAAATCACAATAGTGCATGGTTAGGTTTAGAGGTCCTTGGGTATGTCATAAACATGTTTGAACCCTAAAAGTTGGGTTCATTAACCTAAAAATGCAATTATGCTAAAAGTTGACTTCATGCATTTCTTGAACATTTCCCAACTTGTGTACCTCATAACTTTCTCAATTTTCATCTTCTGAAGTTTATCTTTGAATTTTTGGAAAGCCCAAGATGTCCACTTGAATCTCTATGTTTATCATTTTTGCTTTTGAAGAAATCATCTTGATGTAAGTTTCCTTGACAAAAAGTGTCTTTTGTTGACTTTTGAAAATGACCTATAATGTATGAGATCATATCTTCCAAATGAAGCATATTTTGTACTTGATAACATTATCAAAGTTGTAGAGAATTGAATTTTATTCAATATGGGATTTGTTTAGGGAAAAGTTGATGAAGCATGTGAAAGTTATGCCTGGTCAAAGTTTAGTTGACTTCTCCTAAGGAAACCCTAATTTGACAAATCTTGACTTTTGATGATCTGAGGACTTTCTTTGGGGAATCATGATAAACCCTTGATCAAATTATGAATATCACTTCAAAATGTTGATGTTGACCACAAATGTTGAAGTTTGAATGTATGTTGACCATAGTTGACTTTTTGATCAACATAGTTGATTTTCAAGCATCTGAGCCATTGACTGAGCAAACTTGTGATGTAGGGCTTGAAACTTGACATGAGCCTTGTTGAGGATCTATGAAGAAACATGGGAGCCACTTGAGACTTTTGTAGACCAAATTTCCTTGAGAAACTCCAAACCCTAGTTGTAGACTTTTGGTCTAGGAGGTGCATCTTGACTAGTCAACCCTTGGGTGCCTTGACCATTTGAAGAGCCTTGAAATAATGCTTTAAAGAAAAATGGGAGAGAAAATTTTGGGGTCAACACTCTCAATGTACAGAATCACCTCAGATGGAAATACATTTCCAGTAACAGGCCTTTCATAATCAAGGGGCATGACATGATGTGTAACTGATCTGGGAGCAGTCGAGTCAATATTCGAGGAAGCTCTCAAAAGTTCCAAATAGCCAAGGGCATACCTCCATCTGAATCACTTGGGGAATTGAACATGAGTTCCAGCAAAGGGCCACGTGCAACCAAGCAAATATCTTTCTAGCAGTGCTACAACACTTACTACTACGGACAATGACAATTCTCCACACCCTATGAACACGGACATAGTCAGAAAATACTACGCGTGAAAAAAAAGACCCGCTAGGCTGACTGATCTAGGAAAAAATAAGGACATCCCGGTGAACCAAAAAAAAGTTCGGGCAAAAATTAGGGATATATAAATAAAATTGTACACCCGGCAAGTCGAAAATATGAAAAGACGGCTTGGGCAAAAAAGTGTATCCCGGTGGACTGAAAATCTGAAAGGAAAGTCCAGGAAAAAGTTATGGATTAAAGCGTACGACTATGTCCCATCATCTCGTCACATGTCTATAAGTAGAAGACTTATCACCCTGATCAGCATTCACCAAAGGCTTTAGAAGTTGAGACATGTTCAAGTCTGCATGAATCCCCACAGAGCCACTGCCATGAGATTATCCCCACAAGGTAATCTTCACAAGTTCATACAGTCCCCGCAATTTCTTCGGCAGATCACTCTGGCTGATAAAGGAGTATGATCTTCTCCTTGGCAATGTCACCAACATACAGGATCCCAGGCATTACAGTCCATGGTAATTCCTCTCCCCAGCTGAGTTTTCAAAACTATAAAAAACCCTGCAGATTACTTCTCTCCAGCAGAGCTCATTCCCATCAACAAGTTTACTTCCCAGCGGAGTCCAGATTTCCGTCAGTAGGATTTATTTCCCCAACAAGGTTTATTTCCCCAATGATGTCCAATTTCCCCAGCTTGAGTCTTTTCCTCAGATGGCCATGAGTCATTGGAAAAACTCCCTTCCCCCAGTAAAGTCGTCACCATCCTTAGAGAGTCGCTACTGAGTCTAAAATTGGATCAGATGATAGTTAACTTTGTCTTTCTCAGACGAGCCAGAAAGTTATCCATCGATGTTATCCCTAATCATGGTATACAAGAAATTATAACTCCCTAGTAGAGCAAAAAAAACCAAAGTTTGGACCTCTTCTTCCCCAAGCAAGAGTAAATACTCTCTAGCAAAGTTCCCTCAGAGAACAAAAATCAATGTTCTCAACAGAGTTTCCTCAAACAGCAAATAAGAATCCCCAGTGGAAACAATTCCCAAAGGATTACGCATACTCTTCATCCCTAGCGACAATCAAGGATTTATTTTCCCCAGACGAAGATGCCGCTCAAGTTTACAGATGTACTTCATTAACATTACACATTCATACATCATTTACCAAATGCCATAGCATATGCATACGAAACACATATAGCACAATCTCATTTATTTTGAGAACATCATTACACAATGCATTTCATACATCATGGCATTGCGTACATCTAATTCTTTACCTTTTCAGGAAAAGATCAATAAACAAATACCATCGGCTACTTATACGACCTGACAATATTCTCAAAGGCTATATCTGATGAAGAGCTATTTCAGCATTTTCCTCAGAAGGTCATTCTCAAAATATATCTACTGGTTCAGTTTAAATATATCACCGATTTATCCTGATTTATTTTCCGGTAGACTTCTTTATCTGGTTCAGCTAAATAAACTCGAAGATTTTACTAATTTGTTTCCAGTTAAAGATAATTCAAGACCTCTGCTGGTTCAGTTTAAATTGATCAACGATTTATCCTGATTTATTTTCCAGTGGACTTCTTTCTCTGGTTTAGCTAAATCGACTCGAAGATTTTACTGATTTGTTTTTAGTTAAAGATAATTCAAGACCTCTGTTGGTTCAATTTAAATTGGTTAATAATTTATCATGATTTGTTTTCCGGTAGACTTCTTTCTCTGGTTCAGCTAAATCGATTCGAAGATTTTACTGTTTTTGTTTTCCAGTTAAAGATAATTCGAGACCTCTGCTGGTTCAGTTTTAATCTATCAACGATGTATCCTAATTTCTTTTCTGGTAGAATTCTTTCTCTGGTTCAGCTAAATCGACTCAAAGATTTTACTTATTTTTTACCAGTTAAAGATGATTCAAGACCTCCGCTGGTTCAGTTTAAATCGTTTAACGATTTATCGTGATTTGTTTTCTGGTAGACTTCTTCCTCTGGTTCAGCCAAATCGACTCAAAGATTTTACTGATTTGTTTTCCAAATAAAGATAATTCAAGACCTCTACTGGTTCAGTTTAAATCGATCAACGATTTATCCTGATTTGATTTCTGGTGGACTTCTTTCTCTGGTTCAGCTAAATCGATGTGAAGATTTTACTGATTTGTTTTCCAGATAAAGATAATTCGAGACCTCTGTTGGTTCAATTTAAATCGATCAATGATTTATCCTGATTTGTTTTCCGGTGAACTTCTTTCTCTGGTTCTGTTAAGTCGACCCTAAGATTTTTCTGATTTGTCTCCAGTTAAAGATAATTCAAGACCTCTTCTAGTTCAATGTAAATCGATCAACGATTTATCGTGATTTATTTTCTGCTAGACTTCTTTCTCTAGTCCAGCTAAATCGATGCGAAGATTTTACTGATTTGTTTTCTAGATAAAGATAATTCGAGACCTCTACTGGTTCAGTTTAAATGGATCAACTATTTATCTTGATTTGTTTTTCGATAGAATTCTTTCTCTGGTTCAACTAAAATCGACGCGAAGATTTTACTGATTTTTTTTCCAGATAAAGATAATCCAAGACCTCTGCTGGTTCAGTTTAAATCGGTCAATGATTTATCCTGATTTGTTTTCTGGTTGACTTCTTTCTCTGGTTTAGCTAAATCGATTCGAAGATTTTACTGTTTTTGTTTTCCAGTTAAAGATAATTCGAGACCTCTGCTGGTTCAGTTTAAATCTATCAATGATTTATCCTGATTTGTTTTCCGGTAGACTTCTTTCTCTGGTTCAGCTAAATCGACTCAAAGATTTTACTGATTTGTTACCAGTTAAAGATGATCCAATACCTCCGCTGGTTCAGTTTAAATCGTTCAACGATTTATCCTGATTTGTTTTCTGGTGGACTTCTTTCTCTGGTTCAGCTAAATTGACGCGAAAATTTAACTGATTTATTTTCCAGATAAAGATAATCCGAGACCTCTGTGGTTCAATTTAAATCGATCAATGATTTATCCTGATTTGTTTTCTGGTGCACTTCTTTCTCTGGTTCAGTTAAATCGACCCTAAGAGTTTTCTGATTTGTCTCCAGTTAAAGATAATTCAAGACCTCTACTGGTTAAATGTAAATCGATCAACGATTTATCCTGATTTGTTTTCTGCTAGACTTCTTTCTCTAGTTCATCTAAATCGACGCAAAGATTTTACTGATTTGTTTTCCAGATAAAGCTAATTCGAGACCTCTGCTGGTTCAGTTTAAATCAATCAACCATTTATCCTGATTTGTTTTCCGATAGACTTCTTTCTCTGGTTCAACTAAAATCGACGTGAAGATTTTACTAATTTTTTTCCAAATAAAGATAATCCAAGACCTCTGCTGGTTAAGTTTAAATCGATCAACGATTTATCCTGATTTTTTTCTGGTAGACTTCTTTCTCTGGTTCAGCTAAAATCGACCCGAAGATTATACGAATTTGTTTTCCAGATAAAGATAATCCAAAACCTTTGCCGTTTCAGTTTAAGTCGCCTGAAGATTTATTCTTATATTCCTTCCAGTTGAAGTCAACAGTTTATTTAGGTTGGAATCTATAAGCCCATCTCCAACGATTCCCCGTCAACCCTCCAAATGGCATCTCTAAGCCCATTCCCCTTATAATCAACCAATAGGGTTACCGCTTGCACAGGCGAGTGCAAATTTTCGGGCATTTAAGTGTTCAATAATCTTCTACCTTCGAGTCACGAATGACAGATAGGCCAATCTAACTCTTCAGGTTTAAGAAGATTGAACAGGGGCAGTTGTTGTACCCTAAAATTTTCCCTCTCACTTTTCTCAAAATATTCTTTCAAGGCTCTTCAAATAGTCAAGGCACTCAAGGTTTGATTAGTCAAGGTGCTCCTCCTAGACTAAAGACCGATAACTAAGGTTTGGAATTTCTCAAGTAAATTTGGTATGCAAAGGTCTCAAATGGCTTCCATGTTTCTTCATAGGTCCTCAATAAGTTTCATGTCAAGTTTCAAGCCCTACATGATAAATTTGCTCAATCACTGGTTCAAATGTTTGAAAATCAATTGTACTGGTCCAAAAGTCAACTATGGTCAACATACAGTCAAACTTCAAGATTTTTGGTCAACATCAACATTTTGAAGTAATATTCATCATTTGATCAAGGGTAGATCATGATTCCTCAAGGAAAGTCCGCAGATCATCAAAAGTCAAGAATTGCCAAACTAGGGTTTCCTTAGGAGAAGTCAACTGAACTTTGACCAGGCATAAATTTCACATTCTTCATCAACTTCTCACCAACCAAAGATCATTTTGAATAAAATTCAATTCCCTATAACTTTTATTTTATTCTCAAGTTCAAAATATGTTTCATTTGGAAGATATAATCTCATACATTATAGGTCATTTTCAAAAAGTCAACAAAAGACTTTTTTTTCAAGGAAACTTACATCAATATAATGTCTCCAAATGAAAAAATGTTTAAAATATAAAGTATAGAGGACATCTCAGTCTTTCCAAAAAGTCAAAGATCATCTCCAAAAGGTGAAAATTGAGCAAGTTATGAGTTACACAAGTTGGGGAATTTTGAAGGAATTCATGAATTTCAAGTAGGGCAATTTTGAACTTTTAGACCAATGGACCTAATTTTTGAGACTCATACATGTTCATGATATGTTAGAGGACCCCTAAAACCATTCCCTTATTTTTCATGATTTTTATTTATTTTATTTCAATTTTTTTCATTTAAAACAAATTAAATCAAGAACAAAGTGTAAAGCAAATGGGCTTAGGCATATGATTGGACTTATGGGTCAAGATTGAAGGTCAAATTTCGTGAAAAGGCCAGCAAGGAAGTCCAAGTTCAATGCATATCAAGAATGGCAAGGATTTCACAAGTTTGGAAACATTTTAATGAGTTTTATCTTGTTTTGAAAAGGGCCTTAATGCCTTGATTCTTAACTTACTTGTTTGATCTCCTCTCACTCATCTATATATACCACATTATGAAAGCTACAAAGGGACAAAAAATTTCATTGCCTAAGAGCACGAAAAAATCATTGCCTAAGAGAGAGCTCGAAATTCACAAAAAATTCCAAGAAATTGTAAAACTCATAACCCAAGTTCCAGCTTCTCTCACTCAAAACAAGTGACTCCCTCATCCTTCTGAGAACCCTAGGAGGTGATCTACATCATTATCCAACCTCACGCGTCTCAGAATCCCTTCATACCATCTTTCCGATTTGGTAAAATTTTGATTTCTAATCTCTTTGATTTCATTTAAATCATTTTTATGCGTATATTCATATTACTACTGATGTTTTGAGTAAGTCTAACTTTTTACATGCAAGCATGAAGGAAGAAATAACGTGATGCCATCGTTAGGGCATCAAGAACGTTTGGTTTTGGATCTCAGGATATGGGACGATCCAGACAAAAATAAGCTCAGATTCAGAATCATGACATTTTCTTCTTTTAATATTTATGTTGTCTTATTAATTATTATTTTTAGATAATTAACTCAATCATAAAAATATCATAAAATCAAAAACCCAAAATTTAGATTTAATTTTAATTAATAATCACTTCTTTTTTTAATTAAAATCAATTAGACATTATATTTGTTTAATATCATTAACTTAATTTTCTTAAATCAATTAAATAATAATAATAATAATAAACAAAATATCATAAAATTGAAATCACAAAAAAAATAGATTTAGGGTTTTTTTTAGATTAGAATTAATTTTTGACAAATTTATTTTAATGCCATTTGAATGTTTAATTCATAATTAATTTGTAATTAATTTATATTTTTTTTAAATATTAAGATCAAATCACAAAAATACCAAAAATATTTATGCTTTTCTTTTTAGGATATATAATTTTCTCTCTAAATAATCTTTCCTATTATTTTCTACTTATTTACCATTTTAGAAATAAATGTATAGGTCGCACATATGATTTTGTAATAGTTAGTTTATCTTTTTCGCATTTTCTTTCTAAATATTGTAACTGCTAATGGGATGTAATAGTTTAGGATTTACTTTCCCGCACTTTTACTTTCCACACCTCTCTACATACATGTATATTACTGTTAGTAATTAGGTCGTGTACGGCAAGATAAAAGCAAATGTTAGCAAACCTAACACTCAAGATAAATAACTGAAACACAACACACTCGCACACTCACACATGCACACCTCTAAGGTACCTTCACTTGTTGCCTTCAGATAAATAAACAGTCACGACTCTCGAACATAAGAGATTTTAGTGGTAACCCTTTGGTTTAAAGATCATAAGTCCCTCGATGACCCTTTCGACGTTGCCTCGGTATATGATCTTAAAACCTTAGGGTAACTACTAAAGTATCTTACTAGTTGCTTTCGTGATTGTACGATGACCCTCGCATGTCCCTCAAAAAAATCCAACGATAGGGCTACCTACTGACTAATAGTAGGATAGCATTGTCTAAACTAAATGAGGAAAGGAACGAAAATATTTCGAGTAGGTAGATAGCTCATAGTTGCTTGCTCATACAAATAAAACAATTTTTTACACACATACACAAACTCTTTTCTAAATATTTTCAAAGACAAAAAACACTTTGTATACGTTCTCGCCAAAAAGAGAAACATTACAAAGTTCACCGTACCAATGTGTCTTTTCAAAATATCTTCAAAACACACTTACACAAAAAATAATTTTCAAAATGAGCTAGTAACTAAGATCCCGTAGATAACTACAGATGGAAAGGGTGCTAACACCTTCCCTTTCCATAACCTACCCCCCTTACTCAGAAAATAATCCTGATAGGTCTTTCCTGTTCTTTTCACCCTTTCCTTTGTTGGATAAAAGAAAAGTTGGTGGTGACTCTTGCTAACCGCAACATTTTCGAATAAAAATGCAAAACCATTTAAGTCAGTTCTCCCCCCGTATTACACCGGTCAACCGTTCAGAGCAACACAACGACTAAACGACCACATCAACACAATCCCTAGTTTCCAGCCAACTGCTCGAAACAACACAACGACTTAACGACCACATTAACAGGTGATAATCTACACTAACATATTCACCGATTCTACCGGGCAGATATACAGACAACTCAAAACACCCACAACATAACAGATGGGCAACTTCCTATAACAGGTTCATTAATCATACAAGACAGTCATACGGTAACTCCCTAAACGACCACAACATGAAGAAACAAGCAACTTTAATAACATATCCAAAATATCAATGTACAACAGTCATAAATACGACAAATTCCCCCATAAAAATCATCATTAATCCCATTATAAGGTCAGAACCCCACCCTTACCTGGATTGAAGGTCTCTCTACCAAATTTTCTAGCCTACAGCCTTGCCTTGCTCTACTCGACAACTGTGCAACCTTGCTCCTCTTCCGTGCAGCTTCTCACGGTCAGCACACCAAGACTTTCTATTCTCCAACTAACCAAATTTTTATGTCAACTTAACCTTATACCATTAATCCTATTGGGCTTAACTTACACAACCCCACTTTACTACTTCCAACCAATAAAATAGGCCCAACACAATTATTCTATTATTCTACTAATTCTAACATTATTATTATTATTAATCAACTACTTAATTAACTAATAATAATCCAGCAGCTTATGCCAACAATTCCCCACATCTCATAACTTCAACAAATAATTCAAAAATAATTTAATTAAATAATTAATTAAATAAATGGGCGTTACAGGATGCAGCTGAGAGGATGCCACCACCAGATGCCTGAAAACCTCGATCTGAAAATCATTGAAGGGCAGCTGGAGCCCCAGTTCCTTGCAGATAAATTCATACATGGGGAAGCGATTCCTCGAGTAAACAAGCAGATCCTTTTGGTCTCGATTGGCTTAATAACTTTCCAGTTTATTTCAAAACCTGGCTCGCCTACCCCTCCTAGACAAGCGTGAATGCACCATCTAAAGACTCAACATAATGTGAGGTTATGCTTCGAGGTTTGGGCGCGACTCAATGTAGCAGGGGGTTAGTAATTGTGTCGACCATCTAGACATCCTCGACACTGTTGGCCATCTCACCTAAAAAGAAGAGGAAAACAATGAATTTGATGGTAAAATAAAATCCACCCATCCACCATAAATCAAGTGAAAAGGTGTATCATAGGATGAGGACAAGGTCCCCGACCAAAACCATTGCTCAATCTTTGAAAGGAAATTGACAAACCCCCCTTTGACAAAGGGTACGCCCGACTCAACTAGATAGACGGGGAAACGGATCCACACGTGGACAAGCCTCCCCGTCTAACAAGAGGTCTTCATGAATTCATGAATCTCGTAGGGAGATTTCCTCGGAGCATGAAGTTCTTCATGAATTCATGAACCTCGCGAGGAAGATTTCCTTGAGGCGTGAAAATCTTCATGACTTCATGAATCTCGCGGGGAAGAACCTCCTCAGAATATGAAATTCATCATGAATTTCATGAATCTCGTGGGGAGGAATCCCCCAGAACATGAAGATCATCATGAATTCATGAAGATCGCAGGGAGAAACACACAAAACATGAAGATCACCATGAATTCATTAAATCTCGCAGGGAAGAACCTCCCCAAAACATGAAGTTCATCCTAAATTTATGAATATCACGAGAACCAAAAGCATAGTTGCTCAAAAGGATAAAGAAAAAAAACTTACTTGGTTAGAAGTTAAACAGAGGCCGCGACGGCGAAGACGGTAGATGGTGAAACGGTGCACGACGAAGAGATAACTTTACGAATAGGAGAAGAACAAGCAGAGAGGAAAAAATGTGAAACTTTGCAAATGAAGCCCTAAAATCCTTATTTATAAACCTTGAACGGAAGACGAAATGACACATTGGGTGATGTGCCAGCGCTTCAACTTACAACCGCCCATATACCTAGGTCATAATAACCCCTACCTCTAGGCCATCATTACACATTAAATGATGTGACATGTGGCCCATGAAGCAAATGTCTGGAAAACCTTTCGACTCCCCGTCCATCGAGCAAATCTTGCTTAAACATGAACAAGAATGTCTCCCTCACAGACAGACCCCCGACAGCACGACCACAAGGAGCGTGTAAGCACTCTTCGCGGGAACACAACAACTCCTAACCAACGGTACCTGTATAAAGTCATCCCTGTAGGGGTAGAAATGTTTAAGACTAATCCATTAGATTGACTAGACTTACACATACCAAAATAAAAATCGCCATTGCACTTTATTGTTTCCAAAGGAATGAGAAAAGAGATAGTAACCCAAAAAGAGGGGGAAAGACTCAAGGTAAGGGGGTTAGTTATGCAAAGGGAAGGTATTAGCACCCTAAACATCTTTGGTACTCCGCAGGAACTTTGTAAACATCTGTATATTTTGGCTATAAAATGTTGTATGTAAAATAGATGGTGGAGGTGAGAGAAGAAATATATTTTTTATGATTTTTTGCACCCGTCGCGGTTGCGAACCTTTAGTGCCTACGTACCACCTTTCATGCAATAGGGGATCAGGGTACACGTAGTTCCTCTTTAAAAAAATTGAAAACACAAATGTGTTGGTTAATTTTATGAGATAAGATATCATCGTCATTGTCCATGTGGAAAACATACTTACTACCCACAATCATGAGAAAGGAGAATTTGCATCATCTCAAAGTTGAGGATATGGCTTGGATTTTAAAATCAACAATTCCTCACTCAACACCCAAGTGGAAAATATCTCACTTCACTGCATATTGTAGAAGTATAGTTATTTTCATCACCACAAGGATTGACAAGAGTCTAATCTTTTGAGAAAGGTTTTAAAATAAAAAGCCGAAGTGGAAAAATAGTTTGAAATGAGATTGATTGACTTTTAGTCTTCTCACAAAAAAAATGTCAAATTATTATTAAGTTGATTGAAGTTTGTTTATGAAAAGGTTTTGAAAATGCATGGCCCTAAGTCTAAGTTTATTATGAAAGTGGATCAAATTTAAAAACAAGAAGAGTTTTCAAAAGGAGGAAGAAGATTTTTGAAATTAAAGAAGATGGGAGGAGAAGAAAAGACTATACTAAAGCATAAGGTAAAAAGCTAAGGATAAGAACCATCTAACCAACAAGAATCCAATACTTGACATTATGAGTCAAGATAGAATTCCCATTTCTTGGATTGGAACCAAGTAAGCAAAGATACTAGACCTCTTGAGAAAAACCAAACTTTGAGTGTATTAATTCTTTAAAAAAAAATTGGGTAGAGTAACGATTGTATGCGAGTGAATTCCAGATTACAAACAAAGAGTGTAATCATGATAACCTGCACACAAACAAACAAACAACTCAATGTCTTGAGGTAAACCTCCAGAGATCCAAACAAAATATCAATTAAGGTCACAAGGTCTCCAACATAGGCCAAGGTTTCTAACGCTAAGTCCAAGAAGTCCAATACTCCACAATGCCAAGGATAGTAACCAAATAGTCCAAGGATCATTGAAGCTTTTTTAAGGTTTATGTTGATTATTACGTGTCTTGAAAAAGAAAAGAAAGGCTCAAGTGAGAAAAATAAAAGATAACAAGGATATGAATTCTCAAGTGAGCAAAATACAGATAACATGAAATGTAATGCTTAAAGTAAATGGTACATAAAACATAAAAAAATAAAAGCATAAAGTGAAACAAATTAATAATTAGTGGTTAGTTGGATGACCATCTTGAAACTTGCATTTGAAATTCATTAGAGGATTGGTAGAACCAAAGCCTCCACACAACAAGTTTCATTTGCGTTTTTTCAAGTATATCATCCATTTGGAATCCTCACAAGTACCATTTAATGATCAACGATGTTTAAGTGATCCGCGTTGACCAAAAGTGTTGTAGATCCATTAGAGGATTGGTAGAACCAAAGCCTCCACACAATGAATCTCAAAGTTAATTGATCAAAGGGATCAAATTAACATACTTGGGCTTGCAAACATAGGTTTGGGCCACGAATGACCATTTATTCGAATCGGGATAAACTTTAGCGCTATGTTAAGCAATTATAAGTGGACTTATATAGAAGTTGCACCTATTTTTAGGTCGGTCAATAGAAATCTATGCACCATTTGTTCTCAGACATGATATAGAGATCATGCTCCAATAACACTTAGTGCAATAAGAAAGGGATAAAATGAAGAGGGTGGGGAGGAATATACAAACCACATTTGAATTAAATTTTAATCAAACTATTATTAAAATCATTCATCCATTTTTATGGAGTTAAACTCAACACCATGGATCCAATGATGTTAACAAAGTTCATAATCAAAAATTCAACCCAAGGTCATCCAGAAAATAATCACAAAATAATATTGCATTTAATATATATACATTAAAAAGGTTTTTAAATGTTTTAAAATAAAAATAATAGAGAGAAATATCAACTATGTTCAAATTAATCAAGAAAATAAAAAGTAAAACCATAGAAAAATCACAAAAGGACTCAAATATTTTTACAAAATTTTTGGTAATTTTTCAAAGAAACTATTTTTTAAAATTAAAAGAAATGAGTAAAGTAAACCAAAAACGATAAAAAGTAACAGTCATAAATAAAAAATAAATGAGGTCACTAATATTTGTCACAATATCATTGGATCATTCCATAATTTTTTCAGAATTTAAAAATGCATAAAAGTATTTTTAAACATTTAAAACAATTCAAATAAAGTGAAAATTTATAAAAAATATCAAAACACAAAATAAAATTGTGAAAAAATAAAAATCAGAAAGAGAAAAATCAAAAATAGTTTTCATAATTGTTTCAGTTTTTTTGGACTAAAAATTAATTTTCTATGATTTTTTGAAATCTAAAACAATTAAAATAAAAATTAGAAAATAAAATATCAAACCAAAAAAATATGGGCCATCTGGTCAATGTCAACACGTGTTAGTAAACAGATCAAGTGGACCTGGCGCGTTGTGCATGTTATGGACTTTAGTGAATAAAGCACTGAATCATTAATTAAATCAGATTTTAAAAAAAACAAGTGGCGCGCCTTCATTGTTTGGAAGATGATACGTTGGTCATCTTCAACCTCCAACCAACGTGAATTGTAGGTCTCTCAAACTGTAAAATAAGAAGCTCAGACCTATGCCATTCGCTTTGTCTCTTCAAGACAAAGACAACCACACCTTCGCGACAAATTTATATAAATTATAGCTCAAGAAATTTGGAAGAAAACTTTTGAAAAGGGATTTGAAATTTCATAGTTAAAACGTGTTTCCAGATAAAAGTAAGTGTTGCAACTAGAACCATGGTGATGAGAGCTTCACAATGATATCAAAGTTTTGAAGAATTGATGGAGAAATATACCTATTGAAGTTGAGTTACATAGCTCTGAAACTGGACTTCTATCGAGCAATATAGGGCACGATTCTTGAAGGTAATTATATGGTTAGCTTCAGGGAAGATCAAGGAAGGTGAATTGATAGAAAAATTGGATTGAAAAAGGCTTGAACATTGATTTTGAAGTTATAGAAAATTGAATTATGGAGCAAGTTTGGCAAGGTGATTCTGGGTATCCAAGATTGAGAACATGAATGGGATAGTTCATGTCTTTATAGGAGAAGAAAATGGGATCAAAAGGAAGAGTGAATGATGCATTTTGGAGGGAATTCGTGTGAACCTGATGCACGAGTGAAGTGTGATCTCATTTTCACCAAAACTCATCCAATCTTTGCATTTTGAGGTGCTAAACACTTCTGGCAAGTTTTTTAATCAAGTTAAAATCAAAAACACACATAAATCTTGTGATTAGAGTCCACATTATGGATTTCAAAGTTCTGACTTGGTGAGAAATTCAGTTGCAAGTTACCAATTTCAAAACAATGGTGTTTTCAACTCAAGGGGTTTTAGGGCATGATTCTTGATGATTTAGAAAGATGAGGTTACAAGCTTTGCAATGGAAAAATAATGGAACAAATGGATGCTTGAGCTGAAAGTTGCATTGAGTCAAAGTTGGGGGAAAAAGGTTGACTTTCCATACTTAGAAATATTTCAAATTTTTCTTCAAAAGTGACCTATAGTGTTTTGCATCCAAACATGACCTTCCACTTGGAACTTTCTATTGACCAAAACATATGGCATGAAATAGACCTCTTAAATGACATTTTTAAACTTGAACCATTCAAAATATCCAAAAATTGAGAGAGTTATGAATTGTTGAAGTTGGCAAAAAATCATAAAAATGACATATAATCTTTTGTATCCTTAGAGAATCTTCCATCCATTTTCTCACTTTTCATATAAAAGAAGTAATAAAGTTCACATCCTCAAGATCATTATGGAAAAATAGTGGGTTCAAGGTGATAAAAATTGACCAATTTATGATCATTTTAAGTCACACATGGGAAGTTGGGGGTTCATTTGGAGGAATTGTAATCTTTCTTCATCATCAAGTTTCTTCCACATGAAAATTCCTTGAAACTTTTGAAGTGATTTGTTAATAACCCTTTGAAGAGAAGTATGTTTTTGGAATCACTCAAAAATACCAAAATATGAGCAAGATATACTTCTTTGAAGTTCAAAACCCTAGCTCCTAGATCAAGAAAATGCTTTGAGGAACTTTGACAATTTTGGACAACCTTCTTGTACCAATACTTTTGCTTTGTAGATAGAAGTTGTTGAGGATGATAATGAGAACTGGTAGCGACCAAAACCACTTCCATATCTTGATAATTGAGAGAAATATGCACTTGTGACCAATGGGAAC
Source organism: Vicia faba (assembly GCA_948472305.1). NCBI lineage: Eukaryota > Viridiplantae > Streptophyta > Magnoliopsida > Fabales > Fabaceae > Vicia > Vicia faba. Next base: position 1,481,594,816 of record OX451739.1, on the reverse strand, counting down.
AAGACCTTGTCCAACCATGACAACTTCTTCAATCAACCCCTTGTACTTTTGAATCAATTTTGATAACTTTGAAATGTAGTGAACCAAAATAAACCTTTCCATGCCATTTATTCCAAAACAACTTCAATGGTGATGTTTGGAGTTCTCAAGCTTATTGACTAGGGCATGGAAATAAACTCATGAACCCATGGAGCAACTTGCTAAACCTCATTGGCTTTACCTACATTATTAACAAGTAAGACAAACCAACATTGCATTTTATTAATTAGAAAGAAAATCAAGACAAAATATCCATGATCACAAAAGAAAACAAGTCAAGGTGCTTGGGGATTCCTCAAAGAGCAAAGCTAAAGATAGGGAGAAGAACCAAAAGCCCTAATGTGATCTTGTTGTGATTGAATCACCATGGTATGATGAAGGAATCTTAGGGGCAAAAATTGTGGTACAACAGCTACCATTTTTTAAGTTTCTTCTATTCGGAGATACAAAGGTTAAAAAATCTTCGTGTCGACGTGATCGAAGATACTTAAATATAAAACAAATCCTATTTTTGGCCCTAAGATTCCATGCAATTCTTATGAATGCATATGAACAGAATCAAAGAGGCGCAAAACACCACTGGGGATGTAACAAAGGAAATAAAGAAACAAAAGAAAACCCGACCAGGAAAATAAATCACTGGTGGATCAAAAGACCCGACTCATAGAGGATGGTAAAAGGTAAAAGGATAACCAACTTCTACTGAAGGCGAAACTAACAATGTTCGCTGAAGGTAGAAAGAGGAAAGAAAAAACAACACTGACGTTTACAGACGGTGAGCTACCAACTTTCACTAAAGGTAGAGAGAAAATATCATCGACATTCACTGACGATGAACTACCAACTTTAACTGAAGGCAGAGGTAAAATATCATAGCACCGACGTTCACTGACGATGAACTACCAACATTCACTGAGGGTATAAAAAAGATAACAATCACCAACGTTCACTGAAGGTAGAGAGAGAATATATCATAGCGTCGCCATTCATTGAAGGTGAACTACCAACCTTCACTGAGGGTATAAAAAAGATAACAATCATCGACGTTCACTGCCGATGACCTACCAACTTTCATTGAAGGTAGAGAGATAATATATCATAGCATCGCCGTTCACTGACGATGAACTACCAACGTTCACTGAGGGTAGCAAAAAGATAACAATCATCGACGTTCAATGTCGATGACCTACCAACTTTCATTGAAGGTAGAGAGAGAATATATCATAGCATCGCCGTTCACTGATGATGAACTACCAACACTCACTGAGGGTAGCAAAAAGATAACAATCATCGACATTCACTGTCGGTGACCTATCAACTTTCACTGAAGGTAGAGAGAGAATATATCATAGCATCGCTGTTCACTGACATTGAACTACCAACGTTCACTGACGGTAGCAAAAAGATAACAATCATCGATGTTCACTGCCGATGACCTACCAACTTTCACTGAAGGTAGAGAGAGAATATATCATAGCATCACTGTTCACTGATGATGAACTACCAACATTCACTGAGGGTAGCAAAAAGATATAACAAGTTTGACCAAAATTCTGGCGTTTCACCTAGAACGGGTCTCAACTTCTTCTTTAACCAACGCATTCTGCCTAGAAAGGGTAATATATAAGCTGTCTCAAATAAAGAGACTACCACTTACAAAGATTTCTTAACAAACCGTCTCCACGATATTGAACGAATGGTCATCCACTAGATTAATTTTGACAACAAACTGTAAACTATCCACTCATAGAGAAGATAGCGGGAAAAAAAGTAACGTCGACATTTATGGGGAAGTATAAGTTGCTCAAATAAAGAGACCTGCTACTTGTTGTTATAGGAATGATTGTAAAATGACTCCCTGGGGAAAACAAAATGGCTTCCTAGGGAAAGATATATAACTTCCTGGGGAAATGCCACTATATTCCTGCTGAGGAGATAAAAGTCTTCTCGTGCAAATCAAATGCACATCCTCGCATCAATGCTCGAAGCTTGCAGAAATCCAAAGTAATAATATTGCTGGGAAACAAAGATTCAAACCAGAAATAAACTGGAGTAAAACGGTCTACCAAAATACATCCTTTGAGAAATAAACTCAAAAGGGAAACCCAAATCATCCATACAAAGAGCTGTGTAGGAAGGCTAAAGCAAAAATCTTCCAAGAGGGATAACTCAGTGGGGAAATTGAAAGAATATACACTTTCTGCTTATGGATGACACTCTATTGGGGAGAGGATAACACAACTCTGCAAAATAGGGTAATATGTCAACAAAATATTAACGAATGTGAATGAGAAATGATTTTCTAAATTTAACTATGTATGATGTACGTATGAATATATGAGTGTTATTATGTATATGCTGAAAAAACAGACATATAATATTGGGTATAAAAAAACAAAACCAACTCGAGCGCACACAACACTCGGCCAAAACACGTCCAAGACGATCATCCCAAAAGAAAATAAGCACCAACTGAGGAAACAAAGTCCTACTGCATGGCTTAACTTTAATGGGGAGAAACATAATATAATGACAAAACAGTACAGATACAGGGATATAACATCCTTCTCCAGGCTTCACTAGGGAGTAGCACTCAAACTTCAACGGGGAAATAAATATTTTCATGTGTAGCACTTCTACTGGGGATTGCAAAACTGATCTCGAATAAGGCAGATGGAAACTAAATCGTCAAAACATTCACTACGGAATTCAGACCCACTTTAAAGGAGAAAAAACATACAAACTTCACTAAGGGAGATAATGCTTCATCATCGAGACATCTACTGGGGACTTCGTGATGACTTCATTGGGGAGGTCAACACCACATCATCGAGGGGAAACCAATATACGTTCTTCACTGGGGAAACCGGAGATACGTGTTCTTTGAGAGTAATTATTGCACCAAATTCTATGGGGAGAAAGGAGTTCTATAAAATGAGTGAAGCCTTCACTGGAGAATCTTGGATTGAGTCTTCATATCATGCAAACTCAAAAAAGAAGAAAAATGAACCAAAACTTGATTGGGGACGCTGGAGTCACAAACCCAATACTGCACCTTACGCCAATAGGTATCGTCTTCAACATACAAAAAAAACACACGCGTACCAGCGGAAACGTCCTGAGAAAACCTTCCTGGGGGAAACAAAACTTCTCAAAACTACTGGAGTTCGTCCATTCCTGGGATCACCACTTTTGTTTTCCTCTTGAATCACAAAATCTAAAGTAAAAGTAAATTGTAAATTATTTTTGAAAAACAATTTTATTATTTAATCTTTTCGCTTTGAAATTTATTATCAATAATAAATGGAGTCTTTTTAAGCTAAATAAAATAAGAAATACAAAGAATTGGTTAAAAGCTCAAATTTTATTGATAGAATGGTAGTATGCGAATGGCGAGACTCCATGGATGATTACAAAGTTCGAAAAATGGTAATTTATAATGGAAAAGATACATTGAGATACAATGACCACTATCCCTTCTAACAACTTTTGAAATCCTGAGCAGCAACTTCCGTTGAAGTACGATGAGGATCCAAGAAGATTGTTGCTTCAATGATCAAGTCTTGTCTGATGTAGTTACTTGCCAAGAAAGTCCCTAACTTTTTTCTAAGCTTCCCTTGCGGGTTTTCAACTTAGCGAGAAATTTTATTCTGTTTATGTCTCTGATTTTTGCCTAGACCGCCCTTTCGGGTTTTTGGTCTACCGAGACTCTCCTTTTTTTCCTAAGTCACCCTTTCGGGTTTTCAACTTAGCGAGCTGTTCTTTTATTTCTTTAGGCGAAGTATTTCTTGACTGCATCAGCATTCATGAGACGTGGGAACTCCTCGCCATCCATAGTTTCAAGAATTAATACACCGCCAGAGAAGGCATTCTTGACAACATATGGGCCTTCAAAATTGGGAGTCCACTTTCCCCTAGAATCAGCGTTAAAAGACAAGATCTTCCTGAGCACGAGGTCGCCTTCTCTGAATTCACGAGGTTTGACTTTTTTATCAAAAGATTTCTTCATTCTCTTTTGATATAACTGCCCATGCCACAAAGCTGCCATTCTCTTTTCTTCAATCAAATTCAATTGGTCAAACCTGTTCTGGACCCATTCAGCTTCTGACAACTTGGTTTCCATTATCACACACAAAGAGGAAATCTCAACCTCGATTGGGAGCACTGCTTCCATTCCATACACAAGGGAGAACGGGGTCACTCCTGTTGAAGTGCGGACAAATGTCTGATATCCATGCAAAGCAAAAGGGAGCATTTCATGCCAATCTTTATAAGTAACAACCATCTTCTGGATGATCTTCTTGATATTATTATTAGCAGCTTCAACATCCCCATTCATCTTCGGCCTGTACGGAGATGACTTGTGATGGACAATCTTGAATTCCTCACAAAGTTCTATCATCATCTTGTTGTTCATATTAGAGCCATTGTCGATGATAATTCTGCTCGGCACACCATACTGAAATATAAGATTAATCTTAATGAACCGCATAACCACCTGCTTAGTAACATTAGAATATGAAGCAGCTTCCGCCCATTTGGTGAAGTAATCAATTACTACCAAGATGAAACGGTTTCCATTCGAAGCTTTGGGTTCTATTATCCCAATCATGTCAATACCCCACATAGAGAAAGGCCATGGGGAAGAGATCACATTGAGAAGTGTCAGAGGCACATGAACCTTGTCCGCATAAATCTGGCATTTATGACACTTCTTTGCAAATTTGTAACATTCAGATTCCATTGTCAGCCAATAGTAACCTGCCCTTACCATCTTTTTAGCCATCGAATGTCCATTGGTAGGAGTGCCAATTGAGCCTTCATGAACCTCATGCATCAACATGTCTGCTTCATGTGTATCCACGCATTTGAGCAGGACCGTGTCATGATTTCTCTTGTACAACATGTTTTCATTGAGGAAGAAACTTCCTGCCAATCTTCTCAATGTCTTTTTATCTTTATTCAATGCACCAATCGGGTATTCCTGAGTCTGAAGAAAATGCTTGATATCATAATACCAAGGTTTCTCATCTTCTACTTCCTATGTTGTAAACACATGAGCGGTCCTATCCAGTCGCTGAACTATAATTCGAGGTATATCATTCCAAGTATTTACTTGATACATAGAATCCAGAGTTGCCAGAGCATCCACCATTTGATTTTCATCTCTAGGAATGTGATGGAATTCAACTTTATTAAAGAAGGGTAACAATCTTCTAGCATAATCTTTGTAAGGGATCAAGTCATGGTGACGAGCATCCCACTCTCCTTTAATCTGATTTATTACCAAAGCTGAATCTCCATACACATCTAGAATTTTAATTATGAGATAAATAGCTTCCTCGAGACCCATGATGCAAGCCTCATATTCTGCCATATTATTAGTACAATCAAATGTCAACCTTGTAGTAAAAGGAATGTGTGATCCATGTGGAGTGACGATCACAGCACCAATTCCTTTACCATAAGAATTCACAGCTCAATCAAATATCATACTCCAGCGAGACTCAGGATCAAGACCTTCCTCATGCAATGGTTCATCACAATCTTTCACTTTCAGAAACATCACATCCTCATCGGGGAAATCATACTTCAAAGACTGATAATCATCAACTGGCTGGTGAGCAAAATAATCTGCTAACACGCTGCTTTTAATTGCTTTTTGAGTGCGGTATTCGATATCATATTCAGATAACAGCATCTGCCAACGAGCAATTCTCCCAGTAAGAGCATGCTTTTCAAAAATGTACTTGATTGGATCCATTTTGGAGATCAACCAAGTAGTGTGATTCAACATATATTGCCGCAAACATTTTGCCGCCCAGGCCAGAGCACAACATGTCTTTTCCAGCATGGAATACCGTGACTCACAATCAGTAAACTTTTTACTGAGATAATAAATGGCATACTCTTTCTTCCCTATTTCATCTTGTTGTCCCAGAATACAGCCCATGGAATTATCTAACATTGTCAAATACATAATCAATGGTTTTCCTTCAACAGGAGGGAGCAAGATAGGAGGTTCAAGCAGATATTCTATAATACTTTCAAATGCCCTTTGGCAGTCATCTGTCCACACACAACCTTGATCTTTCTTTAACAACTTAAAGATCGGTTCACGCGTTGCAGTCATATGGGAAATGAATCTTGAAATATAATTCAAACGCTCGAGGAACCCTCTGACTTGCTTTCCAGTTCTCGGCACTGGCATTTCTTGAATTGCTTTGACTTTATCAGGGTCAACTTCAATTCCTTTATGGCTAACTATTAAACCCAACAATTTCCCTGATCTAACACCGAAGGTACATTTATTTGGATTCAAGCGGAGATGATACTTCCTCAAACGCTGAAATAACTTCAACAAATCTTCTACATGCCCTTCTTCAGTCTGGGATTTAGAAATCATATCATCAACATATACCTCAATTTCCTTGTGCATCAGATCATGGAATAGGGTTTTCATAGCCCTCTGGTACGTTGCATCAGCTTTCTTCAACCCGAAGGGAATCACTCTGTACCAGAATGTTCCCCAGGGTGTGATAAACGTTGTTTTTTCCATGTCCTCAGGAGCCATTCTTATTTGATTATACCCAGAAAATATGTCCATGAACGAGAAAACCTTGAATTTTGCTATGCTATCCACTAACATATCAATGTGTGGAAATGGAAAATCATCTTTTGGACTAGCTTTATTTAGATCACTGTAATCTACGCACATGCGAACTTTTTCGTCTTTCTTTGGTACTGGGACAATATTGGTAATCCATTGAGGGTACACTGATGTCACAAGAAAACCAGCATTAATCTTATTTAGAACTTCTTCTTTGATCTTCACTGCCATATCTGGGTGAGTTCTTCGCAACTTCTGTTTGATTGGCAAGCACTCTGGCTTCAGCGGCAAGTGGTGTTGTACAATATCTGTATCTAGACCAGGCATATCTTAGTAGGACCAAGCAAAAATGTCCACATACTCTTTCAACAACTCAATCAACCTGCTCTTCACATCAGGATGCAACAATGCTCCAATATTGACTTCTTTCAGATATTCTTCTGAACCCAAATTGATTACTTCCAATGGCTCTTTATATGGCTGAATGGAATTTTCCTCGCGCTTAAGCAACCGTGAGACCTCTTCCGGAATCTCATCATAGTCTTCTTCTTCGGCCCCGTACACAGGACATTCAAAGTTGGGAGAGGGTGCAGGATCATTGTATTCAACGGGTTTTTTAATTAATCTGCACATATGATTTATGATTGTTTTTAGAAATTGACACATATAACAAGTGATCATGCATATTGAATTTCTGTTATTATTTATTTTGAAAGGTTTTTTTTTCTGATTACCATTTTCCAAGAAAAAGCAAAAAATAAAAACACAATTTGGGAAACAAAGACAACTTTTATTATTGACTTTAAAAGTCACAGCAAACAGATAAGCCCATACAATATTAATACTTTCACCTTAGGAAGAGTGAAAGCTTTTCCAAAATATTAACAAAAAAAATTACTTTGAAACATGTATGCAAGAGGGAACATTAATGGTGATCCAGTTCTGAACCCTAACTTTGTGCGTCACATAATTTGACATTTCTGGCTCTGCTTCATCTTCCACAATGGCATTAATCTTGGAAACAGTTGGATGAAGATAACCCCCGCTAAGGAAGATATCTTGATACTTGCCTGCAGCAGACTTCGGTTTCATGCCCTTACCTTTATTATTCTTCACAGAGAACCCCAATCCAACTCTATTCTTGTTTATAGGTGGATCCACAATCTGTCCCCAAACTTCACTATAGCCATTACGCACAACCTGTTGCGCATCCTTAAGCGAAACCATAGAATTCTCATTTCCTCTTATGTTGTCAATGGATAAAGCTTGGAACTGGGTTCCAACAACAGCTTCATCCGCCTCCACAATGCTGAAAGAGGACAAATGAGATATTAATAATGCTTGTTCTCCATTTATAATTACCATTTTTCCTTCACGTACAAACTTCAGCTTCTGGTGTAAAGTCAAAGTGACAGCCCCTACCTCATGTATCCACGGCCGTCCCAACAAACAACTGTAAGCGGGTATAATATCCATGACCTGGAAAGTAATCTGAAACAAATGTGGGCCTATATGAATAGGCAAGTCCACTTCACCAATAATAGATTTCCTTGATCCATCAAACGCTTTCACAATAATGCCACTTGGGCGCATGGGCGTTCCTTGATATTTCAACTTCATAAGTGCGCTCCTCGGTATAACGTTCAATGCAGATCCATTATCAATCAACACATTGGATAGTGAATCATTCTTGCAGTTCATAGAGATGTGGAGGGCCAGGTTGTGATTCCTTCCTTCATCGGGCAATTCATCATTGTGGAAACTCAGGTTATTACATGACGTAATGTTCCCTATTACACTGCTGAATTGGTCTACTGGCATATCACTCTCCAAAAAATCTTGGTCCAATACCCTCATCAAAGATTCTCTGTGAGCAGAGGAGTTCGTCAATAAAGCCAAGATAGATATTTTCGAAGGAGTCTGCAGTAGCTGATCCACAATTCTGTAGTCGCTCATCTTGATTATCTTCAAAATATCATCCACCTCCTTCTCTAGCGTAGCTCCACTAGATTCACCCACTTCCTTCTTTGGTTCAACATTTTCAACAATTTTCTTTCTAGTACTAATATCCCCACAAATAACTGGTGCAAATACACGACCACTGCGGGTCACTCTGCTAGTCTCAGCAATATTTCCAACATCAGGCATTGGCTGGATGGGAACTTCCACACCATCCTCTAAGATTGTAGCATTATATTTGTAGGGTAGAACCTTATCTGACTTGTAAGGGACAAGACCCGACAAATTAATCACCAACGGAGTAATAACTGGCTTGCTATGATATTCAACTTCAAAATGGAAGGTTGCACCAAAATAGGGCACAATGATGTTTACCCCTTCTTCAACACAATCAATCATCACAGAGTCATCTCTGGAAAACAAATCCTCATCTGAGGAGAAATACTCATTTGCAGAGGCATACTCATTATCTGACTCTTCTTCAGCCAAATAAACCTCAATCACATAAACCTCATGGTAATTATCCCTTTGACCTATAACCTTGATGGTTCCATTGTCTAACAACAAGTGAACACCTTTTCTCACAATCGAACATCCTCGGGAGTCCCGGCAGCAAATTCGGCATGAGCCATACTGATATTCTACCTGACCAGCCATGTGGCAAAAAGTAGCGTGCAACTGCACAAGGTCCTCATTCATATACTCCACATCAAAATTCTGAACTCTCCAGGACATCCAGAAACCATGTTTACTTCCTCTTCATACTCTGCCATAGGCCTGATTATGTGGATGAGGCCCTCATCCACCATCTCTTGCAAATCAGCCTTTATCTTGTCGCAACCCTGTATGTCTGTACTGCAAATAGCACAACCAGAATGGTCATGCGTATAGTAGCTAAATTCATAGAGGTCTGCATGCATTTTCACCAAATCTCCTCTAACCAAATTAATATCAAAAATCTGGAAGTCGCCTGGACAACCGGCCACCATGTTCACAACATTTTCTCATCCATGCTTGGGCAGAGGATTGTCTTTCACATTAGGGCTCACATCTTTGAAAGATAGAATATCGGACTTCACCAATTTCTGTACTTCAGTCTTCAAAGGATAGAAGTTCTTAACATTATTCCTTGGTGCTCCCTGATGAAAAGCACATGTTTGGTCTGCCTTGTAATACCAAGGCAACAATGATGGTACAATGGGAGGTGGTCGGGTATGAACCAACTTCTTTTTAATTAACGTCGATAGTAACTTTATATAACTCATAGGGATAGAGTCATAACTCTCCCTTATCTGATTATACCCTTGATTCCCATGTTGGGATGGTCTCTGATAAGCAACGGTGGTTGGAGCTACACCAACAATTGGAGTAATAGAGGCGACTTGCTGATGACGCTGATAGTTTCTTCTAGGAGGATTAACCCTCCTCTCTTGCATAACAGCATTTGTATCTCCTTCCTTGTTTTTGGCAAACCCATAGGATGTCTTCTTCTTATTTCCAGAACTTTCACCCTTTGTTAGACGACTTTCTCTTACAGCCTCTTCTAAGCGGATACCCATGCCTACCATTTTAGTAAAGTCACTTGGCGCACTTGCTACCATCCTCTCATAGTATAAAGCACCCAGAGTCTTCAAGAAAATCTTGGTCATCTCCTTCTCTTCCATAGGAGGAATCACTTGGGCGGCTACCTCACGCCATCTTTGTGCATACTCTTTGAATGATTCCCTGTCATTCTGGACCTAGGCCCTGAGTTGATCATGGTTAAGTGCCATGTCTATGTTGTATTTGTACTGTCTAATAAATGCTTCTCCCAAGTCATTGAAAGTATGGATATTGACGTTATCCAAACTCATATACCACTTCAGCGCAACACCAGTCAAACTATTCTGAAAAAAGTGAATCAGCAGACGTTGATCATCAGTATGGGTAGACATTCTCCTTACATACATCACAAGATGAGCACGAGGGCAAGTGTTTCCCTTGTAATTCTAGTATTCTGGGACCTTAAACTTTGTAGGTATCTTAACATTCGGGACCAAGCATAAATCATTCACATTCTGCCCGAACAATTCCTTTCCCCTGAGGGCCTTCATCTCCCTCTGCATCTTGTCAAACTTCTCTTGAGGAAAAGGAAGACACATATCATCATTAACAAATGGAACCATATTCACCGAAGGAGGTGCAGCATGAGCAACATACACCACAGGAGGTGTAGGAGTAACAGTAGTCTGAACAACTGGAGCTTCTTGAGGACCAAGATTGAAACTTTCAGGCATAAAGTTCTCTAGCATTCCCCATGGATAACCTTGAGGCATGCGATTCTGAATAACAACTGGAGTAGCAGACATAGGAACAGTCAGAGCTTCAGTAGTGACCCTTGTTGGTTGAGGTTGAACACTCGGTAGATGATTCTGAGCAGCCACCAGAGATTCCATCAGAGTGGTAAGATTGGCCATGCCAGCCTTCAAAGCAGAAACCTCCTCACGCAGCTCGCGGTTCTCTTATTCTAAGTTGTCCATCTTCCTTATGAAATTAGCTCGAGTGTTTTAGTGGTGAGACAGCTTGCTGAATAAAGTAAAGAAGCTTGGTAAGACACCTGGATATGCATAAAAAATGCAAGAAATATGTGCAATATGATGCATGATATGCAATGCACATGATTTATTTTTAATATTTCAAGGGACTTAAAGATTTATAGACACATTGAAAATATTAAACTAATAACACATTTGATATACTGAAAATCTTTATTATAATAACTTCAAAATGGATTAAAAGTTTCAATGATCCCAAGTACAAGATGAAAGTAAAGTCTAAAACCCTAAAAAGCAAAATTAATGGAGATCACTCTATACGTTGGCGCTTCCCTATAAGCCTGGCAATCTGAGCCTTCAACCTCTGGTTTTCTTCCGCATATCTGGTGGCAACTTCCTTCCAATCACCTGAATCAGGAAGTGAGAAACTAGCATCTGAGTGAGGCTTAGGAGAAAATAAATCCCCTTGCCTCTCCATCATCTCTACATCCCGACTCTCAAGAATCTCAATCAAGTCGTCTTTCTCCTTCAAATCTGCTCTATAGGAAATCTCTAAAGTTTTGCACTTATTCTTCCAAGCATCTTTTTCCTGTTGGATCCTGACTAAAGTAAGTTGTAGCTCTTCCACATCATCCAATAAGGGAGGAGTGGTCTTCACAAACAAATCAGACATAGGTGTTTCTCAAGAATACATCATCTTCAACTGAATAGCTCTCATTTGGACCCATTGAAGATATGGCTCCAAAGAAACAGCCCCTCTCGGTCCCAAATCTTTCCTACTTTTCTTATGAATTTGACACCAGGCCTTCGCAATCTGCTCCCTAGCTTCCTTATGGTCTTCTCCCTCCTTCAGAAAGAAACTACTCAAATGAATACTATTTGGTTTATCCCTCGTCGGATAACCAAGTTGTCGTCGTGCAAGAACAGGTTTATAGTTAATTCCTCCCTTTGTACCAAGAAGAGGTACATTGGGGAAACTACCACAACTATCAACAATCTCTATATCCTGGTAAGCTCGATGGTACCAATCAATATCTGAGTGAGTAAGTTCCATGATCTTAGAAGCCCAACGGGGTTCCTTCCTAACATCCCAAAAAGTATCAGACTGAGGCATATGAGAGATAAACCACCGGTACAACAGAGTCGTGCAACAGATAATCATCCCCCCATGATAAGAATTCCGAAGATGAGTAGATTAATAAGCATCTCCCAACAATGTAGGAACTGGGTTTCCAATCATGAAGATCCTGATAGCATTAACATCAACAAACTTGTCCACATTAGGAAATAAGACCAACCCGTAAGCAAGTAGAGCACAGATGACCTCAAAAGCGATTGTACTCTTCATCCTGGAAAAGTAACGAGCTTTCTCCAATAAGAACTGAGCTGGTAATCCTCTAATCCCCCCTTTAATGGTCATATGGGCTTCAACCTCAGACTTCCCCAGATGAATCAAAGCAGCAATCTCATGTGATTTTGGCTCACTCTCTAAACCAGTGAAAGGAACACGATCGGTAGTAGGTAAATCCAATAGATAAGAATACTCTTCTAGTGTAGGCATCAAATGATAATCAGGGAAAGTAAAGAAATGATACATCGGATCATAGAACTGGACCAAGGTCGAGAGAATACCCTCATTCATCCTAAGCTTCATGAGAGGAATGATGGATCCATACTTCTTTCGAAAATTTGCAGAACACTCAATCTCGGGAATTAGACTGATCAACTCATTTATCTTGGGATCTTTGAAACTATATTTTCTGGTCTTTCTTTTTCCAGAATCCATGGTCAAAAGGTACCTGAGATATTCGCAAATGGTCAACTTTTAAGTCCCTTGAAATCAAATTTCTTCAAAAGATGGTTATGGGTGCATGGATGCATGATTCAACAATCACACACAAGATCACAAATATAGGGTTCATAGGTTCAACGTCATGAGCATGAGGTTGAAGGTACTACCCATAAGGTATGGTCTAAAAGTTATCACCTGCCGAACAAGGTTTTAGAGGTTCCAAGAGTCTACATCCCTCCTTTGGATATGACTAACTTTCTGATTAACTCAGTAATTAGTAATATTCTCAAGAAAAACTCGTCTGAGCGTAGTATCGTGTGACAACTATTTCCGGATTACTCCGTCATAGCTTCCACACTACACCTAAAAGGCCAAGATGGGTTAGGTATTCTACGGTCCTCAGCTTCAGCAGGCTCCCAGGTCGAAAGCAGTACGTCTTCTCGATTACTCGGTAAACGACACTACAATCAAAGGGCCTCCACTGAGTGGGGGATCTCATGCCTCCTTTTTTGGGATTACTCCCTCAAAGTTAACATGACTATACCACCCGTCTTATCTTAAAGTTTCCCCAAGTCCGAATATAGGACTTATGAGTAATCACCAAGCACCCTGAAAACAAGAAAAGTACAAACAAACATATATACAACATATAACACATAAACAACAATAGCCCATATACAAATATAAACAAAGATAGGCTCAACCCACTTAGGGATGGACCAACAAGAGGTCAATCTTTCCCCAGTGAAGTCTCCATTTTTCTGTAGAAGTAGAAATGTTTAATACTAAGCGATTAGATTGACTACACTTACATAGATCAAAATAAAAATCGCCACCGCACTTTATTATTTCCAAAGGAATGGGAAAAGAGTGAGTAACACAAAAAGAGGGGGAAATATTCAAGGTAAGGGGGTTGGGTATGCAAATGGAAGGTATTAGCATCATAAACATCTACGATATTCCGCGGGAACGTATTTGTAAAAATCTATATATTTTGGCTATAAAATGTTGTATATAAAATATATGGTGGAGGTGAGAGAAGAAATATATTTTTTATGATTTTTTGCACCAGCCGCGATTGTGAACCTTTAGTACCTACGTACCACCTTTCGTGCAATAGGAGATCAGGGTACACGTAGTACCTCTTTAAAAAAATTTAAAATACAAATGTGTTCGTTAATTTTATGAGATAAGACATCATCGTCATCGTCCATGTGGAAAACATACTTACTACCCACAATCATGAGAAAGGAGAATTTGCATCATCTCAAAGTGGAGGATATGGATTGGATTTTAAAATCAACAATGCCTCACTCAACACCCAAGTGGAAAATATCTCACTTCACTGCATATTATAGAAGTATAGTTATTTGCATCACCACAATGATTGACAAGAGTCTAATATTTTGAGAAAGGTTTTAAAATAAAAAGCTAAAGTGGAAAAATAGTTCGAAATGAGATTGATTGACTTTTAATCTTCTCACAAAAAAAATATCAAAGTATTATTAAGTTGATTGAAGTTTGTTTATGAAAAGGTTTTGAAAATGCATGGACCCAAGTCCAAGTTTATTATTAAAGTGGTTCAAGTTTAAAAACAAGAAGAGTTTTCAAAAGGAGGAAGAAGAATTTTGAAATTAAAGAAGATGGGAGGGGAAGAAGAGACTATACTAAAGCATAAGGTAAAAATATAAGGATAAGAACCATCCAACAAACAAGAAGCCAATACTTGACATTATGAGTCAAGATAGACTTCCCATTTCTTGGATTGGAACCAAGCAAGCAAATATACTAGACCTCTTGAGAAAAACCAAACTTCAAGTGTATTAAGTCTTAAAAAAAATTGGGTAGAGTAACGACTGTATACGAGTGAATTCCAGATTACAAACAAAGAGTGTAATAATGATAACCTACACACAAACAAACAAACAACTCAATGTCTTGAGGTAAACCTCAAGAGCTCCAAACAAAATATCATAAGGTCACAAGGTCTCCAACATAGGCCAAGGTTTCTAACCCTAAGTCCAAGAAGTCCAATACTCCACAATGTCAAGGATAGTAACCAAATAGTCCAAGTATCATTAAAGCTTTTTTAGGGTTCATGTTGATTATTAGGTGTCTTTAAAAAGAAAAAAAAAGGCTCAAGTGAGCAAAATAAAAGATAACAAGGATGTAAATGCTCAAGTGAGAAAAATATAAATAACATGAAATGTAATGCTTAAAGTAAATGGTACATAAAGCATAAAAAAATAGAAGGATAAAGTGAAACAAATTAATAATTAGTGGTTAGTTGGATGACCATCTTGAAACTTGCATTTGGAACTCATTAGAGGATTGGTAGAACCAAAGCCTCCACACAACAAATTGTATTTGCTTTTTATCAAGTATATCATCCATTTGGAATCCTCACAAGTACCGTTTAATGATCAACAATGTTTAAGTGATGCGCGTTGACCAAAAGTGTTTTAGATCCATTAGAGGATTGGTAGAACCAAAGCCTCCACACAATGAATCTCAAAGTTATTGGATCACAGGGATCAAATTAACATACTTGGGCTTGCAAACACAGGTTTGGGCCACGAGTGATCATTTATTCGAATCGGGACAAAATTTAGCGCTATGTTAAGCAATCGTAAGTGGACTTATATAGAAGTCGCTGCTATTTTGAGGCCAGTCAATAGCAATTTATGCACCATTTATTCTGAGACATGATATATAGATCATGCTCCAATAACACTTAGTACAATAAGAAAGGGATAAGATGAAGAGGGGTGGGGAAGAATATACAAACCACATTTGAATTAAATTTTAATCAAACTATTATTAAAATCATTCATCCATTTTTATGGAGTTAAACTCAACACCATGGATCCAATGATGTTAACAAAGTTCATAATAAAAAATTCAACCCAAGATCATCCAGAAAATAATCACAAAATAATATTGCATTTAATATATATACAATAAAAAGGTTTTTAAATAAAAATAAAATAGAAAATATCAACTATGTTCAAATTAATCAAGAAAATAAAAAGTAAGACCATAGAAAAATCCGAGAAGGACTCAAATATTTTTACAAAATTTTTGGTAATTTTTCAAAGTCATAAGCTATTTTTTTAAAATTAAAAGATATGAGTAAAGTAAACCAAAAATGATAAAAAAACACAAAGTCAGAAATTAAAAATAAATGATGTCCCCAATATTTGTCACAATATCATTGGATCATTCTATAATTTTTTCAGAATTTAAAAATGCATAAAAATATTTTTAAACATTTAAAATAATTCAAATAAAGTGAAAATTTATTTAAAAAAATGTCAAAACACAAAATAAAATTGTGAAAAAATAAAAATCAGAAAGAGAAAAATCAAAAATATTTTTCATAATATTTTCAGATTTTTTGGACTAAAAATGAATTTTCTATGATTTTTTGAAATTTAAAACAATTAAAATAAAAATCAGAAAATAAAATATCAAACCAAAAAAATTGGGCCATCTAATCAATGTCAAAACGCATTATTAAACAGATCAAGTGGACCTGGAACGTTGTGCATGTTATGGACTTTAGTGAATAAAGCATTGAATCATTAATTAAATCAGTTTAAAAAAAAACAAGTGGCGCGCCTTCATTGGTTGGAAAATGACACGTGGGTCATCTTCAACCTCCAGCCAACGTGAATTGCAGGTCTCTCAAACTGTAAAATCAAAAGCTCAGACCTATGAGAATCTCCTTAAGTAAGTTTTGTCATTGACTGAAACTCCTTCTGGGTATTCTTGAGCCTCGAGATACCGTTTGACTTCGTGAAACCAAGGCTGGTCCACTACTTCTTCGGTATTAATCTTGTGGCAGTGTGCCGGTTTTTCCATTCGTTCAATGGTGATCTGGGGAGCCTCATTATCCTAATTAAGTTTAAACATGGATGACATTGTAGCTAAAGCATCTTCTAGCTGATTTTCTTCTCGCGGGAAGTTCTCGAAGGTAATCTTCTCGAAATGTGGTAGCAATGTCAAAACATGTTCTTTGTAAGGGATGGGGTTTGGATGCTTAGTGTCCCACTCTCCTTTGATCTGACTGATGACCAAAGCTGAATCCCCAAACACAACCAAAGATTTTATTTCCAAGTCTATGGCAGCCTTGAGTCCAAAGATGCATGCTTCATACTCTACCATGTTGTTCGTACAGTTGAAGCAAAGTCTGGCAGTAAAAGGAGTATGGCAACCTTCTAGAGATATAAGCACAGTGCCGATACTGTTACCAAGTGCATTGGATGCCCCATCAAAGTACAAGGTCCATCGGGATCCTTGTTCAGGTCGGTCATATGGTCTGCAATCTTCAACATTGTTCAATGTCATGATGTCTTCGTCAGGGAAGTCAAACTTCATGGATTGATAATCTTATACAGCTTGATGAGCAAGATGATCAGCTAGCACACTTCCCTTTATAGCTTTTTGGGTCATGTATTGTATGTCATATTCTGTTAGGATCATCTTCCATCTAGCTATCTGTTGCACCCCAAAATTTGCCCTCCCATATTCTCCAAGAAATTGCCAAGCCAAAGCTGCAAAAGTTCTCCAAGGGGTTGCACAGGCAAAGGTCTCCTATACAGTCAAAACTAGGGTTTGTGTTCTGATCAAGGAAATGAAGTTTCCAAAGGTCCAATCAAGTCTCACATGCTTACAAATATGGACAAATATCCTCATATCAAGTTTCAAGGCATTCAGCTCAAAATTGCACAGTCAAAACCCTAAATTGCACTATAGTCAACTGTAGGGGCAAAATGGTCATTTGACAGTCAAAAGTTCAAATTTTTGGTCAACATATCATTTTGAAGCCACCAACATCATTTGATCAATGCTTGATCATGATTCTCAAAATTTGGCTCAGAAATCATCAAAGATGCAAAAGTTTCCTTATTTGGACAGCTGAAAAGGTCAACTGAAATTGACCAGGGCATAACTTTCACATGGATTAATTGAAAAATTCCATCTAAAGCTAATTTTGAAGAGAAAGACATTTCCTACAACTCATCTTCATACTTCAAGTCCAAGAAATGCTCTCACAAAAAGTTGTCAATTTCAACATTATAGGTCATTTTCAAAAGTCAACAAAAAGGGACTTTAAGTCAAAGGCCATAACTTGAGATTGGTAAATCAAAATGACATGGGACCAAAGACATTGGTTAGAGGACTCAAAGACCTTTCCAAAATGTCCAAGAACATGAGAAAAGCTTAAAATTTGAGCAAGTTATGCCTTGTGGAAGTTGGGAAATTTTTGGATATTTTGAAAAGTCAACTTTGATTCAAATGACCTAAAATTGCTAATGGGCCCATTTTTCTTCCATGATTCATCATTCTAAGCATGTGCACGATCACTTGGCCCAAAGGGAAGTATTTTCTCATTTTTTATTTATTTATTTGAATTTTTATTTATATTAATTCATTTAAATCAAATTAAATATAGGAAAAATACTAACCTAAATTTTCAAATCTTTTTATACATGTTTTGCCATCAAGATTTCGTGCATATGCTAATTAGGAAAGAATTGGATTGATTGGCATGATTGAGAGCAAAAATGCACATGAAAAAGATATGAAAAAGATCTTAAGAAATCAAATATTCAAAACAATGAATTACAAGAGATTTGATTGAAATTTTTGACCTAATACATTCACTACATAAGCACAAACATAACCCTAATGTCCATAGACACAAAGCTGCGCAGAAGAGGCCATTGCAAACTTGGAATTTTTGTCAAAAAAAGCAATTCTGAAATCATTGTTACAGGTCGATTCAAAGCATAAGATTTGTTTCAATAGCTTCCTCAAGGTTCCCTAATCAGATTCCAATCACAAATAGCCATCAAAACCTCAAGAACTGGTATATCGAGCATGAACTGTATCAAACAAATTTCATAATCGTACATCCCATTCTATGCATTATTTGTGAAATTTAATGGTTGATTCGTATTCATTATGAAGTTTTGATGCTAACTGTACCATTTAATTGTGTTTTTGTGCTCTCAACGCGATTTCACCATGTTTGGTATTTAGGGTTTGCAGAATGTTAAAATAGGGCTTTTGCAATAAGGCAAAATTAGAGGCTGAGACCAAGACCATTGAGTTCAACGCATGTGGACGAAGAAGAAGCACCCATCGCGCCAAATTTATTGACCCTATAGCGCTAGTCGCTATTTTCTCTAAAGCAGCCTAACACAACGCATAGACAACCGTTGCTTAATGTTCTTGTTTTTCAGAAAAATAAAAAAACATGCAAAGAAGATGATGTGTTGTCCAAACGCTATAGGTTGTTTTGAATTTCGCGCGCTGGACCCACTAACGCGTTTGTTTTTTCTTTTTATTATTTATTTGTTATAATATGTTAACATGCGTTGTAGTGGTTCAGCTGGCAAGCGCTCATTGCATTGACGTCCAAGACCTGGGTTCGAACCCCAGGTCGGTATAATTTCATTTATTATTTTGCAATAACAATTCCCATGCAGCACAAGCGTTATAGTATACCATACATCCTCCAGATCCAAGCGTACACGCATCCAAGAGATCCAAATCAAAGGCTCAAGATTGATGAGCACGTTACACTCCAGTCAACGCCCTGCATGTGATTCAAAAAAAAGTCTACAAGGCCATGCTCAAGTGGGCCAAATTACTGGATCCAAAACCTCCATATTGGGGCTTCCACCCCCCCCTGGTTTGCAAATTCTATATATTTTCTTTGTGTTTTATTTTCAATAATTATTTTATTTTCTTTATTGCTTTGATTTAATTATTTTTTTTACAAAATATAAAAATGCTTAAAAAATCAGAAAAGATAAAAAACATAATAAATATTTTATTTTAATATTTTTATAAATAAATTCACATGTAATTATTTAGTTTTAATTAGGTTGTAATTTTAATTTCTTTTAATAACAAAAATACAAAAAATGTAGAACTAGGTTTAATTGATAATTTTTATTTCCTTTTAATTTTTCTTTTTACCATAATATTATTTATTTATTTATTTTTATAATTAAATTGTACATAAATAACTTAGGTTTAAATTAGGTTAAAAAACTTCAACATTTTTCTTAATAAATTTAAAAATAAATAGAATTGGGGTTTGCCTTCAATTTTAATTAATTCTTTTTCTATTAAATCTTAAAAAACATAAAAATACCAAAAAAACATTTTCTTTTAAATTTTAATTTTAATTCCTTTTTAATTTTAATTTTTGCAAAAGGGTCCAACGCCCATATTTTTAATTGTTTAATTACGCATACTTATTTCTTTTTCCGCTTAAATAATTCTGTATCTCTCCCTAAGCTTTGTAACAATTATTTCTCGCACTTTTTAATTCTTTTAAATCTTTACTTTTCTGTCAAATCGGGTCCGGTTTAATTTTGGCGATGTGGACCCGCGCCATTTGTAATAGCTTTAAGATTTATTTTCCCTCGCGACTTTTAACTGTTAACAAAGCATGCAAGAATGAATGACCATAATAAAATCAAGCGTAGATCACTTTAACATGACAAGACAAATACCAATGAAAACGACACACAATTCGCACACACCACCCCTAGGGTACGCCTCACTGTTGCCTTGCCTCGAAAGGTGATCGTCGAGTAGAGGATGTCTTAGTAAGTCCTCATGATCCGGGAACCTGGCATGAGGGTAGCTTCTAAGGTGTCTTCCTATTGCTCTGGTGATCACCATGTCCCGAATATCGAATTGACCCGAACACCTCCAACGGTGGTGCTACCTACCTCTCAATGGTGGGATGGCACTACTTTAAAGGACATTTACACAGACGAATTCCTTAGGGTAGGTAGATTCTCGTAGATACTTGCTCTCTTCAAAATAAACAAAAAATCTTTTCACACCGACACTTTTCAATAGCTTTCAAAGCAATTTTTCAAACACTCTGACACAAGAGCCGAACTGAAATTTTCAAAGAAACTTTTTAAACCCACAGTTGAAAAGCAAACAAACCATTTTGAAAATGAGCAAGTATCTAAGAGCCCATGGATAACCATGGATAGAAAGGGTGCTAACACCTTCCCTTTCTATAACCTACCTCCCGAACCGAGAGCAATCTCTTTAAGGAATTTTTCTGTGCTTTTGTCCTTTCCATTTGGAGAAAATAAAAGACAGTGGCGACTCTTGCTTCCGCGACATTTCGCGAACCAGCGTTAAACAGTCAGTTCCAGATCCACCGATCACAGAACTGGCGACTCTGCTGGGGATATCTTATAAAGTGGGGTGTACCTTAGGGCTAGGTCATAACTATGTTTTCAATTGTCTTCTTTGCTTGCTTTATTATTATGGGTTGCTTGGGAGTTCTATAGATCCTAACCCGGATCTGGGGGATACCTTCTTAGAAAGTAGCAACAAGACTGTGAGGGAACTGTGCGGGGTATACCGACATGGTTGAAACAGTCTGCTACGTTGATGTGGCACTTTGGTGTGTACCGGTAACCCTTGAGTTCAGTCGAGAAGAGTACGGGGCCTCCGCGTGGTGTCATGAAGCATCAACAGACCTTAGGAACCTTAATTGAACTATCTTGGCCTCTTTAGGGTAGTGAGATAACTGACTTTGGTGCAGTCCGAGGTTGGTTGATACTCGATACTACACTCAATTGAGGGTTGCTTTCCTGGAATATTTCGGTCGCCAGTTCAGTGGCTAAATCGAAACGATGAACAATGAAAGCAATCCCGTGATATTGGGAACCTTAGAACCCGGTTACTTTGATTAGGACAGGTTGAACCCACCAACTTCAAGAGGGTACTACCCAGACCCCATGCTGTCCTTAAACCTTAAGGGCTTGTCTTGTGTGCCTTGTGTGCCTTACATGTTTGTCTTTGTACATATATGTGGTGTGTTTAATCATAGCATCATGACATCATCCAGCATCATATGCATTGACTAACCATTTCAGGGGTTCGGATTTTCATCTTTGTTCTTGTTTTGTAGGACATGGAAGCTGTTCGTAGAAAGACAATTCAAATCAGTCTTGTAAGGATCCCTCCTCAGCTTAAGGAACTTATATCCAGGATTCCCGAGAACTCATCATTCAGTAAAAGACACGGAAGCCTCATCAGCTTGGTCAACACCAACATTGAGGAAGATATGATAAAGGTCTTGTTCCAATTCTTTGACCCTCTGCATCACTGTTTCACCTTCTTGGATTATCAGTTGGTACCTACATTGGAGGAGTTCTCCCGGCTCCTGAAGATCCCTATCCTTGATCAGCTACCCTTCAACGGTACAGAAAAGGAACCTAAGCTTGAAGAGATTGCTAAAGCCTTGCACCTACAGTCATCTGACCTCAAGGGACATTGGGAAGTTAGAAGTGGTATCAAAGGATTCTTAGCCAGGTTTCTGTTTGAAAAGGCTCTTGAATGTTGGAACTCCCTTGACTTGCAAGCTTTTGAAGAGGTTGTGGCCCTCCTTGTCTATGGTTTGGTGTTGTTCCCTAACCCAGATCAGCTTATTGATATCAGTGCTGTCCAGATCTTTATGTCCAGGAATCCTATACCTACATTGCTGGGGGACATCCTTCACTCATGTTACACTCGAACCATGAGAAAAAGAGGTGTCCTTATGTGTTGCACTCCTCTCCTGGGAAGGTGGTTTATTTCGCACCTTCCACAATCAGTCCTGAAGAATGAGCGGGGTTTGAGATGGTCACAACGGTTGATGACTCTTACGCATGCAGATATACATTGGTGCCCTAGGTCCAGAGAAGATGTCACTATCATTGATCGTTGCGGGGAGTACCCCAATGTTCCCTTACTTGGAATCAGAGGAGGTATTACTTACAGCCCATGCCTGGCTTGGAGACAGTTTGGTTATGCTCGGAGGGATGGTCCTCATGACATGTTAATTCCTGACATAGTTTTTGACTTCGACAACGATACTCAAGGACTTCGCCAGAGATTTATCAGAGCCTGGAGGATGCCAAGTAGGATAGACAGCAAGACACTGGGGCACAGGAACTCCATCCCTTTGGAGCCTTATCTCAAGTGGGTACGCGCCCGCTCTCAGAAGTTAGTGATGCCTTATCCTCACATGCTCCCAGTAATCAAGGAACCAGTCCTGGAAGGGGAAGTGTCCTACACTATTCAACACCCTGATATGCGCACATCCTGGGAAGAGATGCAGAAGAGCTGGATCCAGCTTAAGGAGGAAAGGAATTCTCTTGAGACTAGTCTACATGCCAGTGAAAAGAAGGTCTTGGAGCTCACCCGCCTGTTGCATGAGGAGAAGAATCTCAACACTTACATAGCTCCAAAGAGGATGCGCAGTGTATTTTGGGATTGATTTGATTTTTGTACTTTTGCCCATGAGGCCTTAATGTATTAAACAATGATTTCTCTAATGATAACGTGTGTTCCTTTCTGTCTACAACAAAGTTGAATTTTCGAACCCTTGAATGCATTGCATGAACACATCTCATTCATCATGTGCATAGCAGGTTTTTCCTCTTTTCAGGTTGCTTACAGTTCTTCGCTGTTTATTTCAGCATCATGAATCCCGAATCTGCATCAACTGAGACATCAATCAAGGCTCTTCAGGTGCAGAATGCACAATTCCAGGAATTAATCAAGGGTCTAGCTCAAGGCCAAGAAGAACTGAAGGCTATGCTCCTGAAGAAGGAGAAGAAGAAGAAGAGAAGAACTGTTCTGTTCAACTCGGGCCGAAGGTTTGGCAATACTCTGCAGCATGAAGAGGCTGGTTCTTCTGTTGGCAAGAGTCCTTCTCAGGCAGAAGTAAAGGTCCTTAGTCCGGTAGTCTCCGACAACGAGACAGATTTTGATGAAGAGCAGTACCCTCCTGCAGACGACAGATACAAGCAACTGGAGGATAGGTTGAAGGCTATGGAGGTTCAACAGGTACCGGGGCTGGATTTCAGAGATCTGGGTTTGTCAACTGGTGTGATTATCCCCCATAAGTTCAAAGCACCATCCTTCTCTAAATATGACGGGGCGTCTTGTCCCAAGCTGCATTTGAGGTCCTATGTTCGGAAAATTCAGCCGTACTCTGTGGATAAGAATTTATGGATCCACTTCTTCCAGGAGAGTCTTTCAGGGACTCATCTCGAATGGTTCTATCAGCTGGATGGGACCAAGGTTCGTAACTGGGAGGAGTTGGCTACTACTTTCTATAAGCAGTATCAATATAATGCCGACCTTGCCCCCACACGTACCCAACTCCAGGGTATGTCGTTAGGTGCAAGCGAAGGTTTTAAGGAGTACGCTCAGAAGTGGAGAGACCTGGCTGGCAGGGTGCAGCCTCCGTTGACTGATCGGGAGTTGGTGGACATGTTCTTGGGGACCCTATCTGGGCCATTTTTCAACCATCTCATTGGGAATTCTTCTGCTGGGTTCACTGATTTGATCTTGACTGGAGAGAGGATTGAAGCTGGATTAAAGTCTGGAAAAATTCCGAAGGGTGCATCATCTAGTTCTGAGAAAAAACCATTCAAAAAGGAGTCTAGTGCCGTGTATGGTTCCAGGAAATCAGAGAGACATGAACACCGCCAATCTGTCAGTGCGGTAATGATTGCTAAACCTGCCGCCGCTCCCCGGCCAAACAATCCTCAGAAGTTTGAAAGGCCCCGGAGAGAATTCACCCGCTTAAACATGACTTTGTCGCAGATCCTGCCACAATTGCTCTCAACCAATTTAGTGACTGTCAGGGAGGCGCCGAAGTTTCCAAATACTGCATCTCCCAAGTACAACCCGAATGCTCGTTGTGCCTACCATTCAGATAGCCCGGGGCACTCTACTGATGACTGTTGGGCGTTAAAAAATAAGGTGCAAGACCTTATCGACGCAAAGGAGATACAGTTCGAAGCGCCTGCGAAGCCGAATGTAGTTACTGCTCCTATGCCTCAGCATGGGGTAAATGTTGTTGATGAAGACGTTTATGCTGTTTCTGTGGATGATCTAGCCACTCCTCTAAAGATTGTCAAGAAGAACCTACTGCAGGCCGGTTTATTTCCGGGTTGTAGTGAGGGTTGCCTGTTCTGTGCTGTGTCCCCATCTGGTTGTCCCTTGCTAAAGTTAGGCATCCAAAGCTTAATGGATAGCAAGGAGATTCTATTCAAGAAGTCTGTTGTTCGATTGGTTCCAGAGGAAGAAGTTTCTGTGGTGACTATCTTCAATAATCCGATCCCGGCTCTCTCCCGAAGAAGCCCGTTCAAATTATGACCGTTGCGCCTGTTATTATCACTGTTCCAGGGCCCCTGCCCTATGTATCTGACAAAGCTGTCCCCTGGCATTATGGGGCAGATGTATATGTAAACGGGATTAAACAAGAGTTCAACGCTGCTGCCAGCATTTGTGACATTACTGGTCCAGCCAAGGTTACCCGCAGTGGCAGGCTCTTCTCGCCTGACATTGCACCGCCTGCTGCCCGAAGACCACTTCTCATAACCCCTGCAAGTATACCTGTTCCTGCTGCTGATCCGATTGTTTCTCCTGCTGCCGAGTCATCCAATGCTCGGGGCAAGGGAATTGAAGTTGAGCCTGCCCAGATGGAGGCACCCGTACCCATAGCTACTGAGGCCTCCCCACAAGAGATGGAGGAGATTCTGAAGATTATAAAGAAGAGCGATTTTAATGTTGTGGAACAGCTGGGGCATACGCCCTCCAAGATCTCCATGCTCTCTTTATTGCTGTGCTCCGAGGCCCATGCTAAGGCCCTAATCTCATTCCTCAAGACGGCCCATGTGCCACATGATACCTCTGCAGTCCAGTTCACTGATTGCGTGGCAAGTCTGACGGCAGACAATGGCTTGGGTTTCTCAGATGCTGACTTGACCGCAAAGGGAAGAGACCATAATGATGCTCTGCATGTCTCTATTGAATGCAGGGGCACTACCTTGGCACATGTGTTGGTGGATACTGGTTCATCTTTGAATGTGCTACCCAAGAAGGCTTTGGACCGTCTAGATTGTGAAGGCCTGGAATTAAAACCCAGCAATATCATCGTCAGGGCCTTCGATGGTTCAAAGAGGATGGTTCATGGAGAGGTTGACATTCCGATTCGTGTGGGCTCTCAGGTGTTCGACTCCACTTTTTATGTGATGGATATCCGTCCATCTTACTCTTGCCTATCGGGTCGACCGTGGATACATAAGGCTGGGGCAGTGACCTCTACCTTGCATCAGAAGCTGAAGTACCCCGTCAGAGGGAAGATTGTCACTGTGCAGGGAGAGGAGGAATATATGGTGAGCCACCTGAACTCCTTCAGATA
The DNA here is from genome assembly GCA_948472305.1 of Vicia faba. NCBI lineage: Eukaryota > Viridiplantae > Streptophyta > Magnoliopsida > Fabales > Fabaceae > Vicia > Vicia faba. The sequence goes on along the minus strand of OX451739.1, from coordinate 1,481,568,627 downwards.
CATTGAGATGGATGGGGAGTTTATTGAAACCCCCTTTCAGCATTTCGAGGAGGTGTTTCCAATTGCAGCAGAAACAGCAACAGAAGAAGGTGGTCCTTTGAAGATGGCTTCCCTGAAGGATGCCCGGGCTGTGGTTCAGAAGGGTGAATGTGCCGACTGGGGCAGACTTCCAGACTTTACTCAGAAGACTGATAAACTTGGGCTGGGTTTTACCACAGAAGGTCAGAGAGCTATGAGGAAAGCGAAGATCGGAAGACCTCCGGTATTTATTAAAAGTTCAGGAGTGAATGCTGTTGGGGAAGACCATGAAGTGGATGAAGCGGAATTTAATAGCTGGATCTATCTGACGACCGAAGGCGGATTGAACAACTGGATTGCTAAAGATCATACTCCTGTTACCTTTGTGACGCAGTAATAAATTTCTTTGTTTCGTTATTTTGTAATAAACAATGATAAACTCTATGGCCCGATGTCTTACCCGAGGCATCGTGGTTCTATTTGTGAGGGCATACAAATTGTCATTTCATATATCATGAATGAAAATCTTGGACGTATTTTTTCGCATTTACAAATATTGTGCTCCTTTTCTGTCTTTCTTTTCCTTTACATAATTTTCAAAACAGCTGTATTTACACACACACTCACTCATACAGGTTTCAATCCACTCTGGATCTCACTGATAACAACCCTGCTACTGCCAATTATGACTTCGAAAATCCGATCAACTTAGCCGAAGACGAAGGTGAAGATGATTGCGAAGTGCCTGGCGAGCTTGCAAGACTGTTGCTTCAGGAAGAAAGGGCAATTCAACCCCATGAAGAGCCAGTGGAAACCATAAACCTGGGTACAGAGACAGACAGGAAAGAGGTAAAGATTGGTGCCAACCTAGAGCTCAGCGTGAAGCAACGGTTAACCAAGATGCTGCATGATTATATGGAGATCTTTGCCTGGTCCTACGAAGACATGCCCGGGTTGGATACCGATATTGTGGTCCATCATTTGCCGACTAAGGGAGACTGCCCTCCAGTTAAGCAAAAGGTCCGTCGGATGCGTCCAGAGATGTCCGAAAAGATTAAAGCCGAGGTCATGAAACAGTTTGATGCTGGGTTTCTTGCAGTGACTTCTTACCCTCAGTGGGTTGCTAACGTGGTGTCGGTACCTAAGAAGGATGGTAAGGTCAGAATGTGTGTCGACTACAGGGATCTGAACAGGGCCAGCCCCAAGGATGACTTCCCTCTACCTCACATTGATGTCCTTGTCGATAATACAGCTCAGCACAAGGTATTCTCTTTCATGGATGGATTTTCAGGTTACAATCAGATCAAGATGGCACCTGAAGACATGGAAAAGACTACATTTGTTACTCAGTGGGGCACCTTCTGTTACAAGGTCATGCCGTTCGGATTGAAGAACGCTGGGGCAACCTACCAACGTGCCATGGTCGCCTTATTTCATGACATGATCCATCACGAGATAGAGGTGTATGTTGACGATATGATCGCAAGGTCCCAGACTGAGGAAGAGCATCTAGATCATCTGCAGAAGTTGTTTGACCGGTTGAAACTGTACAAGCTGAGATTGAACCCGAACAAGTGCACCTTCGGGGTAAGATCTGGGAAGTTGCTAGGCTTCGTGGTCAGTGATAAAGGTATTCAAGTGGACCCTGCCAAGGTCAAGGCTATTCAAGAGATGCCAGTTCCTAAGACAGAGAAGGAAGTCAGAGGCTTTTTAGGGCGCCTGAATTACATTGCTCGCTTCATCTCACATTTGACTGCTACTTGTGAGCCAATCTTCAAGCTGCTGAAGAAGGATCAAGTAGTACGTTGGAATGATGAATGTCAGGCTGCTTTCGACAAAATCAAAGAGTATCTCCAAGAACCACCTATCCTTATGCCACCGGTTGAGGGGAGACCTCTGATCCTATACCTGACAGTGCTCGACAACTCAATGGGGTGTGTGCTGGGGCAGCATGACGAGTCTGGCCGAAAAGAGCATGCCATTTATTACCTTAGCAAAAAGTTTACCGACTGTGAGACCCGATACTCACTGCTTGAGAAAACTTGCTGCGCTTTGGTATGGGCTGCTCGCCGGCTGAGACAGTATATGCTGACTCATACCACCTTGTTGATCTCAAAAATGGATCCTATAAAGTACATATTCGAAAAACCTGCTCTTTCTGGGAGAATTGCAAGATGGCAAATGATCTTGACGGAATACGACATTCAGTATACGACCCAGAAAGCCATCAAGGGAAGTGTATTGGCAGACCACCTGGCACATCAAGCTATAGATGACTATCAGTCCATGAACTTCGAATTCCCGGACGAAAGCATCATGATAGTAACAGATTGTGAAGTACCTGGACCGGATGAAGGACCTGAACCAGGATCCCGATGGTCTATGCACTTTGACGGAGCCTCCAATGCTTTGGGTAACGGTATCGGCACCATAATCATATCTCCACAAGGTACTCATACTCCACTCACTGCCCAGCTGTGTTTCAACTGTACCAACAACATGGCGGAGTATGAGGCGTGTATCATGGGTCTTCAAGCTGCGATCGACCTAAGGATCAAATTTCTAAGTGTCTTCGGAGATTCCGCTCTTGTGATCAATCAGATCAAAGGAGAGTGGGATACGAAACATCCAAACCTGATTCCTTACAGAGAATGTGTGTTGACCCTGATTCCCCGCTTCACAGAGATAACCTTTGAACACTTTCCACGAGAAGAGAATCAATTAGCGGACGCGTTAGCTACAATGTCTTCAATGTTCAAGGTCAAATGGGATAATGAGGCTCCCCGGATCATCATCTGGAAACTGGACAAACCGGCATACTGTTGTGATCTCGAAACCGAATTGGTGACTGAAAAGCCTTGGTACCATGAAGTGAAGAGATACCTGGAAACTCAGGAATACCCTGAAGGTGCATCCATCAATGATAAGAAATTCCTGAGAAGGTTTGCAGCCAAGTTCTTCTTAAGCAACGGTATATTATACAAGAGAAACCATGATTCAACCTTACTGCGTTGTGTGGATAAGATCGAAGCAGAAAGAATCATGGAAGAGCTGCATGAAGGGACCTTTGGTACACATTCCAGTGGACACGCCATGGCTAAGAAAATCCTACGGGCAGGATACTACTGGTCCACAATGGAAGCCGACTGCTACCATCATTCCAGGACATGCCACAAGTGCCAGATCTATGCAGACAAGGTGCATGTTCCTCCGGTTCCCCTGAATGTTCTGTCTGCGCCTTGGCCGTTTGCAATGTGGGGCATAGACATGATCGGCGAGATTAAACCTACGACATCTAATGGACATCGCTTCATCCTAGTGGCGATTGACTATTTCACGAAGTGGGTTGAGGCAGCATCCTATGCTACGGTAACCAAGACCGTTGTGGCACGGTTCATTCGACACAATCTGATCTGTCGGTACGGCGTCCCTGAGCGGATTATTACAGACAACGGTACCAATCTGAACAACAAGATGATTGCTGAGCTCTGCGAACAGTTCAAAATACAGCACCACAATTCTTCTCCTTACAGACCGAAGATGAATGGGGCTGTAGAAGCAGCAAATAAGAACATCAAGAAAATCGTGCAGAAGATGACAGTGACTTACAAAGATTGGCACGAGATGTTACCGTTCGCTCTGCATGGGTACCGTACCTCAGCTAGGACGTCAACCGGGGCAACTCTTTTCTCTCTGGTTTATGGTATGGAGGCAGTCTTACCAATCGAAGTGCAAATACCCTCTCTCCGGATAATGAAGGATGCAAATCTGAACGAAGATGATTGGATCCAGACACGACTTGATCAACTCAATCTCATTGATGAAAAGAGACTTGCTGCTATCTGTCATGGTCAGACGTATCAGAAACGGATGATCAGGGCATTTAACAAAAAGGTCAGACCACAGGAATATCAAGTCGGGGATCTGGTAATCAAGAGAATCATCCTTCCTCAGAGTGATCCAAGGGGCAAATGGACCCCTACGTACGAAGGGCCATTTGTGGTTAAGCATGTGTTCTCAGGAGGAGCCATGATATTGACCAACATGGATGGTGACGACCTTCCTCACCCCGCCAATGCAGACATAGTAAAAAAATACTATGCATGAAAAAAGACCCGCTAGGCTGACATGCCTAGGCAAAAATTAGGGCTTCCCGTCGAACCAAAAGGGTTCGGGCAAAATGAAGGGATGAAAATGAAAAAATCTGTACACCCGGCAAGTCGAAAACCTGAAAAGGCGGCTTGGGCAAAAATGGGTATCCCGGTGGACTGAAAACCCGAAAGGGCGGTCCAGGCAAAAATTAGGGATAAAGCGTAATACTATGTCTCATTGATCACTTCGCATCCAGAATCCGGTATCTACATCAAGTTCAGACGGCATCAATCAGTCAGCTTCACCTTCAACCAAGGTCATCAAGTGATGAGACGCTCGGAGCTATAAAGGCAATAGCAGAGTTGAAACCCAGTGGATCATTCATATTTCACACAGCTGTTTTATTTTCTTGTACAAGATTTGTATAAACTCTTTTGTTCGGCGGCGTTCCTCTTACTAGGACGTCAGCCTCTTGTACACAAAACGCCTATTCACAGGCCATTCAAAAATCAATACAAATATATTTCCAGTTAAACGTGCCAAGTGTTTTTCTTTTTCTGTTTTGTTTTGCGAAGAACGTCCAAGGTTCAATTTGTGATATATGCATTGACAATAATTTGCTAACTCATAAATATTTGCATACGAAACAAAGGAATTAATTGCAGGTGACACTAGAAACAGGGGCAATAAAAGAGTTGTCCAAGAAATCTAATTGTTCTATCCTCCAAAGTACCAAGGTAGATTCGGCTAAAAGAACATGACCAAGTACGTATTAATTCCCCAGAGAGTGATTCAGCAAAACAGTATATTCCTCTCCAAGCAAAATTATCAAATCTCAAGGAAGTTGAGTATCCTCCGGCCGATCTCAAACGTTCCCCAGCAGCAATACATGTATTCTTAAACAAGCATCCCCGGCAGTCTTGGTCTAAAGATTGTTCCCCGGCGGTATCAACATCCAAAGGAATCGCTTCCCCGACGCAGTTCAAAACTCCCCAGAAGAGTCCAATCCAGTTTCCCCAGGAAAATTGGAATTTATCTCCCCAAGCAGTAAGCTTATCCCCAGTAAATTCTGGAAGCTTATCCTCACAGAGCACGAACGCGTCGACCGGCTTTATTTAAAGAGTTATTTCCTTAACAGGATATAACTGGGTTATCCTCAGCCAAAAGCCACGGAAAGAGCGTCGTCGACAAAGTCTTCTTACCCCCAGCGAGGTCCATCAATACTTCCAATAATAAGGACATCCTCAGCAAAGTATTATCTACACTCAGCAAGGCATCCTTCTCCCCACAGAGTATTGCTTCCCAGCATGGTCGCTAGAGCATCTTTTCTCCCTGCAGAATCTTCCATTTGCCAAGTTTATTCCGCAACGGAGTCATCTTTTCCTACCGGTATGCTTGCAGTTATCATCCCCAGCGGAAGCAAAATCTATTCCTCAACATCAGCCCAGGATATGACTTCCCGGCACCCGTCAAGGATTTACTTTCCTAGACAAAAACATACATAAAACATCACATACATCATTATAACATGCATAGACACATCATATCATACAAGTCTCATTTATATTGAGAACATCATTGCTTGATCCATATCATGCATTGCATATGACTGACTTTTACCTTTCAGGAAAGACCCAGTTAAGTTCTCAAGCTACATTTCAAGACCTAGACCGGTTCAGTTAAATCGACCCTAAGATTTTCCTGATGCTTATCCAGTCAAAGGCCTTCTCTGGTTCAGTCAGATCGACCCTAAGATCTCCCTGATGCTTATCCAGTTGAAGATATTTCAAGACCTTGTCCGGTTCAGTTAAATCGACCCTAAGATTTTCCTGATGCTTATCCAGTCAAAGGCCTTCTCTGGTTCAGTCAGATCGACCCTAAGATCTCCCTAATGCTTATCCAGTTGAAGATATTCCAAGACCTTGTCCGGTTCAGTTAAATCGACCCTAAGATTTTCCTGATGCTTATCCAGTCAAAGGCCTTCTCTGGTTCAGTCAGATCGACCCTAAGATCTCCCTGATGCTTATCCAGTTGAAGATATTCCAAGACCTTGTCCGGTTCAGTTAAATCGACCCTAAGATTTTCCTGATGCTTATCCAGTCAAAGGCCTTCTCTGGTTCAGTCAGATCGACCCTAAGATCTCCCTGATGCTTATCCAGTTGAAGATATTTCAAGACCTTCTCTGGTTCAGTCAGATCGACCCTAAGATTTTCCTGATGCTTATCCAGTCAAAGGCCTTCTCTGGTTCAGTCAGATCGACCCTAAGATCTCCCTGATGCTTATCCAGTTGAAGATGTTCCAAGACCTTGTCCGGTTCAGTTAAATCGACCCTAAGATTTTCCTGATTCTTATCCAGTCAAAGGCCTCCTCTGGTTCAGTCAGATCGACCCTAAGATCTCCCTGATTCTTATCCCAGCAGAAGACACCCAAGATTTTTCTCAACGAGCGTTGTTGAAGTTAAAATCGTCCAAGGTTCTCTTACCATTCATGCTAAGACAGTAACCATCCCTGGTTCATTCATCGCCGTTTGAAGCTCCAGACTCAGCTCCTGTAACCAGTCAGGACACACCTATACCAAGCATCTGAAAACCAGCTCCTGCAACGTGTCAGGTACTCATTTTCTGTTTTTTGCAGGTATGTAGGTTCTCGCCAAGGAACCTCCTACGCGATCAACATCCAGATGGCATCTATAAGCCCATCATCCTATCCAACAATCTCCAAATGGCATCTATAAGCCCATTCCCCCTATCACACTGCTAACATGTGAGCGCAAATTTCAGGGCACTCTAGTGTCCAATCATCTTCTACCCTCGGATTACGAAAGGCACGTCAGCCAATCTACATCCTCAGGTCTAAGAAGATTGAACAGGGGCAACTGTTGCACCCCAAAATTTGCCCTCCCATATTCTCCAAGAAATTGCCAAGCCAAAGCTGCAAAAGTTCTCCAAGGGGTTGCACAGGCAAAGGTCTCCTATACAGTCAAAACTAGGGTTTGTGTTCTGATCAAGGAAATGAAGTTTCCAAAGGTCCAATCAAGTCTCACATGCTTACAAATATGGTCAAATATCCTCATATCAAGTTTCAAGGCATTCAGCTCAAAATTGCACAGTCAAAACCCTAAATTGCACTACAGTCAACTGTAGGGGCAAAATGGTCATTTGACAGTCAAAAGTTCAAATTTTTGGTCAACATATCATTTTGAAGCCACCAACATCATTTGATCAATGCTTGATCATGATTCTCAAAATTTGGCTCAGAAATCATCAAAGATGCAAAAGTTTCCTTATTTGGACAGTTGAAAAAGTCAACTGAAATTGACCAGGGCATAACTTTCACATGGATTATCAGAAAAATTCCATCTAAAGCTCATTTTGAAGAGAAAGACATTTCCTACAACTCATCTTCATACTTCAAGTCCAAGAAATGCTCTCACAAAAAGTTATCAATTTCAACATTATAGGTCATTTTCAAAAGTCAACAAAAAGGGACTTTAAGTCAAAGGCCATAACTTGAGATTGGTAAATCAAAATGACATGGGACCAAAGACATTGGTTATAGGACTCAAAGAACTTTCCAAAATGTCCAAAAACATGAGAAAAGCTTAAAAATTAGCAAGTTATGCCTTGTGGAAGTTGGGAAATTTTTGGATATTTTGAAAAGTCAACTTTGATCCAAATGACCTAAAATTGCTAATGGGCCCATTTTTCTTCCATGATTCATCACTCTAAGCATGTGCACGATCACTTGGCCCAAAGGGAAGTATTTTCTCATTTTTTATTTATTTATTTGAATTTTTATTTATATTAATTCATTTAAATCAAATTAAATATAGGAAAAATACTAACCTAAATTTTCAAATCTTTTTATACATGTTTTGCCATCAAGATTTCGTGCATATGCTAATTAGGAAAGAATTGGATTGATTGGCATGATTGAGAGCAAAAATGCACATGAAAAAGATATGAAAAAGATCTTAAGAAATCAAATATTCAAAACAATGAATTACAAGAGATTTGATTGAAATTTTTGACCTAATACATTCACTACATAAGCACAAACATAACCCTAATGTCCATAGACACAAAGCTGCGCAGAAGAGGCCATTGCAAACTTGGAATTTTTGTCAAAAAAAGCAATTCTGAAATCATTGTTACAGGTCGATTCAAAGCATAAGATTTGTTTCAATAGCTTCCTCAAGGTTCCCTGATCAGATTCCAATCACAAATAGCCATCAAAACCTCAAGAACTGGTATATCGAGCATGAACTGTATCAAACAAATTTCATAATCGTACATCTCATTCTATGCATTATTTGTGAAATTTAATGGTTGATTCGTATTCATTATGAAGTTCTGATGCTAACTGTACCATTTAATTGTGTTTTTGTGCTCTCAACGCGATTTCACCATGTTTGGTATTTAAGGTTTGCAGAATGTTAAAATAAGGCTTTTGCAATAAGGCAAAATTAGAGGCTGAGACCAAGACCATTGAGTTCAACGCATGTGGACGAAGAAGAAGCACCCATCGCGCCAAATTTATTGACCCTATAGCGCTAGTCGCTATTTTCTCTAAAGCAGCCTAACACAACGCATAGACAACCGTTGCTTAATGTTCTTGTTTTTCAGAAAAATAAAAAAACATGCGAAGAAGATGATGTGTTGTCCAAACGCTATAGGTTGTTTTGAATTTCGCGCGCTGGACCCACTAACGCGTTTGTTTTTTCTTTTTATTATTTATTTGTTATAATATGTTAACATGCGTTGTAGTGGTTCAGCTGGCAAGCGCTCATTGCATTGACGTCCAAGACCTGGGTTCGAACCCCAGGTCTGTATAATTTCATTTATTATTTTGCAATAACAATTCCCATGCAGCACAAGCGTTATAGTATACCATACATCCTCCAAATCCAAGCGTACACGCATCCAAGAGATCCAAATCAAAGGCTCAAGATTGATGAGCACGTTACACTCCAGTCAACGCCCTGCATGTGATTCAAAAAAAAGTCTACAAGGCCATGCTCAAGTGGGCCAAATTACTGGATCCAAAACCTCCATATCGGGGCTTCCACCCCCCCTGGTTTGCAAATTCTATATATTTTCTTTGTGTTTTATTTTCAATAATTATTTTATTTTCTTTATTGCTTTGATTTAATTATTTTTTTTACAAAATATAAAAATGCTTAAAAAATCAGAAAAGATAAAAAACATAATAAATATTTTATTTTAATATTTTTATAAATAAATTCACATGTAATTATTTAGTTTTAATTAGGTTGTAATTTTAATTTCTTTTAATAACAAAAATACAAAAAATGTAGAACTAGGTTTAATTGATAATTTTTATTTCCTTTTAATTTTTCTTTTTACCATAATATTATTTATTTATTTATTTTTATAATTAAATTGTACATAAATAACTTAGGTTTAAATTAGGTTAAAAAACTTCAACATTTTTCTTAATAAATTTAAAAATAAATAGAATTGGGGTTTGCCTTCAATTTTAATTAATTCTTTTTCTATTAAATCTTAAAAAACATAAAAATACCAAAAAAACATTTTCTTTTAAATTTTAATTTTAATTCCTTATTAATTTTAATTTTTGCAAAAGGGTCCAACGCCCATATTTTTAATTGTTTAATTTCGCATACTTATTTCTTTTTCCGCTTAAATAATTCTGTATCTCTCCCTAAGCTTTGTAACAATTATTTCTCGCACTTTTTAATTCTTTTAATTCTTTACTTTTCTGTCAAATCGGGTCCGGTTTAATTTTGGCGATGTGGACCCGCGCCATTTGTAATAGCTTTAAGATTTATTTTCCCTCGCGACTTTTAACTGTTAACAAAGCATGCAAGAATGAATGACCATAATAAAATCAAGCGTAGATCACTTTAACATGACAAGACAAATACCAATGAAAACGACACACAATTCGCACACACCACCCCTAGGGTACGCCTCACTGTTGCCTTGCCTCGAAAGGTGATCGTCGAGTAGAGGATGTCTTAGTAAGTCCTCATGATCCGGGAACCTGGCATGAGGGTAGCTTCTAAGGTGTCTTCCTATTGCTCTGGTGATCACCATGTCCCGAATATCGAATTGACCCGAACACCTCCAACGGTGGTGCTACCTACCTCTCAATGGTGGGATGGCACTACTTTAAAGGACATTTACACAGACGAATTCCTTAGGGTAGGTAGATTCTCGTAGATACTTGCTCTCTTCAAAATAAACAAAAAATCTTTTCACACCGACACTTTTCAAAAGCTTTCAAAGCAATTTTTCAAACACTCTGACACAAGAGCCAAACTGAAATTTTCAAAGAAACTTTTTAAACCCACAGTTGAAAAGCAAACAAACCATTTTGAAAATGAGCAAGTATCTAAGAGCCCATGGCCCATGGATAACCATGGATAGAAAGGGTGCTAACACCTTCCCTTTCTATAACCTACCTCCCGAACCGAGAGCAATCTCTTTAAGGAATTTTTCTGTGCTTTTGTCCTTTCCATTTGGAGAAAATAAAAGACGGTGGCGACTCTTGCTTCTGCGACATTTCGCGAACCAGCGTTAAACAGTCAGTTCCAGATCCACCGATCACACTATCCTTCCAGACAAAGCAGGATTTTCAAAGACGTACTTTATCGGATCCATCTTAGATATCAACAAAGTGGTATGAGTCAACATATATTTTCTTAGTCGGCGAGCAGCCCATACCAGAGCACAACAAGTTTTCTCGAGCAGTGAATATCTGGTTTCACAGTCGGTAAACTTTTTGCTCAAGTAATAAATGGCATTCTCTTTTTGGCCAGACTCGTCATGCTGCCCCAATACGCACCCCATTGAGTTCTCTAAAATGATCAGATACATTATTAGCGGTCTTACCTCGACTGGCGGCATCAAGACAGGATGCTCTTGTAAATACTCCTTGATTTTATCGAAAGAAATCTGACAATCATCATTCCATCTAACTACCTGATCTTTCTTCAACAGCTTGAAGATTGGCTCACAAGTAGATGTTAGGTGAGAAATGAACCTAGCAATGTAGTTTAGGCGTCCCAAGAATCCTCTGACTTCCTGCTCAGTGTGAGGAGCAGACATTTCTTGTATAGCTTTGACTTTGGCAGGATCAACCTCGATGCCTTTGTTGCTGATAATGAAACCCAAGAGTTTATCGAACCGTACTCCGAATGTGCACTTGTTCGGGTTCAACCTTAGCTTGTACTCCTTCAACCTGACAAACAGCTTTTGCAAGTGATCAAGGTGTTCTTCTTCAGTTTGTGATCGGGATATCATGTCATCTACGTAGACCTCTATCTCATGATGTATCATATCATGAAACAAAGCTACCATGGCGCGTTGATAGGTTGCCCCAGCATTCTTCAGACCGAATGGCATCACTTTGTAGCAGAACGTACCCCACTATGTAACAAATGTAGTTTTCTCCATGTCCTCAGGTGCCATTTTGATTTGGTTATAGCCTGAGAATCCGTCCATGAAAGAAAATACTTTGTGTTGAGCTGTATTGTCAACCAGGATGTCGATGTGTGGATGTGGAAAATCATCTTTAGGGCTGGCCCTGTTTTAAATCTCTATAATCCACGCACATTCTCACTTTGCCGTCCTTTTTAGGCACAAGAACAATGTTAGCCACCCACTGCGGATAGGAAGTAACAGCCAGAAACCCATCATTGAACTGCTTCATAACTTCTGCTTTGATCTTCTCTGACATGTCAGGTCTCATGCGGTGGACTTTTTGCTTCACTGGTGGACAGTCTTCTCTTGTGGGTAGACGATGTACCACAATGTCTGTATCGAGTCCCGACATGTCTTCGTATGACCAGGCAAAGATCTCAACATAATCATGCAACAGCTGAATTAGTCGCTCCTTGACACTCGGCTCTAGATTGGCACCCACTCTGATTTCCTTTTTGTCTTCCTCGGTACCCAAGTTGATTGTATCCAACAGCTCCTCATGAGGTTGAATAGCCATTTCCTCTTGTTGTAGTAATCTGGCCAATTCCCTTGGCACCTCATAATCTTCCTCACCTTCGTATTCGGCTTGGTAGATCAGATCTTCAGAGTCACTGAAGGCTATAGTAATATCGTTACCCATGGGATCCGGAATGGAAGGGTACCCGCATTTGTGAGTGTGGGTGTGTATAAGGGTATAGCCATCTTAAAACAACAAAATGTAAAAGAAAGACAATGAGAACAAAAGGTTTATATATGAAAAAGTGTCCATGATTCATTAAATGACATATGAAAATGAAATAAGAACCCTTACAAATGGACCGTTGTGCCTCGGTTAAGACACAAGGTTGAAAAAGTACGAATTGTTTATGAATTATTACAGATCCAACAGAAATGGAAAAGATAAATTACTGAGATATGAAAGTAATCTGGACAAAGTCTTTTGCTTCCCAGTTGCGTAGCCCTCCGCTGACGGTAGGAAATATCCAGTCTTCCAGGCTGCCATCTTCTTCACTGTCCTCTAGTGCATTAATCCCTTGGTGGCTGATCTTCACAGGTGGCCCTCCGGCACGGGCGCAGCGCACGGCCTTCTAAGCAGTCGAAGTAAATCCCAGGCCAAACTTGTCTGATTTGTAGGGAATGTCTAGAAGCTGCCCCCAGATGGTGGATCCGCCTTCTTCCACTACTGCCTTTGCATCCTTTAGAGACGACATCCGAGGTGGAGGTCTTGTGATCACAGGAGTTGAGGATACTGCTTTGGTCGTCGCTATTTCCTGAGAGACCTCATCAAAATGTTGGAAAGGGGTATCAATGAATTCGCCATCCAACTCTACATATCAGAAAGAATTTAGATGACTAATCATGTATTCCTCTTCACCATGGACAATTATGATCTTCCCTTGGACAGGGTATTTCAGCATCTGATGCAAAGTCGAGGTGACAGCACCGATGTTGTGAATCCAGGGACGTCCCAACAGACAAGAGTAAGAAGGACAGATGTCCATCATGTAGACAGTTGAATTGAACGTCTGAGTACCCACCTTGATCGGGATGTCTACCTCCCCATGAACCATCCTCTTAGAGCCGTCAAATGCTCTCACAATTATATTGCTGGGTTTTAATGTCAGCCCCTCACAATCCAGTCTATCAAGGGCTTTCTTTGGAAAGACGTTTAAAGACGATCCAGTATCAACCAAGACATGGGCTAGGGTGGTTCCCCTACACTCCACCGAGACATGTGGTGCATCGTTGTGTTTTCTCCCTTTGGATGTCAAGTCAGCATCGGAGAAACCCATGCCATTGTCGGCTGTCAAACTTGCCACACACTCTTGGAATTGATCCGCAGACGTCTCTTGCGGCACATGAGCCGTCTTCAGAAATTTTACCAAATCTTTAGCATGTGCCTCAGAGCACAGCAGCAGGGCTAACATAGAGATTTTGGAGGGGGTCTTCCCCAGTTGTTCAACCACATCATAATCACTTTTCTTAATGATCCTCAGGATTTCTTCCATCTCCTTCTTGGATGTCTCAGGAATAGCTAGTGATTGAGCCTTCGTCAGGACAGGCTCCTCTTGAACATTCTTTCCTTTATTCTAAGCAGTGGAAGTAGGGATAGGAATTGTATTGTCATTGTTGGTAGGTACGCTTGCAGGTACAATCATTGGTACAGATGTAATCTTCGGAACGGCCACGGGTCCAAAGACTGCCTTTGGAGGGGCAATCTCTGGAGAGAAAATCCTCCCACTGCGGGTAATTTTGCTTGTTCTGGCAATTTTACTGATGTCGGAATTGTCCTCTTCAGAGCTCTCTTCTTCGGCAGTCTGTTCAATCTGTTTGACACCATGGTAGTAGATTTCTCCACCATAATTCCATGGTATCATTTTATCTGATTTGTACGGGGCTGGCCCGGGCATTGTTATCTTCAACGGAGTAGTCATTGGAGCAGATGTAATCCTAACGGGTCTTTTAGGGACCCTGGAAGGATTGGCGTATATGGTTATTATTGAAACTTCTATAACTGGAATGGGTGAAATAGGAGCTTTCTCGAACAAGATTTCTTGATTATCAATCAGTTTTTGGATACTTTTTTCAACAGAGGGCAGTCAAATGATGCGGATAGGCAAATAGGGCAATCTTTGTCACATCCTGGGAATATACCAGCCTTCAACAAATTTAGCTTAACGGTCAGGAGTGGAGTCAACAATTCATCCACGGTGGCAACAAATAAGTCTTCCTCAACAGCACTGGCATTGTGTCCATGCCTAGGCATTGGAGCGGAGATAACATTCAGTTTTTCAAGAGCTTCAAATTCAACTTCCTTTGCGTCTATCAGATCTTGAATCTTGTTCTTCAGAGCCCAACAGTTGTTGGTGTCGTGCCCTGGACTTTCAGAATGGTAAGCGCACCTGGCATTCGGATGGTAGTGGGGAGATGCAGTATTAGGATTTTTAGGGGCCTCTTTCAACATGGCAAGATTCAACTTCAGAAGATGTGGTAGGACTTGAGCTGGATTCATGTTTATCTTGGTGAATTGTCGTACTGGCCTTTCTACCCTTTGCTGATTATTTCTCGGTTGGTTGTTTCTTGGCTGGTCTGATGCAGGCTTTTGAATCATAACGGCCCCCACTGTTGGTCGTCGTTCAGTTCTTCCCTTATTCCTATGTGCATAGACAGCAGACACTTCTTTCTTTCCAGTGAAGGGATTTTTTGCAACTGTAGAGGCAGATGCGTCTTTCTGAATTTTCCCGCTTCTTATACCAGCTTCCACCCTTTCGCCAGTTATAATCAATTCAGTGAACCCTGTAGATGAGCTCCCAATCAGATGATTAAAGAAAGGACCTGATAGAGTTCCCAAGAACATATCCGCTAGCTACCTTTCAGATAGAGATGGTTGCACCCTTCCGGCTAAATCCCTCCACTTTTGGGCATAGTCTTTGAAGCCCTCATTGGATACCATGGCCATACTCTGGAGCTGAGTACGGGTTGGTGCCAAATCGGTGTTGTATTGATACTGTTTATGGAAGGCTGCTGCTAAGTCTTCCCAATTATGGAAATCTGCCCTCTCCAACTGGTAGAACCAATCAAGTTGCATCCCTGATAAACTGTCCTGGAAAAAGTGAACCCACAAGTCCTTGTCAGCAGAATGTGGCTGCATCTTCCTGACATATGAGCAGAGGTGCATCTTGGGACAAGACACCCCATCATACTTGGCAAATAGTGGCACTTTAAACTTAGGAGGGATTACTATTCCAGACACCAGCCCTAACTCCTCAAAGTCCAGCCCCGGTACGCTCTGTACTTCCATAGCAGTTAGACGTTCTTCCAAGCTTTTGTATTTGTCATCAGCCGGAGGGTACTGTTGTTCAGAGTAGTCCTCTTCCTCCTCTTCTTCTGCTTCAAAATCAGATGGCACTGCCGTCTCCTTTCCTTTTCTCTCCCCTTCATCAAAGGTTATTGGAAATTCTAAGGTCCGTCTGGCTTGTCCCTGGAACCTTCTGCCCATGATAACCACACCAGCAGGCTTCTTCTTCTTTTTCTCTTTTTCTTTCTCTATCAGAGTCTTGAGTTCCTCCTGCCCCTTGGCCAAGGTCAAGAGTAACTATTGAAATTGTGAATTCTGAGCTTGTAAGTCTTTAACCGTTTGTTCGAGATCCATGTTGTTGAAATAAACAGCAGAGGGATGAGGAAACTTCTTGCAAAGACCTGTTTATGCTCATGATGAATGATATGTATTCATTCAATGTTTTCAAGGATTTGAAAATTCAAATTTGTGTTAAACAAAAAAGAAACACACGTTATATTAATAAAATAGAATTTGAGTACATCAATGCCCCTAGGGCAAAATAATACAAAATTCTAAGATAAAAAGACGTTGCGCATCCTCTTTGGTGCAATGTAGGTGTTGAGAGTCTTCTCTTCGTGAAGTAACCGAGTGAGTTCTAAAACCTTATTCTCGCTTGTGTAGAATTGGGCTTCAAAAGTATCGTGTTCTCCCTTGAGCTGTATCCAACTCCTTTGTAGATCTTCGAGTGATGTCGGCATGTCAGGATGTAGGAGGGTGTATGGAACCTCTCCTTCCTTAACAGGCTCTATAATCATTGGGAGAATGGAGGGGTAAGGCATCATAAGACTTTGGGCGCGGGTTCGTACCCACTTGAGTTAAGGCTCAAGAGGGATGGAATTCTTGTGTCCCAAGGTCTTACTGTCTACCTTGTTTAGAATCCTTCAAGCTCAGATAAACCTTTGTCGAAGTCCTTGATTATCATTGTCGAAGTCGAAAACCAAGCCTTGAATCAGCATATCATGTGGGCCATCCCTTCGGGCATAACCAAACTGTCTTAGATCCAAGAAAGGGTTGTAGGTGATGCCTCCCCTAATTCCAAGTAGATGGACATTAGGGAATTCCCCACAACGGTCTACGATGATAACATTCTCTTTGGATCGAGAACACCAATGAATATCTGAATGTGTAAGTGTCATCAACCGTTGTGACCACCTCAAACCTTGCTCATTCTTCAAGACTTACTGGGGAAGATGAGAAATAAACCATCTTTCCAGGAGAGGAGTGCAACACATGAGAACACCTCTTTTTCTCATTGTACGAGTGTGAAAAGAGTGTAAGATATCTCCAAGCAATATAGGCACCGGGTTGTGAGACATGAAGATTTTGACAGCACTCACATCTATGAGTTGGTCAGGATTGGGGAACAAGACCATCCCATAGATGAGAAGAGCTACAATCTCCTCAAAAGCTTGTAAGTCCAAGGAGTTCCAACAGCTTTGGGCCTTCTCAAACAAGAACTTTGCCAAGAAGCCTTTGACACCACTTCTAGTTTCCCAATGTGTTGTGACATCAGATAAGTGCAAGTGCAAGGCTTGAGCAATCTCTTCTGGCTTTGGATCTCTTTCCATACCGTTTAAGGGTAGTTGATTGAGAATAGGAATCCTCAAGAGTTAAGAGAATTCCTCCAAAGTGGGCACAAACTGGTAGTCAGGAAATGTGAAGCAGTGATGCAAAGGGTCAAAGAACTGGAAGAGAACCTTCATCATGTCTTCCTCTGTGTTGGAAGTGACTAGGTTGAGTAGACGACCATGCCTCTCGGTGAATGGAAAGTTCTCAGGAATCCTTGAAGCTATCTCCTTGAGTTGTGGAGGAATTCTTACAAGGTTAACTTGGATAGTTTTCCTGCGAAGTGACTCCATATCCTACAAAACAAGAACAAAGATGAATTTCCAAAATCCTTGAAATGGTTAGTGGATGCATATGATGTTCATGATGTCCATGATGTTATGCACAAGTATATATGTACAAGCAAATAACACAAG
Organism: Vicia faba; assembly: GCA_948472305.1. NCBI lineage: Eukaryota > Viridiplantae > Streptophyta > Magnoliopsida > Fabales > Fabaceae > Vicia > Vicia faba. The sequence goes on along the minus strand of OX451739.1, from coordinate 1,481,551,225 downwards.
TTCCTAGTTTAGGCTTGCATGGGGTTTCATAGGTAAGTACCCTCTTGAAGTTTAGTTGGCTCAACCTGTCCTAGAAATAGTAACCGGGTTCTAAGGAGCTCAATATCACTGGATTGTTTCCTTGTTCATTGTTTCAATTCAAGCCTCTTGACTGGCGACCGAATCATTCCAAGGAACCAACCCCCAATGAGTGTAGTATCTAGTATCTACCAACTTCGGACTGCACCAAATCCGGTCATCTCACTACATCCTAAAGAGCCAAGTTGGTCAAGTAAAGGTTCTAGAACTTCGTTAGTGCTTCATGACATCACTCAGCGGCCCCGTATTCTCTTTGATTAACTCAAAGGCTACCGGTACCCACAAATATGTCACACTAACATAGCTATTGCTTAGACCGTGTCAGTATACCCCGCATAGTTTCCATAATGTATTGCTATTTACCTATAATGTTTCCCAAATCCGGGTGGAGGATTTCAAACCCAAACAATAGAACCAAAATGTAAAGCAAACAAGTCAAACAAGGTAAGCAAATAAATGTGATCTAAACCCTAAGGTAACCCCACTTTTATAATTTTCCCCAGCAGAGTCGCCAACTCTGTGATACGCTGGAAGAACTGACTTGAGGTTTCACGTTTCGTTGCAATGTCGCGGTTTAGAAAGAGTCACCACCGACTTTTATTTTATCCAAAAGGAAAGGTAAAAAAGCACAGGAAATACCTTTTAGATATTTTCTTGAGTTCGGGGGGTAGATTATGAAAAGGGAAGGTGCTAGCACCCTTTTCATCCATGGTTTTCCATGGGCTCTTAGTTACTTACTTAGATCACTTGCTTTGATTTTAAAATTGTTTGAAATGGTGCTTTGTGTTTGGTATGGTTTTGAAAGTATTTTGAAAAGATGCCATTAGTTTAGGCAATCTTTGTAATGATTCTCGTTCGTAAGAATGTATACAAAGATGTTTGTCTTTTGAAAAATGTTTCAATATTTTGTAAGATGTTTGGAAATGTGTGTGTGTTTTTGAAAATAGAAAGGATTGTTTTGAATTGGAGAAAGTAACTTAGAATCTATCTACCTACTCAAATGTATTTCTTGTGCATTTTTATTCCTTTGACATTGTTGACTTACCATTATTTTGGTAAGAAACCCTATCTTTGGATGTAAACGGGACGAGCGTGGGTCATCGTATGACCATGATAGCAATGTTGCCAAGTATCTTAGCATGTTTGAGGGACCAAGATCATTTTGTTTTAGGCAACCTTTTGATAGTTGTAGCGGTGAAAATCGAAGATCGAGCTATTAACTAACTCGACTCGCAAAAGCAAGAGTCGCCATCGCGCTTTATTATTTCCAAGGGAAAAGGGAAAAGAGATAAATAAAACCCTAAAATATGCAATGTAAAATAATACTTAAAAGTAATGAAAATACAATGCATTTTTGAAAGAGATCTAGAGGTCGGGGTTGATTATGCAATGGGAAGGTATTAGCACCCAATGCATCTGCGGTACTCCACAGGAACCTTTTGAAATATCTGTTTTTTAAAAATTGTTTGTTTGATTAAAATGGTTGGTTTGGTAAAAATGTTTGGTTTGGCTAAAAAATGATTTATTTGGACGATATTTTAAAGATACGACGACCTAGTGTCGAAGTTTTGACTTAAAAGGTGTGAGTTTGAAAATTGAGTTTTTAGGAAAATTATCTTAAGTTTAGAAAAATAGTAAACTAGCAAAAAATGAATGAGTGTATTCGCACGATCGTATTAGATATTCGATGACATGAAGTCGACCAATGGATTCTTTCCCTCAGATTTGATGTAAGCAATTTAAATGATTAAATAATTAAATAAACAAAATAAAAGGAAGACAAAATTAAAATTCTAAAATTACTAAATCAAATATAAACTAAATTAATTTCAAAGTTACTAAATTAAAGTTCTTAAACTATTAAATTGAACCCAAACTAAATCAAAATTCTAAATTCGTCCAAATATTTTTAAACTAACTAAAAAAAATCCAAATTTATTAAATTAAATATAAGACAAATAAAAGTTCTAAAAATTACTAAATCAAATCTAAAATAAACAAAATTCTAAAGTTTAAACTAAATCTAAACTAACTAAAATTTCTAAGTTTACTAAATTAAATATAAATCAAATAAAATTTCTAAAATCATTAAACCAAATCTAAATCTAATAAAAATTATAAAGTTATTAAATTAAATCTAAATAAAATAAAATTATAAAGTTACTAATTCTAAATCAAATAAAAATTTTAGAGTTATTAAATTAAATCTAAATCAAATAAAAATTCTAAAATTACTAAACTAAATCTAAATCAAATAAAAATTCAAAAGTTATTAAATTAAATCTAAATCAAATGAAAATTCTAAAGTTATTAAGTTAAATCTAGATGAAAAAAATTCTAAAATTACTACATTAAATATAAATCAAATATAATTTAAATCTAATAAAATCTAAACCAAATAAAAATTATAAAATTCTACAATTACAAAATTAATTCATAATCAAATAAAATTTTAAAATTACTAATTATGAATATAAACTAATTAAACGTTTTAATGTTATAAAATAAATCTAAAGTAATTAAAGAATTCTAAATTAAATACTAATTTAAGACTAAACTAAATTAATTATAAGATTTACCAATATTATTTTTTGAGAAATAAAGTTAAAAGTTAACAAAATAAAAATGGAAATGCTTTGACAAGGTGTTGAACCCGAGTCTTTTAGATTATTACAGACTTGCATTATCAACTGAACTGTGCTATTTAACTGTTATAATTATGGTTTTAATGAATTAAAAGATGATAACGATAAAGTGATTGGGCCAACGGGCCCAATAGAATTGACCCGGTTTGGGGAAGATAAGGAAAGGTTTATGGAAACCTAAAGCAAAGAAAAGCGTGCCGCTATTATCTACATGGAGAAAGAAAAAAAACAGATTAATCATTCCTAATAAACTGTTCTTCTTATGTTTTATCGTGAAAAAAAACAAAAATTCACACTCTCTCTTCCCTATTCAAATCTTCATCCCTCATCCTTGCCTCTTAACCCTTATTCATCTTTTGCTCTTACAACTCACCACCAAAGACTCTCCTCTCTCTCTTGCTACAGATTCACCACCATCATCTTCCTCTTGTTTTGTATTTATTGTCAACAGCAAGCCAAACACGCCTATTTGGAAAGGATTCTCAGAGAACGCCGGGAAGGATTCTCGATGCTGATTTGAACTTCTGGATTCGTTCTCTGGTTCCCCCAAACGTGAGTTTCTAATAAATTTCAGACTAGGGTTTATTTTTATGAAAATTCTATGGTGTAGGTGTTTGTGAGATTGAGGAGAGGTTGGTGATTTTATGTGTTTCTTCTCTATTTCTCGTGGTTTACAGCATAGAGCAATAGCAACAAAATTATAGGAACAAATAACAACAACATGGCAAAGCAGCAACAACACAACAAGGCATACTTGTAATAAAAGAAGGACTCACATGGTCAGAGCTAGTCCGACGGTTTCATATCCGACAATAGATCAAGAAGACCAGAGGTATGCTCCTTAAACTTGATACTGTATTGAACAAACTTTTTCTTTTTTCTGCGAAAGCTGTAAATTGTTGTTATTGTTGAATATCCAGGTTGAATTTTTAATGTTGATTGCAGGTTAAATGAGGATTAAGATGCGTGGAAGAGGTGTGTTATGTTGATTTTCGGGTTGTTGGAATTGTTGTGATGAAAACTGCAGGTTGAAAGCTTGGAAATAAATTTTATAGATGAAGTTTTGAATCAACTTTTGAGCATAGTTTTTTCATCATAATTTTCTCTTAATTTTTTTTAGTCTCTTCGGGTCCAATCTTTTGTGTTATGAAGGGATGCATTTATAGTAAAGCAAATGATAAAATTGGGGGGGAAACTAGTGAGACTTGAACAGATTTGGTACCATGATTTATTGTTTTTCTAATAAAGGTTTTGGTCTTGCTAAATTAGTGTAATATTTGGTTGTTTCGGTGCAGGTTTTTGCAGGGTATTTTGGACCGTTTGAATTGTTTGTAGCAGCAAGACAATGGCAGGGTGCAAATCAGTTTTGGACATCAACATGTTCAGCTTTGTTTTGGACTATTTATTTGGCATGTTTTATGCAGATTTGGCAGACTATGGGCAGCAACAAAATTATAGCAGGTTTAGGGATATGTACTGGTTTTGCAAGTTGTTTTGGGACCACAACTTTATTGGACATAAAACAATAAAACAAATATAATAGTAATAATAATGATAAAAGGCAATTTGTTAGTAACATAAAACAGAATAATAATAATAATAAAAATAAGATGCAAACAAAATTAATTTTATTTTAATTTTAATATTAATATTAATTCAATTTTAAAAACTGAATTAAAATTAGAATCAAATCAAAATCAATATTGGATTAAAAGAAGCTAAAACTATAATGACCAAAAAGAATCAAAAAATGTAAAATAAAGGAAAAATATATTAACTATATTTTTGAGATTTTTTGGATTAAAATCTATACTAAAATAAAAATCTAAATGAAACCAATAAAACTATAATAATTTTTTATATATTTTTTTGAATTAAGAATTGCGAATTTAAAATACTATAATGCTAATTATAAATATTTTTGTGATTTTTCTAATAATGCGATAGTAAAAAGTGACATGAACTAAAATACACATTTTTTAAGATTTTTTTCAAATAAGACAAAAATGATAAATAAAAGACAAAAAAATATGCGCTATGTACGATTTGGTAAAGGTTGGACAAGACATGATCAAATTTAATTAAATTCATAAAGCGACTTCTAACGTTTTCATTCTTTCGTGGCATTTCAAAAATAATCAGCTCTTGACTTCTAATGAAAAATTGTAGTTGTTGTCAAGGAGAATCATATGTAAAAGAACCACTAAAAAAATGTCGAAATTTGAAGAAGTTATGAATTTTTGAAATCTGACTCGAGAAATGGAAAAAATAGGTCAAATTGCTTGTGAACACTTGCTATGTAATGACACAGATGGGAGGTGGGATCTTAGGTCAAAAATTGGGGTATGACAGCTGCCCCTATTTAAGTTTATTCTATCTGGAGATATGAAGATTGGAATCTTCATTTCGACAAGATTGAAGGGAATTAAATATAGAATACACAATTTTTGGCCTTAAGATACTGCAATTATGTTTATGATATGATATGAATGTAATATTTTGAATTTAATGAGGAACGATGCCGCATGAGACAAACTACTGTTGGAGAAACCAAGCACATTATACAGTAATCCCACAGGAGAAGAGATTATAACTCCACTAGGGAACAGAGTCATAGACTTCAAATGAGAGACTCTTATTAGAGAATAACTTTGAGGGAAGAAATGAATGATTTACATCAGTATTAAGACTGGAAAAGAAATGGTTTACATCGGTACGGAGACTGAAGAAAGGCAATGATTGTCATTAACACTGTGACTAGAAAAGGAAATGATTGACATCAGCACTGAGACTGGAGAAGGGAAATGATTGACATCATCACTGTGACTGGAAAAGGAAATGATTGACATCAGTACTAAGACTGGAGAAAGAAATGATTGACATCAGCATTGTGACTGGAAAAGGAAATGATTGACATCAGTACTGAGACTGGCAAATGATTGGCATCAGTACTGAGACTGGAAATAAACATCTCTAACTTCTGAATTTTACCAAGAACGGTAACATATTCCTTCCTTAACCAAGATATCGCTTGAAAAGGATAAAATACAAGCTTCCCCATAGAACTTTTCCAAAGAGATGTCGTTTGCTGAGTAAACATTATTGTTGGGGATACACAAGCTGCTCAAATAAAGAGGCCGCCACTTTCTATCTTTCAAAGGTGTCAATAACATACGAGTTGCTCATGAAGAGACTGCCGCTTTTTTTTTTTTTTCAAAAGGTAACAATAACACACAAGTTACTCATGAAGAGATCGCCGCTTGTTGTTTTGAAAGGTGACAGTAACACACAAGTTGCTCATGAAGAGACCGTCCTTTGCTGTTTTTTCAAAGGTATCAATAACATACAAGTTGCTCATGAAGAGACCACCGCTTGTTGTTTTTCAAAGGTATCAATAACACACAAGTTGCTCATGAAGAGACTGCCGCTTTCTGTTTTTCAAAGGTATCAATAACACACAAGTTTCTCATGAAGAGACCGCCGCTTGCTATTTTTCAAAGGTATCAATAACACACAAGTTTCTCATGAAGAGACCGCCGCTTGCTGTTTTTCAAAGGTATCAATAACACACAAGTTGCTCATGAAGAGACCGCCGCTTGCTGTTTTTCAAAGGTATCAATAACACACGAGTTGCTCATGAAGAGACCGCCGCTTGCTGTTTTTCAAAGGTATCAATAACACACAAGTTGCTCATGAAGAGACCGCCGCTTGCTATTTTTCAAAGGTATCAGTAATACACAAGTTGCTCATGAAGAGACCGCCGCTTGCTGTTTTTCAAAGGTGTTAATAACACACAAGTTGCTCATGAAGAGACCGCCACTTGTTGTTTTCCAAAGGTGTTAATAACATATAAGTTGCCCATGAAGAGACCGCCGCTTGCTGTTTTTCAAAGGTATCAATAACACACAAGTTGCTCATGAAGAGACTACCGCTTGCTGTTTTTCAAAGGTATCAATAACTCACAAGTTGTTAATGAAGAGACCGCCGCTTGCTGTTTTTCAAAGGTATCAATAACACACAAGTTGCTCATGAAGAGACTGTCGCTTGCTGTTTTGTTGAGATTCCCAAAAGAGTGTTGCAACAACACCGACTAGAAATAAAGTTCATCTTCAATGGGAAACCATGAATAGATTCTTCCTGAGAAGACCAAGTATTTAAATTGCAAAATAAATGCACTCTCCATCTAGGTTTCATAGCCTAGAGAGATCCAAAGGGTATCGTTCACAAGAGACAAAGCTCAATCCAGGAATAAACTGGAGATAAAACAGTCAAACAAGACTCCACCCAATGAGGAAACAACTCAAATAGGGATTTATCTTATCCAGAGATGGAAAAGGAAAGCTAAAGCAAGATTCTTCCACGAGAGTTAACTCAGTGGGGAATTAGAATGGAGGCGCACTTTCTGCTTAAGTTGACACTCTATTTGGAAAGATCAAATACATTATTTGAATAGACATAACTAAGGTATATGAACTTCAATGACATCAACAAATACAAATGTGCGTGCAAGATGCAAGTGTGAATGAATATATGAATCTCATGTATATGTTTGACAAAACAGATAGAAGAGATAAGTCGGGGATGATAAGACCTCACAGTACAACTAGATACTCGGCTAACCTCAACAAGATAGGAACATTACTTGAGATAGAACAAAATCCATCATTGAAGCAAATTCCTTTTACAAGGCTTAAATCTCTTTGGAGAAGAAGATATTATTCAGTAGAAAACCCAAAGTCTAATCTTCTAATGTTAATAATTCGTTGAAAGGATAACAACACGAATAATGATTCAGTTGGAAAAAAGTATTACTTAGCTGGAGATACTGGAAAACCACCCTCTGATGATGTGTGCAAAACATATCACATATCTTGACAAATCTGGATTGCCCCTGGGACTAATTTTGGATGCCCCAAGTTTATTGCTGATAAGTTGCGTGATGCACGACAATTCTTGCGAATAACTTCACTTAAAATGCCCCAAGCTATATGGCTGATGAGGAGAAATCGTCTCAAGAGGATTTTACAAAAGACCTGGCATCCACCATGCTTTGGTGTCTTCAAACTCTTATAGAGATTCGTCCAATCTCGACGTGATTGCCCCGGATTGACTGTACTTGTCACAACAAAGTCTTCAAATTTTACCCCAAAAGGGTAAACAAGTTGGGAAAGCATTAACTGGGAGAAGCAACATGTCTGTGCTTACGGTCTTTAGGTGACATGCCCATGGATATGATTTTTCCTTGAAATGATTCGCCAATTACTCAACATAGTTTCAGGCCTTAAAAGAATAAACTCATCATTGGCGCTTATATGTGAGCTTCCTTGATATCAAACAAAAGTTTTGCAGTTAGAAAAAGTTTATTATGAGGATGAAAATTCTAATACAATAGTTATGTAAGTCTTGAAGATTTTGAAAAGATATTGCACAAACTTTGCGAATTAGAGCAACATTTATTTTTGTATAGCAAAAGCATATGATACCAACGTAACTATTTAGCAAACATTCATGGGAGTCAGGAACACTACCTCATTGAAGTATGCTTTCAAAATAACCTTGCTTCAATTAGGACTTTTGAAGTTTGTAACGTGGCCTGGTTCATGGTTTTTTTTAGAAAAAATATTTTTAAGGCTCAAAATTTATAGGTGCCCACCCATTCTTCATGATGTTCTCCAACCCTATGTTCAGTTAATTCAATATGAGTGTTCATCTCTCAAAAGGATTTTGTGACGGTTAAGGAAACGATGAGGCTTTAGGAGTAGCAACCACCCTTAGATTTTCGTGCTTGTAGTCACCAATTTGTTCTTTGATGAGGAATTTTCTTTGTATTCTTTTCCTTGCAATATTTATTTTCCCTAACTTTTTCCTGAACTAATTCTTTTGAATTGATAGTCCAGCGGGATTGCCTAATTTTTTTCTTAAGCCGCACGTTTTCAAGTTTTCGACTTAGTAGGCTTATTCTTTTTTTTCTTGATTTTTTTGATTTTTTGAACAAAACATGTGACATTAGTTTGTCTTTAATTGTTGAGAGGATTATGACTGCCTCGTTTCTTGATGAGTGAGAGATAACATTGTGGTTCCACATCTTCTAGCTTCTTTATACATGAAGGGTAGCCCTCGTAGTTTCTCTTCAGAAATATCTTCCTTATGAATTGAACACTCAATCAGATTAACTAAAAACTACCCTGCCCCAGGTTAAAATTCAAGGTTTTTTTTTTCGTATAGAAAAGAAACTTCTACTTCAAAGGCTCAAAAGGGGTTAGCAAGGGATTATCTTCCTTATATCTCCAGTGTTTAGGGATTTGAAACAATGCTTGTACATCGTCAGCAAGATTTTATTCAAAACCATACAACCAGAGATTTTGTGTTCTTTAGATCATCATCCTCCCTTCAATCTTTGCCTAGGCAGGAGAATGGGCAACAAGTTGGTATCATACTGCAAAAAGCAATTTAAAATTTGAAAACAAATATGAGTGAAACGAATGAATTTCTTCAAGACAAACATACTCATTGTATTAAGATAATCATTCAGATGCAAACAAGTTCTTACATGCAAACAATGTTTTGATAAACAAGAAAAATTACAAAAAGCATAAATAAGTTAATAATCTGGGAAGGCTTTCCATCTGGACTTGAATTATCGAAAACATCCTTCAAAAGTCAAAGTGACCATCAATCGTGTTTACTCTTCGGCACATGCTTGATTTGAACTTCAAAACCAACGTCATTGAATGACAAGATACCACTTCTGACCAACTTCTGAACCTCAATCTTCAAAGCAAAGCAACCCTCTAAGTCATGCCCAGGAGCACCATGATGAAAGGTACAAGTCAAATCAGCTTTGTAGAACCAATGTATCTTCTCAGGAACCTTCGGTGGAGGTCAGGTCTGGACCAAATTCCTCTGCATCAAGATAGGGAACAACTCTGTATAGGTAATTGGAATTGGATCAAACTGGGTTTTCCTCTGATTAGGAGCTTGCTGATTCTGTTGATAAATAGGAGAAACATGATGATTCTGATGATAATTATTTCTTCCTCTGGTTCTCTTCTTGGAAAATTTATTATCAAACTTCTTCACACCATTAGCTGAGCTACCATCTTCATATAAACATCCCTTTCCGACATCTTCTTCTTGACGCACTCCCACATTCACCTTGTCAGGAAAGTCATTAGGTGAATTAACCATCACCTTCTCATGAGAGAATGATTTTAAAGTTTCAGTGAAGACTTTTATCATCGCTTCCTCCCTCCTAGAAGGATTGACTTGGGCGGAAACCAAAATTTCAACCAAACCAGTTAAGTGCTCCATACTAGCTTTCAAAATAGTCATCTCTCTACGGAGTTCAGAAACCTCTTGCTTGATATTCTCCATTGTCCTCTTAGCGCGAGTGTTGTACTGGTGAGACCAAAGGAAAAATTAAGACTTGGAAATGACCTTTGAAAGTGAAACAAAAAATATAGAATGATTCATGATATGTGAATGTAAAAGAGAGTTTTATTTGATCTTCAAGGTATTAAGTTGTAAACATCAAGGTATGAAGATAGAAGATGAATTTTAAATTGGCTCCAAACATTGATCAAGTTATCATCAAGATCAATTATCCATTTTGGTGGATTAGGGTTTCCACCCCCATCAACACCCAAGATCCATTGAGCTTGACAAAACTTGTGATATTTACAAAGAAAGACTTCCAAATTCCTTGAAAATCAAGTGAAAACGGGTTTCATGGATGCATGAAGGTAGGGCTATGCAACAACCACAAGCAAGGTCACAAACAAAGTCAAAAGGTTCGACGTCGCGAGCATGGAGTCAAAGGTAAAAACCATTCCTAAGGTATGTACTAAAATTTTAATCACACCTGTAAAACAAGGTTCTAAAAGTTCCCAGAGTTTACATTCCTCCTTCAGATATTACCAACGTCTCGATTACTCGATAATTAGCAATATTCTCAAGAGAAACTCGTCTGAGTGCAGCATCGCGTGACAACTACTTCCGGATTACTCTGTTATAGTCTCCGCACTACACCTAAGAGGCCAAGATGGGTTAAGGGTTCTACGGTTCTCAGCTTCTCTGGCTCTCAAGTCGAAAGCAATAATGTCTTTCCGATTACTCGGTAAACAAATACTACGTTCAAAGGGGCTTCCACTGAGTGGGGGATTTCATGCCTCCTTCTTCGGGATTACTCCCTCAAAGTTAACATGACTATATCGCCCGTCCTATTCCTAAGTGTAACTTAGTCCGGGTATAGGACTTATCCTTTATAAATATCACCAACACCCAAATAACCACAATATATACATATAATCAAACAATCAAATATCAATAAAACAGATAAGACAAACTAGACTTAACCCACTTAGGAATGGACCATCAAGAGGTCAATCTGTCCCCAGCAGAGTTGCCAATTCTGTAGCGGTGAAAATAGGAGATCGAGTTATTAACTAACTCGACTCACAAAAGTAAGAGTCGCCATCGCGTTTTATTATTTCCAAGGGAAAAGGGAAAAGAGCGAAATAAAACCCTAAAATATGAAATGTAAAATAATACTTAAAAGTAATGAAAATAAAATGCATTTTTGAAAGAGATCTAGGGGTCGGGGGTTGATTATGCAATGGGAAGGTATTAGCACCCAATGCATCTGCGGTACTCCACAGGAACCTTTTGAAATATTTGTTTTTTAAAAATTGTTTGTTTGATTAAAATGGTCCATTTGGTAAAAATGTTTGGTTTGGCTAAAAAATGATTTATTTGGACGATATTTTGAAGATACGACGACCTAGTATCGAAGTTTTGACTTAAAAGGTGTGAGTATGAAAATTGAGTTTTTACGAAAATTATCTTAAGTTTAGAAAAATAGTAAACAAGCAAAAAATGAATGAGTGTATTTGCACGATCGTATTAGATATTCGATGACATGAAGTCGACTAATGGATTCTTTCCCTCGGATTTGATGTAAGCAATTTAAATGATTAAATAATTAAATAAACAAAATAAAAGGAAGACAAAATTAAAATTCTAAAATTACTAAATCAAATATAAACTAAATTAATTTCAAAATTACTAAATTAAAGTTTTTAAACTATTAAATTGAACCCAAACTAAATCAAAATTCTAAATTCGTCCAAATATTTCTAAACTAACTAAAAAAAATCCAAATTTATTAAATTAAATATAAGACAAATAAAAGTTCTAAAAATTACTAAATCAAATCTAAAATAAACAAAATTATAAAGTTTAAACTAAATCTAAACTAACTAAAATTTCTAAGTTTACTAAATTAAATATAAATCAAATAAAATTTCTAAAATCATTAAACCAAATCTAAATCTAATAAAAATTATAAAGTTATTTAATAAAATCTAAGTCAAATAAAATTATAAAGTTACTAATTCTAAATCAAATAAAAAATTTAGAGTTATTAAATTAAATCTAAATCAAATAAAAATTCTAAAATTACTAAATTAAATCTAAATCAAAAAAAAATTCAAAAGCTATTAAATTAAATATAAATCAAATGAAAATTCTAAAGTTAATAATTCTAGATCAAATAAAAATTTTAAAGTTATTAAACTAATTCTAAATCAAATAAAAATTCTAAAGTTTTTAAACACAATCTAAATCAAATAAAGTTCTAAAATTACTAAATTAAATCTAAATCAAATAAAAATCTGAAAGCTATTAAATTAAATCTAAATCAAATGAAAATTCTAAAGTTATTAAGTTAAATCTAGATGAATAAAATTCTAAAATTACTATATTAAATATAAATCAAATAGAATTTAAACCAAATAAAATCACAACCAAGTAAAAATTATAAAATTCTACAATTACAAAATTAATTCAGAATCAAATAAAATTTTAAAATTACTAATTATGAATATAAACTAGTTAAACGTTTTAATGTTATAAAATAAATCTAAACTAATTAAAGAATTCTAAATTAAATACTAATTTAAGACTAAACTAAATTAATTATAAGATTTACCAATATTATTTTTTGAGAAATAAAGTTAAAAGTTAACAAAATAAAATGGAAATGCCTCGACAAGGTGTTCAACCCGAGTCTTTTAGATTATTAAAGACATGCATTATCAACTGAACTGTGCTATTTAAATGTTATAATTATGGTTTTAATGAATTAAAAGATGATAACGATAAAGTGATTGGGCCAACAGGCCCAATAGAATTGACCCGGTTTGGGGAAGATAAGGAAAGGTTTATGGAAACCTAAAGCAAAGAAAAGCGTGTCGTTATTGTCTACATGGGGAAGGAAAAAAAACAGATTAATCATTCCTAATAAACTCTTCTTCTTATGTTTTATCGTGAAAAAAAACAAAAATTCACACTCTCTCTTCCCTATTCAAATCTTCATCCCTCATCCTTGCCTCTTAACCTTTATTCATCTTTTGCTCTTACAACTCACCACCAAATACTCTCCTCTCTCTCTTGCTACCGATTCACCACCATCATCTTCCTCTTGTTTTGTATTTATTGTCAATAGCAAGCCAAGCACGCCTATTTGGAAAGGATTCTCAGAGAACGCCTAGAAGGATTCTCGATGCCGATTTGAACTTCTGGATTCGTTCTCTGGTTCCCCCAATCGTGAGTTTCTCAGAAATTTCAGACTAGGGTTTCTTTTTATGAAAATTCTATGGTGTAGGTGTTTGTGAGATTGAGGAGAGGTTGGTGATTTTATGTGTTTCTTCTCTATTTCTCGTGGTTTACAGCATAGAGCAATTGCAACAAAATTATAGTAACAACAACATAGCAAAGCAGCAACAACACAACAAGGCATACTTGTAAGAAAAGAAGGACTCACATGGTCGGAGCTAGTCCGACGGTTTCGTATCCGGCAACAGATCAAGAAGACCAGAGGTATGCTCCTTAAACTTGATACTGTATTGAACAAACTTTTTCTTTTTTCTGCGAAAGCTGTAAACTGTTGTTATTGTTGAATATGCAAGTTGAATTTTTGATGTTGATTGCAGGTTAAATGAGGATTAAGATGCGTGGAAGTGGTGTGTTATGTTGATTTTTGGGTTGTTGGAATTGTTGTGATGAAAACTGCAGGTTGAAAGCTTGGAAATAAATTTTATAGATGAAGTTTTGAATCAACTTTTGAGCATAGTTTTTTCTTCATAATTTTCTCTTAATTTTTTTTAGTCTCTTCGGGTCCAATCTTCTGTGTTATGAAGGGATGCATTTATAGTAAAGCAAATGATAAAATTGGGGGGGGGGGGGGGGGGGAACTTGTGAGACTTGAACAGATTTGATACTTTGTTTTTAATTTTTTTCTAATAAAGGTTTTGGTCTTGCTAAATCAGTGTAATATTTGGCTGTTTCGGTGCAGGTTTTTGCAGGGTATTTTGGACTGTTTCAATTGTTTGTAGCAGCAAGACAATAGCAGGGTGCAAACCAGTTTTGGACATCAACATTTTCAGCTTTGTTTTGGACTTTTTTTGGCATGTTTTATGCAGATTTGGCAGACTATGGGCAGCAACAAAATTATAGCAGGTTTAGGGATATGTACTGGTTTTGCAAGTTGTTTTGGGACCATAACTTTATTGGACATAAACCAATAAAAAAAAGATAATAGTAATAATAATGATAAAACGCAATTTGTTAGTAATATAAAACAGAAGAATAATAATAATAAAAATAAGATGCAAACAAAATTAATTTTATTTTAATTTTAATATTAATTCAATTTTAAAAATTGAATTAAAATTAGAATCAAATCAAAATCAATATTGGATTAAAAGAAGCTAAAACTATAATGACCAAAAAGAATCAAAAAATGTAAAATAAAGGAAAAAGATATTAACTATATTTTTGAGATTTTTTGGATTAAAATCTATACTAAAATAAAAATCTAAATGAAACCAATAAAACTATAATAATTTTTGATATTTTTTTTGAATTAAGAATTGCAAATTTAAAATACTATAATGCTAATTATAAATATTTTTGTGATTTTTCTAATAATGCGATAGTAAAAAGTGACATGAACTAAAATACACATTTTTTTAGATTTTTTTCAAATAAGACAAAAATGATAAATAAAAGATGAAAAAATATGCGCTATGTACGATTTGGTAAAGGTTGGACAAGACATGATCAAATTTCATTAAATTCATAAAGCGACTTCTAACGTTTTCATTCTTTCGTGGTATTTCAAAAATAATCAGCTCTTGACTTCTAAAGAAAAGTTGTAGTTGTTGTCAAGGAGAATCATATGTAAAAGAACCACTAAAAAATGTCAAAATTTAAAGAAGTTATGAATTTTTGAAATCTGACTCGAGAAATGGAAAAAATAGGTCAAATTGCTTGTGAACACTTGTTATGCAATGACACAGATGGGAGGTGGGATCTTAGGTCAAAAATTGGGGTATGACAATAGCGTCATTGATGGATTATGATCTTATTTTGTTTTGTTTTGCCAAGATACTTCGCATGCGTAACACGACCATTTTAATTTAGGCAACCAAGTGGGTGAAACCCTAAGAGTGCTTGTGTACAATGTGTGTCATGTTTCATGCATTTGATTTGTCTTGTATTAGGTCTTTTCTATTTGTTTATTTTTGGTCTTGTCATGCAAACCCTAGTTTACTAAACATAGTATAAATGCGATAAATTGCGTAAATGTAAACTAAGCTATTACAACAATTATTATGGGAGGGGGGATACAAGTTTTTGAATGGGGATATTGCACAAAATAAACCCTAAAAATAATATTACAACCCAATTGAATATTGTGCGAATTAAATAAATGTACAAATATTAAAATGCAATGCAAATGTATTTTATGCTAAAAAATGTTTTGTATTTGATTTTTGTCTGAGAAAAATGATTTATCTAAGCCCTAAAAATAAGAGAAAAAATATTATGTACAAATAAGCCCTAAAATAAAATATATGTTCTATATTATTATTTTATCCATTTTTTGTACAAGAAAATAATAAATAATATTATGTACAAATATTAAAATTTAAAATATGTATGAAAATAAATATTTTATGTATATAAATAACATAGTAAAAATGTATAGTATTTTTAAATATATTTACAATTTATTTAAGAAAATAAAGTATATTATCCTAATAAACTATTTTTTATGCCAATAAATAATAAATAAAATAAAATAAAAGTGTGGAAATAAATAAATTATTTTTGGGTATTTTTTATCATTAGAAAAAATAAATGCAAGTAATAAATATAAAAATATGCAAGAAAATGCAAGAAAATGCAAAAATATAAAAAAATAGTCAGGGGGTTGCAAAAGTAATACATGGGGTGTGAAAAGTAAAAACAAAAAGGCCAGGCGCGCCAAAAAGCCCAAGGCAAGTCATCCATGTCCTCCAGCCAAGCCTGCGCGCGCGTTCTTCTTCAAATCTATAACTTTCACATGCTCCTTCAGCTGGATTTGGATATGATAATGTGGGGACTTTAGGTGAGGCTTGAGGATCGTGTGAGCTTCCTTGAATTTCCTTCAAGTTATTCCAATGCTTAGCATGCTTTGTGGATGGTTGAAACTCTTTGTATAAGTCAAGTTACAAGCTCCAAGTTTGAAAATGGCAATGGCTGAAACAGAGCTTACAGAACCAGGACAAGGGCTTGGATAGCTTTGGTAGGATGTTTATGAAGTGTTTCAAGTATCAGGCCACAAAATGCACGAGCCAAAAATGTATTGGCTATAGTTTTACAGAAGCTGGGTATTTTTGCAGAAAAATGATGTTTTTCAGTTTGGGAGTCTTTTGGATGTCAAACCTTCGTGTCCTAGTTTGTAACAAGTTTGTGAATATGTATAGAATGATACAAAGTCCACTCCTTATCAACTTGTACAAGTTCTGACCTCTTTTGCAACTTTTCTTGCATTTGAAGAAAAGTGAAGTGACCAATGCAAACATGCTTGTACTGGCTAGCTTGTGAGCTGCAGAGAGTTGGTATACATTG
Source organism: Vicia faba (assembly GCA_948472305.1). Taxonomy (NCBI): domain Eukaryota; kingdom Viridiplantae; phylum Streptophyta; class Magnoliopsida; order Fabales; family Fabaceae; genus Vicia; species Vicia faba. The sequence continues at coordinate 1,481,534,546 of OX451739.1, read as the reverse complement.
CTTGTGATCTATGGAAATTGTTTGCATCAAAGGGACAGGTCCAAGGCTCAAGATGGACAAAGTTGCAAAAGTTGCACTTTATGAAAATGGCAATGTGAGCTTTATGCCTAAAATGGAATTACAACTTGTACAATGCTTCAAAAGTGAAAATAAAGCCTTTAACCTCTTAGTTTGAATTTAATTATGGAGTGTAGAATGGGTTTATGACCTGTAATGCAAGGTACAAGCATCCAAGATCAGATTTGCAACTTGATACTTTGTGAAAATGGCATGAACAAAAGTGATAAAATGCCAATTTCTCTTCTTCGATTCTCCATAACCACAAATGATCTTGGAGACTTCTTGGACATTTTAGAAATCTTGAAATGTGCTCTATAATCCATATTTGAAATGAATTTTTAGATACCTCTTGGAACTAGGTGAAAAGTGTCCATGAAGTTGGGTCAAAAACCTGCCTAAATTAGGGCAAATTTTCACTAAGTTATTTAGTTCATGGACCTATGTTCACAAATTCATAACTTGAGATCCAAACATCTTTTGGGAAACATTTGTGAAGATAAGTTGTAGATTTCATGGAGGACTACAACTTTCATGTTGGAAGTTTTCTTTGAATCAAATTGCATCATGGTGAAATAGTGGTGGAATGTTTGGAAAAAATAAGAAAATTTCCATACTTAGAAAAATTCTAAGTTATGAAATTTTTCAAATTCAAAACCCTAATTTTGAAAATTGGTTTTCTTGGTCAAAATTTTTAAAATTTTGACATATCTTGATGAATTATGACCCTTGGCACTTGATTTTGACCAAAAAGTCAAAGTTTGACTTTTCAGTGTACAATTGACTTTTGATCAGTTAATTGTAAAATTCATCTGTCAATCCAATGAACTATGTGATTAGGTCAAGATGGTGCCATTGAGTCCTTGAAATAATGCTTGAACTCAATTGGTCATTGGCTAGGTTAAAAATCAGAAATTGCCCTTTCTCAGTCAAAACCCTAATTTTGACCATTTTGCCCTTTTGATGATTTGATCAAATTTCTTGAGGAGTTGTGATCCAAACTTGATCAAATGGTACATATGAGTCTAAAATGTTGTTGTGGATCAAAAATTATGAAGTTTGACTGTGAATTGGTCATGGTTGACTGTTTCCCCAATACAACTGATTTCTAGGTCAACTGTCCAATTGGCATATCAGAAATGTGGTTCAAGGCTTGAAACTTAACATGAGCAATCTTAGGGGTCCAAGATGGTGTATGAGAGTCACATGAAACATTGGTGATCCAAAAATACTTGTGCAAACTTAAACCCTAATTTTAGGTTATCAGTGCAAGATGATGTCTTGAACTGACCAAACCCTAATCATGTCTTGAGTCCAAGAAGTCTTGTGAGGAAAGTCTTGATAAATGAGAGGGGAAATTTTGGGGTACAACAACCAGGGCATGGAAATAAACTCATGAACCCATGGAGCAACTTGCTAAACCTCATTGGCTTTACCTACATTATTAACAAGTAAGACAAACCAAAATTGCATTTTATTAATTAGAAAGAAAATAAAAAGAAAATATCCATGATCACAAAAGAAAAAAATTCAAGGTGCTTGGGGATTCCTCAAAGAACAGAGCTAAAGATAGGGAGAAGAACCAAAAGCCCTAATGTGATCTTGTTGTGATTGAATCACCATGGTATGATGAAAGAATCTTAGGGGTAAAAATTGGGGTACAACAATCCCTATCTATACCAACGAGTCAAGGGCAGAACATCGTCCTCGTACGCTCGAATGAGAAGGATCAATAAGGAAGATAATTAATCTGGACGATCACATTGCCCTTTCATGTGCTGGACAAAAAGTTGATGCATGTGTCCTATCAATCAGGCTCGATTTAAATGTCAATCACAAAACTTACTGGGAAGATCCTTACTTGTGGAGTATGTAGCTTGTCACATCACATGTCCTTGACAAAAGTACATACAAATTAGTTTGTGAGACCCTTTGGACTTTTGACTTTGATTATTGGGTTTGATCCTTACGCAGGGTTATCGCCCCTATATCGAACAAATCCTTCGGGCATCGCGAGCCTGCTACCGCGAGTCTAAGTGAAGGCCCACTTCGTAACCCTTTTCTCCTCCTCGACACACAGACTGGCCTTAAGTCATTACTCCTTAGCCTAGAAGCAACAACTTAGGGGGCTCATGTTCTGGACTAGGCCCAGGCAGGACCCAACATCGAACACGGCCCCATTTCACTCGCTTCTAGAGCAGCCCAAATGGTGGTCTAATTCCCCTATATAATATTGGGCTGGGGCAGGACCCAGCGTCGAGAATGGCACAACCTCCATTACATCCAGAACGGCCCAACTTGTTATGACCATTGGGGAACGTCACCCTCACGTGCCCAACAAAGACATGTGGCCAACGACTCTCCGAATCCCACGGAGCTATTATGCTCTCTAAAAAGAACGGGTCTTCCAACTACGAGGCATTTGACCCATGGTAGAGACCATAAAGTGGTCTTCTCTACCCACGTAGGGTCCTGGCAGTCTTTATTATGGGTCTGGGCGTCCGGCCCAGAATGGGGACCTTGGCCCAACGTATGGGAAACTATAAATACCCTATTTCACTAGAGGGTCAGGTAGATTATTATATTCACTCTCAATTTTATACTTGCACTTTTCACTCTGAACATTACTTTGACATCAGAGTGTCTTGTAGGTACACCCATCCCCATTTCTTTTCCCGTCACTACAAAAGTCCAGGTGTTGCAGGCCACTGAAGATCCATTTGATCCCAGTAAGATCAGTCCCTAATTTTTTTTCGTGTCACCTTGGTCCCTTAACTTTAAAAATATTTCATTTTAGTCCTTTTGTCTAATTTTGAAAGAATCTAAGGGTATAGTTAAGGGACCAAATGAGTATTTTGTCTAAAAACTATTATAAGATTAATTTAAACAAAGGTAATCATCAAACTAGCAACCACCTTCACAACAAGTTGAACATGAATGAGCATAACATGAATCCCATTATGAGAAATGAAAAATTGCCAAAAACACGTCAGACAATAAATAGAAGGAAATTATAAGCCATTAAAAGAGAACTTCATAAACAACTGAGATAAAGGAAATGGAAAGAATAATGATCTACATGATCAATCTAGAAACATGCAAAGTGACCAAACCCCACTACAAAGAGAAAAAAAATCCAAAGCAAAAGGAGGAAACCTCATTTATGAGGAAACATTTGTTGAAATATTAACATCATTAAAAAAAAATTCTTACCTATTAACAGGGAGTCAATCTTGCAATTTCCCTTGATTAACAGAGAAGAAGAAAACCTAACTAGTTGGTTGGCCACTAACAATGACCATTACACTGTTAAACCATGGTATGGATTAAGGATTGACATAAAGATAGAGATCCAAAAAGCTCGAAGAGGATGAAAGATTAAATAGTTTGAAAGAAAATCTAAAAATCTCAAACCTCTCCCAAACAACAAACGCCCATATGGGGAATTATTAACAAATATATACCAACCAAGGACAATCTTTCTAATAAAGGTATTAGATGCGATCCTATTTTCTCTAGATGTAACTCTCGCTATAACAATTTTCGCATGGAAACATAAGAAAAACTATTGCAAAACTTGTAAAAATTTGCCTTAAAATACCAGAACAATTTTAAGGTCATGGCAAACAGAGGCATTGTCTTAGACACTCGTAGCAGTTTTTTCTACAAGACGTAGACACCTTGTAGATAACCGATGTTTTAGGTATATATAGATAATGGTTTTTATAGTTCCCAACTATAATAGTTTATATCTGCTCTTTGTATAAAACTATTGCGATTGATATATTTTAGGGATCATTTTTCTAGGAGCTTTCCTAACAGTTTATCACCGTTGCTCATTTTAAAACCTTTATGAGAGACTCATATCTATATGACTTCTTCAGTTGCAACAAATGTAGATCTTTTTAATATAAGAATATTAATAAAATATGATGTAATATTAATTTATTTTATGAACCTAGTATAAGAAGTCAAAATGGAAACTTATATTCCAAGAAGACAAAATTAAACACCAATGAGTTACCTCTAAGAAACTTTCTAAAAGTTTATTTACAGATAACACATAAATCCTAATATATGTCCTTGTTGCACCATAAAATTTACCCTCTATTTCCTAACCCTAATTGGCTCATGTTCATGTGCATACGCATTCATATCCTGCATAAATTCTATGGTCATAGGATCAATGTATTGGCTTATCCTCATTCAAAGAGTAAATTGATGATCAAAGTGATAAGAAGGTGATAAATCCTTAGTACAAGGGTACACTCAAGATACAAGAGCTCCGCACATCTTAAGAGCATCTCAACAAGCTCTCATGATCAGATGATAGCAAGGGTTTACAAATATTTGAAGTTTATACGCATATCTTGTCCATTTGATTGTGAATTAGAGTTTCAGTCGAAAGTAAACATGCGAATAATTTTTTGAGAAATGTATGATTCCAGGGCCTTATAGGCGTCTCGGGGGAGAGGGGGTCTACATATCTATCGTTGAGCATTATAATGCCGTGCACGAAATTCAAACTAACCAATGAAGAAAAATTAATTGTATTAACTAAAAAGCTAACGAAAAGTCAAAATGCAGTCAACTGATAAAATTTACAAGTCAATGTGGACTCATTCTTATCGTTTACATACAAGAACATAGTTTGATTATCAAGGATAAAAAAGATCACTAAAATCAGAAAAATGCCAAATTGTTGGAAAATTAGGATTTTAGGGATTTTCCTAAATATATAAAGTTCATGGCCATTTTTTAATACTCTTATGCATAGTGGTGTAAATGTGTGAGCAAGGCCAAAATGCCACATCACCTCATTTCCTTATTTGGCCATGCAAGAGCTCATCCATGCAACCAAAAGAGAAGAAAAGAAGGACTCACATTGGTGCCACACTGGGTTGAGAAAGAGAACTCCATCATCATTCATTAGTGAAAAATAGTTAGCAAGATTAGAAGGTGAGGTGTCACCGCCTCACTTGTCCGTTAAACGTTGGTTTCATTTTAATTGAGTTTATTTTGTTAACAGTGATCAAATGAAATAAAATTTTGTAGAATTAATTGTTGAATAATAGATTTTATATCACTAGCAAGCACGTGTATGTGGTATAATAATCCCTTAATCCTTTTTGTTAAATCAGAATGTGAATAAAAACAAAAGAGGAATAAAATTTGATTCTAAGTGGGTAATGGACTGAACAGTATCTGGACTTAGCGTTTTTCTGAGCGCACCCCCCACCATAAGCCCATCTATTTGGGCACTAACTGGAATTAGTGTAAATCTGAAATTGCATTTCACACCCCTGGCCACTTATTTCACTATTTGGATACTTGTTAAAATTAGCTCAGGGTTTTGATCTTTCTGACTTATAAAATATATCCCCAAATCCTTAGTGTTTGAAATTCTTTTTGCCATTGTGTTATGTTTTCACTTGCACATTTCGATCCAATTTTTTTCAATATTTTCTTAGCAAATAAAATTCACAAAAATATGTTCCTGATTCTATATTGTCTTAGGGATTTTTAGGTGATTTTTCTTTATTTTTTCCAACTTGATTTTCATTTTTATTTGAATCTCCTTTGTGAAAGTGTTCTAATTGGCTATTGTTTGACCAAGGCTTGTGTTTGATAATTGTTGAACACCTTTTTTAGCCATCTTTTGGGCCATGGTCGGAGGTCTAGTTGTACATAATGTGTATATTGGTTTAGTATTTTTTTGGTTGAGAATTGAATCATTTTCCAATTATTTTGCTAGCCTTGATTCATGTTTTCCCGTTGAGGTACCTTTGTGTTGATGATTTGATTTGAGGATGCATTTATGCAACAACTTTTGGTGAAGCTTGTGCACATGAAATAAGACCTCTTGCCATGATTTAGGGTCTCAATTTCATATTTGTTTGATCATTTGATAGCCTTATTTGACAATTCTTTTTGAAGACGCAATTGATGATCGATTGTTGGTTGTTTAACCTAGTTTTGAGCATGACTTTTGATTGAAACTTCTTGTAACCTTAAAGCATGATTAGAACTAAACTTTGTGCTTGAGCTACTACCTCACCTTGTCTCCATGACATAATTTTGCAAGGTTTGATGTTATGCCTATGTGTGAAAATAGTTTGTTGATATTAGTTGTTGGTTGCTAGTTTACAAGTCAAATGCATGATCTTGTGCCAAGTTTCTTAATCTTTTGAGATGTGATCAAATTAGGTCTCTTATAGTATAGTTGCTGACTTGTTTGGCCATTTTCCTTGTTTGATTCACATCACCCTTGTATGACAAGTATTGGTAATTGTTGGACCTCCATTAGGACATTCGTGCTTGGTTTACTTTGCAGTGCTCTGGATTTTTCTTGCACCCCATGGCTTATTTCACTCCATTTCACTTTTGATCATTGTTTTGATTGCGTTGTTGCTTGCTATAGGTGTTTACCTACTCTTGATTTTGAGGTGTTTACTTATTTACCTTGTTTGATGCCATGCTCCCAAAGGATTCTCGATTCGGTCTTGGTTAAGATGAATTGAGTAGACTCTAGGATTGATATCCATGCATGATAACACTAGGTAGTTACTCTATTCATCATAAATTTATGTCCACATGCATGATAACAAGTAGAATTGCGATCCCACCTTTTTTTTAGTGTTTTGTAATACATGTTTGTAAGACTAAAATCTCTTTTCCTAACCAAATTTCAAAACACCTAATAAATGTGTACATACAAATACGCCATGAGCCTTGAGCTCATGTGGAGTACTTTAGATCTGAGGCGCCTGACTCGATCATCTAAAAGTCTCTCATGTCATATACTTTAGTATTGTATGTGAACCAAACACTTTCAGAACTAAAGGG